>JAHSVC010000056.1:162500-582511 GCA_021397845.1 Areca catechu | reverse complement strand
GGACTTTTCAGTCTAGATAGAAGAACTTAAGAGTTTTTTTGGATTCTTGAGTTCTCTAATCTTGAACAACTTGGAACCTGTTTGATCAAAACACTTAAGATAGAAATCCATTGAAATTCTCTTTGATAGCGCCCCTAAGAAGGATTCTTGGCTGACTTCTCTCTTGGAATTTGCAACAAAAAGGAGGAGGGAATGGTGCCAATATGGTTGGACTCCTTCTGCTTTACTCCTCTTAAAATGTGGTGCTAACTTCTTAGCTTCTTGATTGGGCATCCCATATGAAATAAGTGACTTGGCAAGTGTTTGTCCCAAATGAATGTCAAGTGGTGTTGTCTCGATGGAGTGTCAAGTGATGTCCAAAAGTCATGTGATGTTGTCTAAATTCTTAAAAAAGGTGGCGCCAAGAAGTGGTTGCATATGACAAGTGACATGGACTAGCGCATAGAGTCACATGGCTTGTGTTGAGCTAGCACATGGGGTCACATGGGTTTGGACTTGTGTCCCCCTTGTATTACAGGACTCAACTAATAATTACAAGAATCAAAACTAATTAATTAAAGCCCAACTTGATTATATTGATCAAAGGCTTAACCAACTAAACAAACTTGGTAAATAGCATTTGGCCCCAAAATATGTTTTGACATAACTGATAAATGGGATTTTTATACAAACCCTAATCGGTAAAAAGGGCTAACTGATACTAAACCATTTAAACCCAATTGAAATTGGAGTTTTTTAGAGACTCAATTTTGGGTCCAGGGGTTTTGACAGGGACTCAATTTTAGGGTTCAGGACTAAACCCAGCTAAGCTAAAATAATAAAAATTAAGATAAATATTTATAGGTAAAGGGTTTGGGTTCAGGACTTTATTCACAGTGATCCACAGGGATGTGGGTTCGACCTGTCGATCTTTTTTAGCCCTGGTGTCCACACCAATCTCCCTGGGTGGGAGAGATTTGACCCTGTCGAGTATGGGTCATCTCCACTATGATAGTGCTCTAGTAAGTTTGGGTCAACTTTCTACAAGTCCTCCTGGTGATCCAAGAATCATCAGTCTTGGGTCATCCTTGCCAACGAACCAGATATCGCTAATAGCCTTCCCTCTGAGTAGCGATGATCTTGTTGATGTGGCATACTTATGGAAAATATGGCATGAATGACTAAAGCAATTAAGCTAATTAAAACTCTAAAACATATGATCTAATTTCAGTCATAGTGGGGTCTTTAAGATGTATAAAGAGGACTAAACTAGAAGGCTCAAATGCTTCGCAATGCAAATCTGAATTAAGTTAATGAACTAGGACCTACGTAGCTAGAAGAACAATCTAATTAAGACTATACCCTATTCAAAAGTTCAGACCACAGGAGGAAAGGAAAGGGTTTAGATACCAATAATGACTCTCCAATAACCTTACACTAGGTTCACTCCTTCACACTCAGGATTGGTGACTAACTGATCAAGCTAACCCACCGTTGGAAGTAAAGGCTCCTGCTGCTGAGTTGAAGGCAAGGAGGACTTCATCCTGGACTAGATACTCCTTAGGATCCTGCAAGAACAACCATTAGTATTGTGGAGGAGATGGAAGATAGTATGGAATAAAATAATGGAAGGGAGGGAAGTAGAGGATTGTTGGTGATCTTGGTAGAGTGTTTGCTGGTTGCTCTTGAAGATGAGGTAGGCGTCAATGGAAGAAGGACTTTTGCTAGAATTTGAGAACTAAAGCACTTGGTTGAGCCTCTCACTCAATCCCTCATGGATGGCATTTGCAAACACAAATGGAGATAAGAAAATTTTGGATTTCATTCATTCAAAAGCATCCTTTTACAAAGAGATTAGGGGCCTATTTATAACCTCCTAATCCCCTGAAACTCAAATTTTACATGAAAGAAGGAGAAATGTAGTTACAAATTTGAATTTCAAATTCATGGAAAGGGGGGCACCACATCTGAAAATCTGCATGCATGGGTGCCAAGTGTCTAAATCTGAAAATCTTCATATATGGTGCCAAGTATCCAAATCTGAAAATCTGCATGCATGGGTGCCAAGTGTCCAAATCTGAAAATCTTCATGTATGGGTGCCAAGTGTCCATTCTCTTGGATAAGGTGTCTTGGTGAGGTGGCTTCAATCAAAGCTTCATTCCATCCAATGGCTCTTATTTCATGCACCCTTGATTTGAAGATTTACTTGATATAGCTTTGGTTCATCCCTTGGTCCAATTAGATGCTCCCTTGGTTGGACTTGACTCAAGCTCAAAAGAAATTACAACTCAATTTGGACTTGAGTACATTTGACTCTTACAACTCAATTGAGCCAAGGCTTCAAGACCTAATACTTAGCAAGACTCAAACATAAAATTCATGATACAAGAAGACTTAACTAGACTCAAGACTCAGACTAGGAACAAGTTAACAAGGTTGGAACTCATATTGCAATCCATAAGGAATTGGTGTTGACTAGGTTTGATTGAAGTCTTCTTTTAACCTTGGTGCCCACACCAATTTCCCCGGGGTGGGAAGAACTCGACTCTATCGAGTAGGGATCTGTTTTACTCTGGTAGTACTCTAATAAATCTGGGTTGATTCTTTGTAGATCCTCTCGAGTAATCCACTAGTCTTCGGACTCAGGTCGACCTTGCCAACGAATAAAATAGCATTGGTAACCTTTATTCCGGGTGGTGATGGCTTGGTCATCCAGAATATGCTCAAGCTTATCTCACCGTTCTGGTAGAATTGTTGGTGGACACTCAGGGATGGATTCACTCTCAATAATTGGCTCAGGCTCAAATGGCTCGCTAGGTATCATTATTTGCTCCTTATACTCTACTAGGTCTGAAATATTGAAAGTCGAGCTGATACCTAAATCAAATTGTAAGTCTAGCACATACGCATTAGATCCTATTTTCTTTAAACTTTAAACAGACCTGCACTGCTAGCATGCAATTTTTTTAAGGTTCCTGGTGGGAACCATTCTGGTCTAAGCCTTATTATAACATAATCTCCTTCAGTGAATTCTTTGTCTCTCCTATGTGAATTCGCCATATGCTTATAAGTTTCATTACTCAATTAGATCTTTTTGTTAATTTTTTTATGTACATCCCTAAAATGCTGTGCATATGATTCAGCTGATTTAGAAATTTGAGATTGTGTGGACAAAGGAATAAGATCTAAGGGCTTCCAAGGTTTGTAACCACGGACCACTTCAAAAGGACTTTTCCTAGTAGATCTATTGACTGAGCTGTTGTAAGCATATTCAGCATGAGGGAGTAAGAGATCCTAATTTCTCGTATTGTCAGCAACTAAACATCTTAGCAGATTTCCAAGACTCCAGTTGACTACTTCAATTTAGCCATCAGTTTGAGGATGATAGGCAGTGGGAAATTTTAGTTTGGTTCCTAGCATATGCCAAAGGTCTTCTAAAAGTAGCTAGTGAACCTAACATCTCTATCTGATATAATGGTTTTGGGTAAACCATGTAGTCTAGCCACCTAATCGAGAAAAAGTTTGGCCATTCTAGAAGCATCTAGGGTTTGAGAACATGGGATGAAGTGAGCCATCTTAGAAAATTATCAACTATGACGTAGATGGAATCATGTCTTCTTGAGGTCTTTGGGAGTCCTAGTACAAAGTCCATACTAAGATCCTGCCATGGACAATCAGGGACTGGTAAGGGAGTGTACAAACCGGTGTTTTGCCTTTGATGTTTGGTAACAGCACATGTTCGACATTGAGCTACAACTTGGGCCACATTCCTTTTGAGGCCAGGCTAAAAGAATTGGTCTTCTACCGCTAAGATTGTCTTGTTTCTACCAAAATGACCTGCCAGGCCTCTAGCATGAACTTCCCAAATCAAAAACTCTCTAATAGAAGTTCGGGGAACTCACAGTTGATTTCCTTTGAAAAGAAATCTGATGGGTGACGAAAATAAATGATGAATGGAGGGTTTTAGCAAGCTAACTAGCAAGCAAACTTGAGAATTAATTATCAAATAAATGGGCTAAATTAATCTAAGAAAAGAATCTTCATAAAGAGACTAGTTGATCTAAGTTACAATACCCGTAATATATATCTAGTTCAAAATAAAGATTAGGATCTTCATGGCAAGGAAACCATCACTACCAGGGCAAGTTAACCTTCAAATGATCAGATCTAATAAGCTTAGGAAGAGTTTTCCTACCGACAATGATGGCTAAAATCTTTGATGGAAGAAGCTCTCAACACTCATGGATGAGGACTAGAAGGCAAGATGATCACTCTCTACTTTGGAACTTACCTTGCCCTTGATCAATGGCATGGAGACCTTCCTCTTGGATGTGGGAACTTGAGAGAACCTACAAACAAACTTGGAATTAGACATGGAAGGGGAATTGAGGTTGGAATGGAAACAAGAAAGAAAAGGGAAAGAAACAAGGCCGGCGGCTTTGAACTTGGGGCTTGAACTTGGAGCACTCAACAATGGTGTCACACTCTTCAATCTTCAAAGCAGCAATCACTCTCCAACATACACTCAAAGGACCTCTCACTCCCTTCTCAAACATGAATTTAAACACTCCAACTTAAAGAACTAAATCACTCCAACTAGAAGAACTAAATCACTCCATACAAGAAGAACTCAAGATAGAACTCAACAATAAAAAAACCTTCATTAATTCTCAAAATATTTCATATATGGAATGCCTTACAAGGGGAGCCTTGGACCCTATTTATAGCCTTAGGGGTCATCCAAAGTGAGAGGGGAGGTGGAGGAGTTAGGTTAGCTAACCATTTCTAGTTAAATCCAACTCCTTTGGTTACATTTGCAACAAGAAACAACTTCTAGGTAAGAGGTTGTAACAACTTGCTATGTGGCACCTAGATGGCTTTGACATGGCTTCTAATTGCTGATATGGAGCCCTAGGTGTCATGTGATGTGGCATCCCACATGGCAGTTGGTTGGGGGGTTGTTGGTGAGTGAGGAGTGGTCCCATGCTTCCCCTCAAAATGCTTGATGTGTTGTTTCTTATGTCTCCCAAAATGTGTCCCATGTGAAGAATAAAATGGGCTTCTAAGAGATGGCATCATGAGCTTCAAAAGGTGGTATCTTGACTTCCTTGGGCTTTGACTTGGGCATGCTTGAAGTTGGTCTTGATCTGGATTGAGTCGACTCAAGGACTCTGGCGGCCTTCTTTCATGAGTCAGCTCATGAATTGGTCTTTGTCTTCAAGGATTTGTTGGGCTTTATTCCAAGGTTAGTACACTATTTTAGCTAAAAAAAATATCAAGAGAATTAGTTGAAAAATATTTTTTTCTTGTTGATGTCCCATCAAAATCCATCTAGGAGAGTATAGTCACTATGTACACTAGATGGTCCTTGTTGGAGGGATTGATAAATCACCAAAGTCTAGACACTTAGGATACTCTTCTTTCAGTCTATCAAACCCTACAACCTTGGTACAAATTGAGGACAAAAGCATGGATCATTGGCTTAATGCATCAGCAACCTTATTTTTAGAGCCAGCACGGTGTTTCAAAACAAAGGTGTATGCCTGAATGAATTCTACCCATTTCCCGTGCCTAGGGTTCAATTTCTTTTGGGAATTAAGGAATCGTAAGGCTTCATGATCGGAATAAAGAACAAATCCCTGTGGTAGTAAATAGTGTCTCCAATACTTGAATATCTCATCCTTACCTGAACTACTGCATATAATTCATTATCATACTCGAATATCTCATCCTTGCCTTATTCATTTCTCACTAAAGAATACCATTGGATGACTCTCTTGACTCAAAACACCTCCAATTCCTACCCTAATGGCATCACAAGCAATCTCAATACCTTTGAAAAATTAGGCAACCTCAAAATAGGTGCTTGTGTCATTTTTTTTTATTTCTAGGAAGGCTCTATCGGTGGGTTTTGTTAATTCAAAGGTTTCCCTCCTAATGCAGTCGGTAATGGGTGCAACCATTATGCTAAATCCTAGAATGAATCTCCTATAGAAGGTAGCTAAACCATGGAAATTACGGACATCGTGAATGCTTTTGGTATGGGCCAGTCGACTATGGACTTGACCTTTTCGGGGTTGGCAGACATCCCTTCAGTGGTGACAACAAATCCTAGAAAGATAACTCTATGGATCATAAAGTCACATTTCTTGAGGTTAGCATAAAGACTATCTTGTCTAAGGGCTTGGCAAACCTGTTTTAGATGGTTCAAATGGTTTTCCTTAGTTTTACTGTAGATGAGAATGTCATCAAAGAAGATCACTACGAACTTCCCAATGATGTCCTTAAAACCTAGGTCATGATCCTCATGAAGGTACTAGGTGCATTGGACAGGCCGAAAGGCATCACTACCCACTCATACAAGCCATCTTTGGTTTTGAAGGCAGTTTTCCATTCATCCCCGGGCCTGATTCTTACTTGATGATAGCCACTCTTAAAGTCAATTTTGGAGAATATTTTGGCTCTGGCCATCATATTCAACATGTCATCTAAATGGGGAATAGGAAAATGACACTTAATGATAATGTTATTTATGGCCCTGCTATCTACACATATTCTCCATGTGCCATCTTTCTTAGGGGTCAGAAAGGCTGGTATTGCACATGGGCTTAGGCTCTCTCCAATGAATCCCTTTTGGAGAAGCTCTCCAACTTGACGTTGTAACTTAGAGTTCTGTAGGGTTCATTCTATAATGGGGAAGGTTTGGTAAAGTTGATCCTGGGATCAAATCTATGGCATGTTGAACATCTCTCAAGGTGGAAGATGATTAGGAAGGTCTTCAGGAAGGATGTCTTGAAACTCCTCTAGAAATCTTAACACTTCTTGGGGTTTTTCCTTATGCGGCTGGTCCTGATTTTTCTTAGTTGCTAAAACTCAAACAGGTGAACCATTGCTAAGCTCTTGTTCTAATTCTTTAGCAATGATCATATTTATCCCTTGTTTCTTATCCCTCAAGTGACTTGATTCCCTCTTAACTTGGTCCTTAGGTGTTAAGGAATTGATTACAATCTTCTTCCCATTGTGGGTGAAAGAACATGAATTAGATTGACCATAGAGTATAGCATCATGATCATACAACCATGGTCGGCCTAATATGATGCTGCTAACTCCCATTGGAAGAACAATGCACCAAACCTTTTCTTGGTATGATTGGAACTGGATTGTGACCTGGAAGCTAGACTTAATGAGAATTGAGGTTATCCAGGATACCTTATATGGATTAGGATGGAGCATAGTGGGTAATCCTAGGTTCTTGACTGTATTGGTTGATATGGCATTGACGCAACTACCACAATCTAAGATGAACTTGCACACCTTTTCTCCTATCTTGATAAAGGTTTGTAGGACACTAGTCCTACACCAATCTTCTTGCTCCTTACTCTAGGTCAAGATACATTTCATAACTCCTATGATTTCTGATGAGTCTATGATCTCTTCATACCCTTCATACTCATCAACTAAACTCACACCTGCCTCATATACCTCTTCTTCCTCCTCATAGTTTTCTATGGATTCAGTAACTTCTTTTTCTAATTCGCCTATGTGTAATGCTCTAGTGGGACATTGGCTTGCATAGTGACCTATCTTGTGGCACCTAAAATAATGGACATTTCCTTCTCTTCTAACCTCAGGGCTTTTTCCTTTATCTTCTCTTCGAACTAATGGAGTAGCAGGACTGAGTCTATTGGCTGTACTTGGGCTTGGACTTGGTCTATTCCAGGAGGATTAATCTTAGTAGGTTCAGGTCGGCGAAATAAAGGTCTCCTCTGGAATCTCTCACGGTCCCTAGCAACTTAGTAGGCCTGGTCTAGTTCATGGACTTCTCTCAAAAATAGTTCTCTCTAGATCTCCTCATGTAGACCTGCTCTAAACCTAGATAAGGTTGCTGCCTCAGACTCAACCACATTGCATCTCATCACGAACTCATCAAACTTGGCAACATATTCAGACACTGTCTTATTCCCTTGAGTTAATCATTGCCATTGATCCAAGAGCCTCTGTTCATAGGATATTGGTAAATACTTCTCCCTAAGTTTCACCTTCATAGCTCTCCAAGTGGCTATAGGTATGTCACCCCTCTGTCGACTCATGCACTCAACATTACCCCAATACAATCTAGCCTAATGGACTAATCTAAGTTTGGCAAACTTAAATTTCCTATCTTCTGACATTTTATACCAATCAAAATATTGGTCCATATCACCCTCTCAGTCTATATACACCTTAGGATCCAAAGTTCCATCAAATATGGGTGCATCTAGATGAATTTTTCTAAGGGCTCTCATCCTGGTCAACATAATCATGGTGAACTCTCCTCGGATGTGGGTCAGGAGTATATTTTTGGCGTTGGACTATAGGATGGACAGGTGGCAATCTGGGTGATTGTGGCTCGGTAGGGGCCAAACGGGCATCTTCAAGGGTTCCAATTCTCTCTTTCATTCGATCAAACCTAGTGTTCAATTGCTTTAACTGCTCAGTCATAGTTCTCATCAGGGTTCCTAGATTGGGATCCATGGAAGAACTGGGATGATCAAGTGAATGTTGATAGGGAGTTCCTGATCTAGTAGTCATTTAATACAAAGACTCGCTCTAGGGTTTACTAGACATAAAAGTCCAATGTAGTATGAATTGACTTAGTATAGACCAAGATGACAAATACCCTTTCAAATGGCTTGGTAAGAGGTGGGATTGTGGGAGGCCCCCCCCCCGCTTTCGCGAGGACCCAATTAAAGAATCACAAATCCTCTTAAGGCGTTTGCCTATGGACCCCTAGCCTTAGACACCACTTTCCAGGAAGATGAAGAAATGATTCACACTAGTCTCAACACACTAATTGAGCTTGACTTGTTGGTGTCTCTAATTTTAATTAGGTTGCTACTCAATTTTATTAAAAGGTTTGGGTTCGATACAACATGTGGTTGGTTATTTTTGGGTTAAGGAAAGGTAATGACCTCCTTCCCTTATCTTATGATATTGACACCCTTAAGTAGCTTAAAATAAATGCAATTGCTTTTTTTTGTATTTGATGAGGTGACAGATTAAATTTCAGTTGGTTAAATGATCAAAAAAATGACTTGGGATTGGGGGGTTTGGAAGAGATTTTAGTTTCAGCCCAGAAATTTCAGCAGGCCTATTTTGTTTGCAGAATTTTTTTATTTTTTTGAATTTATAAAATCATGAAAAAATAATAGAAATTAAGAGGACTAATCAAAGAATAAACAGTGCAAAAATCAGATGAAAATAGCATAGATTGGGTGGTGAATCAGAATGAAGTTCAGACTACCAATGCAGATTCAGAGTGCAGAAAACTGATTAGGGCTGTTTTCTTAGATAGATATCACTCTGTTTTTGGAATCAAAAAAATCTCAGAAAATTGCAGTAAACAGTGGATTAAGTGGAGATTAACTGATGCAAGAATTAGGGCAAAACAGTGAAAGCTTGCTGGGGAAACAGTCCTAGATTTCAGACCCTAACACAGAAATCAGAAAACAGAAATTAAACATGCAAGGGAAATCAAATACCAAACTTCAATCTAAGGATTCACGTCAAGCCATGGGCTCATTATTCCCATGGGTCGTGACAGTGTACTGGTATACACCCACTCAAGAGGCATGAATCTTAGATCTGGATTGGATTTAGAAGGAAAATCACAAAGCAAGTATGAAGACTATGCTACCAATGCAACCATGCTCTAATACCAAATATGATGCAGCATACTTATGGGAAATATGGCATGAATGACTAAAGCAATTAAGCTAATTAAAATTCTAAAACATATGATCTAATTTCAGTCATAGTGGAGTCATTAAGACGCATTAAAGAAGACTAAACTAGAAGGCTCATATGCTTCGCAGTGCAAATCTGAATTAAATTAATGAACTAGGACCTACGTAGCTAGAAGAACCATCTAATTAGGACTATACCCTATTCAAAAGTTCAGACTACAAGAGGAAAGGAAAGGGTTTAGATACCAATAATGACTCTCCAATAACCTTACACTAGGTTCACTCCTTCACACTCAGGATTGGCGACTAACTGATCAAGCTAACCCACCTGTTGGAAGTAGAGGCTCCTGCTACTGAGTTGAAGGCAAGGAGGACTTCATCCTGGACTAGATACTCCTTAGGATCCTACAAGAACAACCATTAGTATTGTGGAGGAGATGGAAGATAGTATGGAATAGAAATAATGGAAGGGAGGGAAGTAGAGGATTGTTGGTGATCTTGTTGGAGTGTGGCCGGCTGCTCTTAAAAATGAGGTAGGCGTCAATGGAAGAAGAACTTTTGCTGGAATCTGAGAACTAAAGCACTTGGTTGATCCTCTCACTCAATCCCTCATGGATGGGCATTTGCAAACACAAATGGAGATAAGAAAATTCTGGATTTCATTCATTTAAAAGCATTTTTACAAAGAGATTAGGGGCCTATTTATAACATCCTAAGCCCCATTTAAAATTCAAATTTTATATAAAAAGAGGGCGAAATGTAGTTACAAATTTGAATTTCAAAATTCATGAAAAGAGGGGCACCAAATCTGAAAATCTACATGCATGGGTGCCAAGTTTTTAAATATGAAAATCTTCGTATATGGTATGCCAAGTATCCAAATCTGAAAATCTATATGCATGGGTGCCAAGTGTCCAAATCTAAAAATCTTCATGTATGGGTGCCAAGTGTCCAAATCTGAAAATCTTCATGTATGGGTGCCAAGTGTCCATTCTCTTGGATAAGGTGTCTTGGTGAGGTGGCTTCAATCAAAGCTTCATTCCATTCAATGGCTCTTATTTCATGCACTCTTGATTTGAAGATTTACTTGATATAGCTTTGGTTCATCTCTTGGTCCAATTATATGCTCCCTTGGTCGGACTTGACTCAAGCTCAAAAGAAAAATTACAACTTAATTTAGACTTGAGTGCATTTGACTCTTACAACTCAATTGAGCCAAGGCTTCAAGACCTAATACTTCGCAAGACTCAAATATAAAATTCATGATACAAGAAGACTTAACTAGACTCAAGACTCAGACTAGGAATAAGTTAACAAGGTTGGAACTCAATTTGCAATCCATAAGGAATTGGTGTTGAATAGGTTTGATTGAAGTCTTCTTTTAACCTTGGTGCGCACACCACTTGCCATCCAAGATCCGCTTGATCTTGTCATCCATAGGTGGACACACATGGGTTGGCTCACTCTCAAGGATTGGATTAGGCCCAAACAACTCACTAGGAATCAACGTTGGCTCCCTATACTCAATAAGGTCTAAAATGTTGAAAGTATGACTACTACCTAGTTCAGGTGGTAACTCGAGCACATAGGCATTAGGTTCAAATTTTCTAATTACTTTGTATGGTCCACTACTATGGGCATGTAACTTTTTCATGGTTCCAGGTGGGAACCGTTCAGGTTGTAGCATAACCATGAAAAAGTCTCCTTCATTGAATTCTTTGAGTCTTTTTCTTGGGTTAGCCATATGATTTTCAATTCTTTAATGTGTTGTGCATATGACTCTGCAAGCGTCTAATAGACTCACTATGTATTACTAGTGAAGAAAATTTATTTATTTATTTATTTTTATCTTTTTAAGTCCTTAATTTTAATTCTGTGCTTGACCCTTGGTCGGTGGGTGAAATGTAGATGAAAATTTGATGTGCACTCCTAATAGATACTATAAGGTTCTCCAGAAATAAGTGGCAAATCTAACAGGGTCAAAGGATTGATGAATCATGCTAACTTCAACAAAATATAACCTAATGATTCTAGAAACATTGGAAGCTTCAGGAAAAGGTAGGAAGTAAGAAGTGGATTCGGGGGTGACTTGGTAGTGTAAAAAATAAGAAAAGGGTTTGGGGATTTTTCCTAAACTAACGGGGTTGACCTTAATGGTTGGACATTGATTCACACCTACAGGGAATAAAGGGTCAGCTTAAAGAAAGGATGAGTCATGAATTTCAGGAAAAAGTTCTTCAATAGGGACCACAAGGGTGAAGTCTTTCTGAGGGTACTAGACTAAACAAGCCAAGTCCTTAATAATTTCATATGGTTCTTAAGTTTTAGGATTGAGCACTATAATTGGGTTCCCTTCTAGTGTCTCCTTAAGTTGAATTATAATTGCAGGATCATGGTTCTCTTCCTCTAACTGTTCTTCCACTATGGCTTCAGTCCGGGTGTGGTCAGGGTCAACTAATTTTGAGTCTGCATTAGGTATTTCCTCTTTAACATCATCTTTATGAATCAATGGGATAGTTGAAGTGGGTTGGCTAACGGGAAATTGACTAGTATTTGGGGTAACAGGGGTAGGTCAGCTCGGAATAGGGTTGAGTCGACTCGGGTGAGAATTGGGTCAACTTTGATGAGGAATGGGTCGACTCGGGTGGATTTGACTAGATCCTAATTTTTGATAAGAAGCACTTGTTACCCAGTAAGTAACCCAAGAGGGGGGGGGGGGGGGGTTGAATTGGGTTAAAAGAAGAAGTGGTCGTAATGAGTATGCAGCATAAATTTAAAAGCAATAAAAGTAACAGCAAGAGAGAGACAAATAATCAAAAACATGATCCAAGTATAGTAACTCAGTGCTTTCCAATGCACCTACATCCACTCCGCAAGGACAACTTGGGAATTCACTATAATCTCTACCTATTACAGCCGATTAGTTTTCCGGGCTCACTAATCAAAACATGACTTGTTTTCACAAGGTCACAAGTCAAAACCTCCCTTGGTTTTGTGGGCTAACCAAGAAACTAATTGGTTTTAAGGCTCACCAACAACCTCCTTTGGTTTTGCTGGCTAACTAAGAACCTAATTGGTTTTAAAGCTCACCAACAACCTCCTTGGTTTTCAAGGCTAACCAATAACCTTTACAACAAATATAAAGTTTGATGTAAGGCAACAATAAAAGCTTTCTAACTAAAAGTAGATATCTCTTTGAAGCTTTGAGGAATCGCTTGTCTTCAACTCGATGAAGCCTCAATTAGTGCTCAAGATGTTGGACTTGAATACTCTTGAAGTCTTTGAAAGCTTGGAGACTTCTTTTGCTTGAAGGTAGTTGCTCTCAATGAATGGGAGTGAATGTACTTGCTTTTTCTTTTCTATTGTTGATCCTCTTTTTTTAGATTTGATTTCAATCACTTAAATACCTTTCCAAGGCCCCAAAGTCAGTTTAAGGCTGTTAGACATGCAAAACTAGCTGTTGGGAGCCAGGAGGGCCGAGTTCTGTGTTTGAAAAACTAGCTATTACTGTTTCCAGAACTCCAAGTGTTGACACTTCAAGCTGAATCGACATTTAGGATCGATACTTACATTCTATGAGTCAACACCTAGTTCAAATTTCTTTATTGAAGCTCTCTTGAATTCTCAGGTGAGTCGACACTTCTTCTGGTGAGTCGACATTTGAGTCGACACTTGACATCCATGAGTCGACACTTCAGGCAAGTCTTCAATTTTAGCAAGTTCTATATCAAGATTTTCTCAGACGATGAGCCGATCCTTGAGTCGACACTTGACTGGCATGAGTCGACACTTCAACCATGCCTTCTGAAATTCTTTCTGTGTGCTAGCTTGAGTTGACACTTCTACTGTCATAAGTCAACACTTGATTTATGAGTCGACACATTGAGTCGACACTTGCTGAGATTTTTGAAAAACCACTGAGCCTTTGTTGAAACTAATTTGTGCTAAACTCTTTGTGTTATGTCAAGCAATCTTCAAGTGCTTAAGTCCATTTAAAACTAATCTTTCAATCATGGAGGGGACTTCTTCATTTCATTGACAAATAATCAAAATTATTGGATTGATGAGTACATTTTTTTATAAAAAACATACTTTAAAGAAATAGTTAGTGCTCAACTTATACTTAAGTATTTTATTTATTATCAAAATCAGTAATGGAGTTAACAATGTCCCCCTTTTTGATGATGACAAAATCTTTAAGTATAAATCACATAATAAGCTCTTTAAAAGAAGTTTTCAATTATGCATAAGGCTTATTGCAATATATATTCAAATAAAAAAGAAAGTTTGAAGGCTCATTTGAATCAAGTTTGGACTAAGAGTATCAAAGAAAAAAAAAAAAAGGAATTTATGTATAATGATACTCTAAAGAGAACATGCTCAAGAATAATAAATTCAGCAATGAAACAAGATGAAAGTAGTCAAAAAGAGTTTTGAATAATAGATTGAAGAGTATAAATACTCCACCTCAAGAGGTGATTTGAAAATTTTATTTTCAAAGATCTTTCAATGACATAAAGCTGAAATTAAACATCTAAAATTAAGAATCGGGCATAAAATTTTAGCAAAATAGGTTTTGCAATTCAAAGGAGGAATTACTCCCCCTCACTCAATGCTCAAAATATTTTTCTCGAACAAAATAGAGTTTTCATTTCATCTTCATTTCAAAACTTCTCTTCATTTCACAAGAAATATATATATATATCTTTTATCTCTCATTTATACTTACTTATATCTTTTATACTTACCTCTCCCCCTCTTTGTCAACATTAAAAAGGCATAGAGAGAGGTCAAACATTGTAATTCAAAAATTGACATTCATTCATTCATTCCGAAGTGACAACATCCAAAGTCATAACATGAAGAGAACATTCCAATCATTCATGATATTGCATTAATCGATACATGTTTGATACAAAAGAGTAAGTAAACATAAAAACTATCTAAACAACATACAAGGAGTGTGTAAATGTAAACTATCTAAATATAAAGAGTATCCTAAGCACTATCTTCATCATTCGAGGATCCAATTTTGATCGATCCTATATCAGTAGAAGCATGAGATCGAGGCCACATAGATCTAAGATCACGAAGATAGGTCCTGGTCAGTCTCGATGGAACACAATGGCCTCATCCTCTATGTCTAACATAAGTCCTGCCTTCAGATGGTGCAGATGAGGTAGAAGCTATGTCAGTAGCAGGAGAAGAATGGATCAGAGTGGCAGTATCAACAATTGTATGGAAAGGTGTATGATCGAATATAGGACCTGAATCAAGATGATGGAAGCAGGGTTATAAAATCCTAATTCCCTGATAAGGGAAGATGTATACAATGGGGGAGAATCAATGATAGGTGTATCAGTAACTGAAGGTATAATAGGTGTAGGTGTAGGAATGGAAGTGTGATCAACTGGTCTAGAATGAGGAGTGGGTAGAATAAGAGTCTGGAAAGATGAACTAGATGGATCATGAATGGGACTCCTAGGATGGTCAGCTGCTATCTCCGGCACTGGCTTTATCATCAAACTGCCATGTCAAACTCATTAGAGTCAGTCTCATCCAAATCTGATCCCGAAGTAGGTGGTGTTGGAACTAAATCAGTTGCAGCAGAAGTATTAAGAGCACTCCAAGAAGAGGGTCTACCCAAAGCGACAGAATGGCAGAGATCCCATCTCTCAATCCTCGATGGCTCGCTCTCATCTCCATATGATATGTGTCGACTCGCTAATGAATGATCATCAACTCAGTCTCAATGCGAGCGACCCTATCCTTTAGACTCTCAGAAAATCCAGGGATATCAGACCGTACTGGCTCAGGCTGAGAAGCTGACTCTGTTTGTGCTGAAGACTCGGGCTATATCTCAAGCATATCAGTAGGTGGCTCTGAGGGTCCTGCCTCACCTGAAAAGATGCGCTCCTCCTCTACTATATCCTCATCTCTGTTAGTGGCCTGACTAGATACTCATCATCTCCACTGGCCTTTGACAAGCTGGTACCCCATCCGGTGAAGAGATCTGATGTCATAAACATCAATGTGCAGTAGCCGTCGGTAGGGCTCATCATCCATCACTACACCATAAGCTCTGAAAAGTAAAGTCAAGCCCATCCCGTAAGGTAAACACAGTCTCTGGCTGATGGATGCCTCCGTCAACTTATGTAAAATAAGTACTGGTAGGCATACAAGAGTGTGCTGTACCAAAGAAACCATCACCAAAAGCTCCCTCTCTATGATAAAGTCAAAACGGTCGATCTTCGGTAGAAGAATCCGGGCTACTATGTGATGCAGCAACCTCATCTCAGCTGATAGTCTCGAAGCAATCATAGTGGCCCCCTCAGGTAAGTCATCTATCTCGAAAATAAAATGGAGACCACTGAATTTGTTTGCTAGACTATCCATGATAGATCCTCTCGGGTATGTCCCATACTCTGCTCAGAATCTCTGCTATCACTAGGACATCTCTGCCTCACACCTGAGCAACCCATCCATCACTACCTCGGGCTAGTGAACTATAGAACTCTCAAATCAAACCCGAGTGGAATCTCTCAGTCAAAGAATAAAATGGCACCAAGCCTGCATTCCTGAGCCACTGACCTATCCTAAACTGATGCTGATCAATGAACTTGAAGTCCACATGACATCCTCTGACGATGGTCTTCGATCTCATCCGACTGCCATAGGAAAGAGAGGTCTAGCAGGAACATCGGGTGCATCTGCTACTTTGGCTTCATGCCTAGCCTTGGTTCTTCTTTCTTCTTCTTGATTGGATGGTCTTGGATGCCGAACAACTTGCTTCCGTGGCCCCATTCCAAAGATACAAGATTGAATTGCAAGAGGGGAGGAAACCTAGGGTTTCTACGGTTCAAAATCAAAAGGAAGGGAGAAAATGGTAGAAATCAAAGCTAAAACCATCACAAACAAAAATTTGAGAAGGTTGGAGGAGCAATTTAAAGGGAAGAAGTGGGTGGAACAGTGTTAGGGATGAGTCAGCTCAATTTGGAAGGAAAAAGACGAAGGAAACACTTCATTTTCCTATTTTTATTTTGGTTTATCGTCGTTCAAGTGTCAACTCATGACACTGAGTCAAGTGTCGACACTTCCAGGTGTCAACACTTCCATGTGTCGACACTTTGACTTAAAACCAAAAAAAAAGAAATGAAGCCTTGATCAAAATAATAGAATTTCAATGGAATTCAAAGAAATTAAACAAAATTAATAGTAAATTTGATTAATCAAGGGTCAAAGGATATGAAGAGATAGAATTTTTCAATCAAAAGGGTTAATAACTCCAAGTTCTCATCTAATCATACTGAATCGATATTCTTGGAGAGGCTTATTTAATATATCAACTAATTGCATTTCAGTACAAACAAATTCAAGCATAATATCATTATTTTCAACATGATTTCTAATGAAATGATGCCTAATTTCAATATGTTTACTTCTAAAGTGCTAACAGGATTTTTAGTTAAGCATATTGCACTAGGATTATCATATTTTATGGGTGTCTTAGGTTGATTCCAAAATCTTCAAGTTATTGCTTAATCCACAAGATTTGAGTATAACTTTCTGCTATAATATACTCAGGCTCAGCTGTGGATAGTGCAATCGAAGTTTGTTTCTTGCTAAACCAAGAGATTAAGTTAACTCCAACAAATTGGCAAGTTCCACTAGTACTTTTTCTATCAAGTTTAAACCCAGCAAAATCAGCATCAGAAAATCTAATTAAGTCAATAGATGAATCTCTAGAATATCACTAACTAATATCAATTGTATAAGATAAGTATCTAAATATGTGCTGGATAAGACTCTTTAGGATCAGACTAATATCTAGCATACATACATACACTAAATATTATATCTGGTTTACTAGCAGTCAAATATAATAAAGAGCCAATCATACCTCTATATAATTTTTGATCAATGATTTTCCATGTTCATCTTTATCAAGTTTACAAGAGGGGCTCATAGGTGTACCTATTGACTTAGTAGTCTCCATCCCAAACTTATTTAATATTTTTATTGTGTACTTAGCTTGGTTGATGAAGATTCCATCCTTAGTTTGCTTGATTTGGAGTCTGAAGAAAAAATTGATTTCTCCCATCATGCTCATTTCGAACTCTCCCTACATAAGCTTGGCAAACTCTTGACAAAGAATCTCATTAGTAGCACCGAATATAATATCATCAACATAAATTTGTACTATTAATAAGTCATCATTTTTCTTCTTTAGAAATAAAGTTGTATCAACATAGGCTCCAGAGAAACCATTTTTAATCAAAAACTTGGTGAGTCTTTCGTACCATGCTCGGGGTGCTTGCTTTAAACCATAAAGTACTTTGTACAATTTAAAAACATGATCAGGATATGCATGATTTTCAAAACCAGGTGGTTATTCAACAAATACTTCTTCTACTATATAACCATTCAGAAAAGCACTTTTAACATCCATTTAAAAAGTTTGAAGTTTATAAAACAAGCAAATGCTAATATTAGTTTAATTGCCTCAAGTCTAGCAACAGGAGCAAAGGTTTCATCAAAATAAATTCCTTCCTCCTAATTATAATCTTTGGCAACTAGCTTAGCTTTATTTTTAGTTACAATTCCATTTTCATCCAATTTATTCCTAAAAACCTATTTTATGCCAATAATAGAAACATTAGACGGTCTTTTTATTAATGTCCAAATATTATTTCTTTCAAGTTAAATTAGTTCATCTTGCATAGAATTTATCCAGTTAGGATCTTTTTCAGCATCTTCAAAATATTTTAGCTCTATTTAAGAAATAAAAGTAATATAATCACATTCATTTCTGATTGAAGATCGAGTTCTTATCCCTTTTGATAGATCACCTATGATTAACTCCTTAGGATATCCATGAGCATACCTCCATTCCTTGGATAAATCTTGATGCTTTGGTATAGATTGTATAGCTTCTTCTCTTTCATTTAGTCTTGATCTTCTTCACAATGTTGAAAAGGTTATCTTCCAATGTCAGCTTCTCTAACTTTTTAGCACCTGCACATGCATCAGAAGTATCCTCTTTTTTAGAGGATTTGCTAGCAGACTCTTCAAAAACTACATGTACAGACTCATCTACAACTAGGATTATGTTATTAAAAATTCTATATACCCTACTTGATAGGGACATCACCAGCACGGATCTCAAAGCAAGCATGAATCCTGGAGCTACACGAATCTCGAAGGATATCCAGAATAAATTAGTTTGGGATTTATCTTTATCTTTTGTTTGAATTTTGAATTAGGATTTGGTTAGTTAGGATTGAGATATGGATAGGCTTATCTTATCTTATCTTATATTTGAATTTGAATCATCCCTATCATTTTATCTTATATTCAAATTCAAATGTGGGTTGGACAGGTATATAGATACCACCCTCAGTTCTTTGTAAAAAAAAAGTTTAGTTAATTAAAGATGAGTTTTCTAGGAAAAAGACTCACTCCATGAGGAGAGGATGTGAGGCCCAACCCCAGGACATGATGTGAGGTCATGTCTAGTTATCCCCCTTCACATTCCATTTTCTTTATCCCCTCATGACCTTTGAGATTCACCCTAACGCCTCCAAGTATTGAGGAGGGTGGAATGCCCTAGAGGTGAGAGGTCTTTCCATTAGTGTGAGTCCCAAAGTCCATGAGATTCAAATCCCTGTCTTCCATCCCCACTATTCCTTCGCCATCCTTAAAACAAATCCAAAAAAAAAAAACCCTGAACTAGGTGACTTCTAGGCTCACCAATGATCCTACCCATCTGTCTCCCATCAATTTTGGTATCAGAGACTAGAAAAATTAGGGTATATTATTTTCAGAATCAACCCAAATTTCCTTCCCCAACATTTTTTTTTTTTGAAATCTTTTTCTCTGTTTTTCTTCCTCGTTACTATTCTTTCCCCTGTTCTCCAAATTTCCTTCTTCCCTCTCCGAACTCCCAACTAATCCCAGACCATCAACATCGTCTTCTCTTCCAAAGCTTCCTCCCTGGCCGATCAACATCCCCTGCTGACCCTCGCCACCCAGATCTAAAACCCCCTTTCCTTTGTTGTTTGAGATGTCGCCGTTCCACTGCTAGATCTGCCAACTTCGCCACGAACACACAGCCCCAACATCCACAGCAGCAAGCCCCGCCCCCTCCATAGCTGCAGGTGTACAACGTTAGCAAGAAAGACTTCCATAACATCACTCGCAGCCACCTGTGGAACCACCTGCCTCCGTGCTTCCGATTACCACCACCAGGAACACTATCGATCTCTCGCTGTTGGAGGATTTCGGGCAGCAGGTTGACCTCACGCGGCAGATCCGGGAGGTCCTGATGAACTACCCCGAGGGAACCACCATCCTCAAGGAGCTGATCCAGAATGCCGACGATGCCGGCACCACCCGTGTCTGCCTCTACCTCGACCATCGCACCCACGGCACTGGCTCCCTCCTCTCCGGTAAGCTTGCCCAGTGTCAGGGCCCGGAGCTTCTTGCCTATAATGATGCCATGTTCATCGAGGATGACTTCGTCAGTATCTCCCGGATCAGGGATAGCAAGAAGCAGAGCCAAGCATGGAAGACTGGCCGTTTCAGGGTGGGCTTTAACTCGATGTACCATCTAACCAACTTGCCATCTTTTGTGAGTGACAAATATGTTGTCCTATTTGATCCTCAAGGTGCAAACCCACCAAATATCTTAGCTACAAATCATGGGAAATGACTTGAGTATGTTAGTTCTTCAGCAATATCACTATATAAAGTTCAGTTTATAACATATTGTGCTTTTGGATGTGACATCAAAGGGCCTTTCTCTGGGACTTTATTTCATTTCCCTTTGAGGAATGCAGATCAGGCAGTTACTAGTAGGCTGTCAAGGCAAGCATACTCAGAAGATGACATCGCTTCCATGTTTTTGCAACTATATAAAGAAGCAGTTTTGACTATACTTTTTCTTAAAAGAATATCTCAATTGAGATGTATGTGTGGGAAACTGGTGTAAGGGAGCCACAAAAATTATATTCTTGCTCTGTTAGGTTGCCAAATGAGAATACAACATGGCATCACCAGGCACTTACGAGGTTTTCTAGTATAGCTAAAACTTCTAATTGGCAGACTGATTCCTTCTCATTGGATTTTTTTAGTGAGACTTTCTCTGGGGCAAATTCAAGAAAGAGGATTGATTCATTTTTCATAGTACAGGCAATGGCATCAGCATCGAGCAAAATTGGCTCATTTACAGCCACTGCTGCCAATGACTGTGAGCTTCATTTGCTGCCTTGGACACCTGTTGTAGCATGTATATCTATTGGCTTGCCTGAGGATAGTGTTCTTAAACAAGGCCTAGCATTCTGTTTTCTTCCACTGCCAGTAAGAACGGGATTGCCTATGCAAGTGAATGGTTACTTTGAAGTCAACTTTAACAGATGTAGCATATGGTATAGAGCTGATATGGACAGGGGTGGGAAACTTCAATCTGATTGGAACAGGCTTTTGATGGACGATGTGGTGGCTCCTGCTTTTAATGAGTTATTGCTTGGCTTACACAATCTTTTGGAACCCACTAAAAGGTACTGTTCTTTATGGACAAGTGGAGCATTTGAGGAGCCTTGGGACATTTTTGTTGAACGGACCTCAAAGCATAGGGATCTAAGAACTGCATGACTTTCAGAGATGCCTCATGGCTAGCTGGATCTGAGCCTGACTCGATGGAGTCGAGTTCTCTCCAACTCAGGAGAATGATGGGGACATCGCCAGCATGGATCTCGGAGCAAGCACGAATCCTGGAGCTACACGAATCTCGAAGGATATCCAGAATAAATTAGTTTGGGATTTATTTTTTCTTTTGTTTGAATTTTGAATTAGGATTTGGTTGGTTAGGATTAAGATATGGATAGGCTTAGCTTATCCTATCTTGTATTTGAATTTGAATCATTCATATCTTTTTATCTTGTATTCAAATTCAAATAAGAGTTGGACAGGTCTATAAATACCACCCTTGGTCCTTTATAAAAAAAAAGTTTAGTCAATTAAAGATGAGTTTTTTAGGAAAGAGAGTCACTCCATGAGGAGAGGGTGTGAAGCCCAACCCCAGGACATGATGTGAGGTCATGTCTAGTTATCCCCCTTTCCATTCCATTTTCTTTATCCCCTCATGACCTTTAAGATTTACCCTAACGCCTCCAAGTATCGAGGAGGGTGGAATGCTCTAGAGGTGAGAGGTCTCTTCGTTAGTATGAGTCCCAAAGTCCATGAGATTCAAATCCCTGTCTTCCATCCCCACTAATCCTTCGCCATCCCTAAAAAATATCCAAAAAAAAAAATCTAATCTAGGTGACTTATGGGCTCACCAACGATCCTACCCATTTATCCCCCATCACTGCTTAATGTGGAATATCCTTGAAAGATACCGTCATCAGACTTGGCATCAAACTTTCCAAAATTGTCTTTACCATTATTTAAAATGAAACATTGATAACTAAAAACTCAAAAATATTTTAAAGTTAGTTTTCTTTGATTCCAAAGTTCATAAGGAGTTTTCTTTAAAACAGGGTGAACTAAAACATGATTCAAAATATATCAAGCAGTATTAATTGCTTCTGCCCAAAAATACCTTGGCAAATCATTTTCACAAAGCATAGTGCTTGCCATTTCTTCTAAAGTACGATTTTTTCTTTCTACAGCCCCATTCTGTTGGGGTGTCCTAGGTGTAGAAAAATTGTGTTCAATCTCTTTTTCATTACAAATATTTTCGAAATCTTGATTTTCAAATTCAGAACTATGATCACTACTTATGCAAATAACTGAAGTACCTTTTTTATTAGATACCTTCTATAAAACTTTATGAATACTGAAAATGATTCATCTTTATGAGCAAGAAAGAAAACCCAAGTTAACCTTGAAAAGTCATCTACTAATTAATCCATATATCTTATCTCCTAGACTAAATATTCTTGTTGATCCAAAGAGATCCATATGGAGTAGTTCTAATGGCCTACTAGTAGTTACAAAGCCTTTAGGTTTAAAAGATGTTTTTATTTATTTTCCAAGTTGGCAAGATTCATAAACTCTATCTTTTTCAAAACTAAGTTTTGGCAAATCTCTTACTAAATCCTTTTTACAAAGTTTTGAGAGTAAATACATGCTAGTATGTCTTAGTCTATGATGCCACAGCCAACTAGTCTCATTTATAGTAGAATTTATTACAACTTGGCATTCTTCATTAGGCAAAGATAGATTGTCCAAATCCACTAGATAAACATTACCATGCATTTTTCCAATGAATTTTACTCCATTTTTATCAGGACTAGCAATCACGCAATAAGATGATTTGAAAACAACTTGAAAACCCTTATCACAAAATTAGCTAATACTTAAAAGATTATGCTTTAAACTTTCAACTAGAAGTACATTATTAATGCAAGTAGAAGGGGAGATGTGAACCTTACTAATACCAATAATTTTTTCTTTACCATTATCACCGAAGGTTACACTCCATTTATTGCCTCAAGAGAGGTGAATAGCTTCACATCTCCTGTCATGTATCTTGAACAACCACTATCAAGATACCATAGCCTTCTGTTTTCCTTGGTTGCAAGACACCTGTAAAACAAATCAAGTTTTGTTTTTAGTTACCCAAGCCAACTTGGGTCCTTTAGGGTTAGTATTTAAATTGGTTCCTTTTTGAACCCAAACCTTTCCAAAATTATTGATTTTTCTTAAATTGCATTGAAAAGCTTTATGACCTGGTTTTTTGCATGAAAAACATATAATGCTTAATGATGCAAGTACAAAGAAAATTTTTAAAATACCTTTGCTATTTTTGAGGTTTATATCCTAATCCTACTTTATTAAAATTAGCTCTTTGATTATTTAAAAGAAGATCTAGTTTTTCAGAACTATAAGTATACTTTTCAATAAAGGGTTTTATTTTATCAAGTTTATTTTTATAGTTTTTGTTTTCTATCTCTAGATCTTTGTTTTTCTTTAAAAGATCACCATTTAAAATAATAGCTTTAGATCTTTTTAAAACTTCATTTTTCATTGTTAAAACTTTGTTTTCTTTTCTAAAACATCAAGTTTACATTTTAATTCACTGATTCATTTAAAAGAGAATTGTTTTCATATGAAAAACTATTTGCATGCTTTTTTAATTTTTTATTTTTAGATAAAATCAATTTATAATCATGCATCAATTCATCAAATGCATTTTTTAATTCATCAAAAGTGAAATCTACTTCAAAGTTAGAAATTACCTCTTCTTGTTCTTATTGTGCCATGAAATAAAGATTGGCAACTTCAATTTATTCTTCATCTAAGCTGGAGTCCTTGCTATCACTCCAGGTCACCATCATAGCTTTCTTCCTAAGCTTCTTTCTTGATTTCTTTAGGAGAGGACAGTCAAACTTGTAATGTCTGGGCTTCTTGCATTCGAAGCATGTTGGTATTTTCTTTTCCTTTTCTTTTTCTTTCTCCTTTCCTTTTCCCTTGTCTTTACTTGTTTGGAACCATTTCTTGTAGGGAACTTTCTTCTTTTCATAAATCTTCTAAACTTTTTTGCTAGAAGATCTTCCTCACTCTCATCCTCTTCTTTTTCTTCTGATTCTTCATTTGAGGATTCTTCTTGAATTACAGACTTGAAGGCTATCTCATTTTTCTTTTTGTCCAAGTCCATAGATTTCTATTTCAGATTTAGCTCATAAGTCATGAGCGATCCCACTAATTGTTCCAAGGATAATTTGTCAACATCATTAGCTTCTTGAATGGCGGTCACCTTTGGATCCCATGAAGTTGGAAGTGACATGAGAATTTTGTTGACAAGATCAGCATTAGACATGATTTTTTCTAAACTTCTCATGCCATTTACAATGTTTGTGAATCTAGTATACATGTCAGTGATAGATTCATTTGGTTTTATTCAAAACATCTCATAAGTATGCACTAACATGTTTACTTTTGTGTTCTTCACTTGATCAGTACCCTCATGGGTAACTTCAAGTACATCCCGTATTTCCTTAGCAGATGTGCATGTAGAAATCCTATTGAATTCATTAGGATTTAATGCATAATAAAGGAGATTCATTGCTTTCGCATTAATCTCGGATTATTTAATGTCATTTTTATCCCAATCCTCTTCGAGCTTTAGGATAAAAATATCATTAACCATAATCAAAGGAATATGTGGACCCTTATCAATAACTTTCCATAAATTATAATCTATTGAATGCATGTAAATTCTCATTCTAGTTTTCCAATAAGTATAATTTGTTTCATTAAAATATGGAGGTCTATTTGAGACTTGTCCCTCAACTATACTAGTAATAGGGAGGGTTTCCATATATCTTTACTCAAGGTGGTTAGACCTATATACAAAGAATGTGGCTTTGATAACACTTGTTGCCTAGTAAGCAACCCAAGAAGGGGGGTAAATTGGGTTTCTAAAAATTAATTGCAAGTATATGAACCAATTCAATAAACAATCTAAGTACAATGAAATACAAGTATAATGTGCTCTTAATGAGTATGCAGCAAAACTTTAAAAGCAATAAAAGTAAGAGCAAGAGAGAGACAAACAATCATAAACACAATCCAAGTATAGTGGTTCGGTGCTTTCCAATGCACCTACATCCACTTTCAAGGACCACTTGAGAATTCACTATAAACTCCATCGATTACAGTCGATTAGTTTTTCAGGCTCACTAATCAAAACCCGACTTGTTTTTACAAGGCTCACAAGTCAAAACCTTCCTTGGTTTTATGGGCTAACTAAGAACCTAATTGATTTTAAGGCTCACCAACAACCCCCCTTGGTTTTGCAGGCTAACCAAGAGCCCAATAGGTTTTAAGGCTCACCAACTGAAGGTGAAAAGCACCTACACCTAGCATACAATATGCAAGAAAATAGGACAGAAAGATATGTATTTTAAAATATTTTTAAAGCATGCACGGAAGGCTCGGTAGATAGATCTAAACGATCTACCGATCTACCCGCAAAAGATTCTAGCATAATGATCTAGCATGCATATAACATCAAAGCAAGAAAAACAACAAATATAAAAGTACCATACCTTTATACCAAGAGAGAAGTAGCGGAAGTGCTGTAAGAAGGAGGAGGGTGCTTGAGCCACACACATGTCTAGCTTCTATAGGATATCCACACCTGGGCTCGACTCTATCAACTCCCTCGGAGTGCTAGCTTTTCGGGATCCTTGGCCGATCTTCTTCTTCCAGGAAGACTAAGAGGAGAGCAGGAACCCCTTCCCAAAACCTCTCTTCCCAAGACCTAGCTTGACTGCTAGGTTTCTCACACCCAATCCCTAGAACTCTCACAACCCTTCTTTATCTTCTCTCTAGTAGTGTTGTAACTTGTAACTTTTACAGCCTATACAATGACCTTCATTTATAGGTGCAGCCAAGAGAAAGAGAAAGAGGAAGGAGGAGAGATGAGGGGAGAGAATGGGGGAGAGGATCAAGGCTATACCAAATAGGTCTAACCCATTAAGGTAAGTATGGCTTTCATACAATAAAGCCTTGGAGCCAAAACTGGTTTGAATTTGAAATTCAAACCAGGTCAAAACCTGCCCAAAAACCTTCCATGAACTCCTAGAATTTTTGTTTGTCACAGGAAATGTCAACTCACGAAAAATGCCAAGTGTCGATACTTCACCAAGTGTCGATACCTGCAAAATTCTATGTTTACACTTGGAACAAAGTCAATCATATTGACTTCTGGTGATGACAAACGATTCCCAATCATCGATTAGCCATAGAATCATATAGAAATCCTCTATGGTGTGTGACCCCATAGGTTCGAACACTAAGCCGGTAGCACTGGAACATTTCTAGTACCAGTCAAAGTCCTCTTCTAGCAATGATACCCGATGTCCGGATAGGTCGAAGATGCAGAGCACCTCACAAGAACCTCTGGTATATGTTTGCCGCATAATTTATCCCTTTGACCTCACAATACTCAGGATGACCTAGGGTTCAACTGCCAACCCTAATTTGGTTTATACAGATCATGTCTCAACCTCACAAGTTCTGTGACTCCTTACAAGAACTACCCTGGCCAAGGTTTTGCTGAATTGAGACATAGTGAGTCATTCACTCCAAACTATTTGGAGAGGTCAATTCCATCTTGATCCACCACCGCTCCTCATGTACTTGACTATACCCAGAAACCTTTTATCACTGAATTAGAAATCCAGGTAGTTTAGCACCAAAGTATTGTGAGTTGCTTGCAAGCTACCATGGTGACCTCAGGTCTAAGGGATACATATACCCATATCCCTTAGCGAGCATCCCTTTGGCAGAAGGGAGCTCTATAGATAGTCACGTTCAGTGAAATGTCACACATTTTGTTACCCAGGTGGCTATCCAAGAGGGGGGGTGAATTGAGATTTTTTTATAAAATTAAAGCAAGTAATGTGCAATTAAAAATCCTTTGCAAGTGGTAGGTGCTGTGACAAAGTAGTAAATTGCAGAAGCTAAGCAAAAGCAAGGAAGCACAACATAAACATACAAAATTTATAGTGGTTCAGAGCAACCCAGCTCCTATGTCCACTACCCAAGATACCACTTGGGATTTTCACTATATTCACACCTGAATACAGTAGGATTGTTTCGCAGGATTACAATCCAAAACCTCTATACTTTAGTTTTAACAGGATCACCAAAGAAAACCCAACATCCTTTGGTTTTAAATAGGCTCACCAAAGAAACCTAACTTGGTTTTACTAGGATCACCAAGAACCCAACACTTGGTTTTTGTCAAAGGCTCACCAAGAACCTACTTGGTTTTTTAACCGGTCTCACCAATAACCCAACAACAATTCAAAAATGAATTGAAGTAAATGCAACAAGAATGATAAACTCAATTTATCAGATAGTTGCCGGTGCAGCTTGATGGAAGTACACTTGACTTGCACTTGAATTAGCTTTAATTACTTCAGTGGATTCTTCAAAAGTTGCTTCAAGATTCAGATCAAAGTTGGTGAAGACTTGAACGCTGACTTGAATGCTCTTGTGCTCTTTTGCTGTTGGTAGTTAGAATATTCAATGAAGCTCTCTTTTATTTTAAGAACTTTTCAAAAACTCTTACTTTTTGAATGTTCAAATCCTTCAAATATAAGGTCTTATATCACTCCATCGTAGTTCTAGCTATTGTAGACCGTTGGGGAATGATTTATGACCGTTTGAGCACTTCTTGGCATTCAAAAATAATTTCTGGAACTAGCCGTTGGATACCTGAAAACAATGTTCGAGTCGGCTCGGATTCCTTCGAATTGGCTTGGATCCTTCGAGTCGATAGGTCGAGTCACCAAATCTTTAGTGCAATCAGCTCTTTGTCTCAAGGTGCAAAACTTCACTCTAGACGAGTCGGCTCTTGATAGCTCGTGTCAGCTCGAACTTCTTTCTTTGAAAAACTTGAACTCGAGGAGTCGGCTCTTCTTCTCAGGTTCGAAAATCCTCACTCTGGAAGAGTCGGCTCGATGCAGTTCGGGTTGGCTCATTTTCTCATGTCTTCAAAATTAGGTCTGGCAGAGTCAGCTCTTTCTGGTTCGAGTCGGCTCGCCTGGCTATTTCAGAAATCTTTAGAAACTAGACTTTGGATGAGTTAGCTTGGACAAATTCCAATCGACTCGGATTCATTGGAGTCGACTTGGTTACCTTCGAGTCGGCTAGGATTGCTGTGTTCCAGAATCCTTCTGCATGCCAGTAGGTGGAGTCGGCTCTTCATCATGCTGGGTCGGCTCAAGTATCTTCTTTAGGATTTTTATACTTGAACTCAAAGAAAAACTCTCACCAACTTTTTACATTTTCAAGAATACCAACTCAAAATAATTTTTATGGCACACACACACAGAAGTAACCCTTTTCATATAATTTTTTCTTAGCTTTTTCTTTGGGTTATTCTTTACAAAAACACATTACAACACAACTCAAGCAAGAAACAATAGTGTAGGAGTTGAAGTTTGAACAAATTAAGCCATCCTACAAAAACTTGTGAAACACTTGAAGAGTTGTTAGAAATAAATGTACATGCTCCAATGTTTGGTTATCATCAAAATCACTTATGGGGTCAACACATTTTACTTGCATATCACAGCAGTGTCTCCACACTCCTTGGTTAAGAGGACAACCAACAAATGTGACATACAACAACCTACACTTGATATATCGTCGTCTAGTAACAATGTATCATTTGGTTGTAAACTAGTTTAAGAACTACTTGATATATCTTCTCTATATCAAACATTGTAGTTCTAAGGACTCCATCATACTAGAGTTCATTTCAGGAAAATGTAAATATGATGAACAGCCAAAAATAACTTTTATTTATTAAAGAATTCATATATAAAATACAAGATAGCACAACCATTTACAGCTTAGAGATTGGCTTTGGGACACAATTCCCAATAACTCCCACTTGGACTAAAGCCAATTGGTACAAAATCTCATTCCCATTTTCCGTTTACAATAGTCAAACTCTTGAACTCTAACGGATTTAATGAAGGGGTCAGCCAGGTTCTCCTTTCCATAGATCTTTTGAAGGTCAATGTCACATCGTTCCACGATCTCTCGTACAAGGTGATAGCGTCGCAGAATATGCTTTATGCGGTGATGAGACTTCAGGTCTTTGGCTTGAGCAATGGCTTCAGTGTTGTCATAGTATACCAGAATAGGACCATTAAAGGAAGATGCCACTCCCAGCTCGCCAAGGAACTTCTGCAACCACACAGCTTCCTTTGCTGCATTTGATATTGCAATGTACTCTACTTCGCATACTGAGTCCGCCATAGTAGGCTGGTTGGAACTTTTCCAGCAGACAGCTCCTCCATTCAGGATAAAGACAAAACCTGATACACTCTTGCTATCATCTTTATCTAACTGAAAACTGGAGTCAGTATACCTTACAAGTTTCAAGTCAGATTCTCCATAAATCAGCCATTGGTCCTTAGTATTTCGTAAATACTTAAGAATGGTCTTTACCACTTTCCAATGAGCTTTACCTGAGTTAGATTGGTATCTACTCACTACGCCTTATGAGTATGCCACGTTTGGTCTAGTACACATCATGGCATACATGATAAAACCCACTGCTGAAGCATATAGAATTCTACTCATGAACTCTCTCTCCTTAGGAGTTGTCGCATAATTCCTTTTGGGAAGATCAATTCCAGTGCCTATCGGGAGATAGCCCTTCTTGGAATTCTTCATGCTGAACCATTTTAGCACGGTGCTGATGTACATAGACTGGGACAATCCTAGAAGCCTCTTAGATCTATCTCTATAGATCTTCATACCTAGTATGTAAGAGGCTTCACTCAAGTCCTTCATAGAGAACTGAGATGATAACCTGACCTTTATTCCTTGCAGTGTTGCGATGTCAAACCTGATTAAGAGAATGTCATCCACATACAGCACAAAGAATACAATCACAAAACCATTAGCCCATTTGTAAATGCAAGGCTCTTCTCCATTCCTAACGAAGCAATACGACTTGATATATTTATCAAATCACATGTTCCAACTCCTTGATGCTTGCTTCAGTCCATAGAAGGACTTTTGAAGCCTGCACACCTTTGACTCGTCTGTGGATGTGAACCTTTCAGGTTTATCATATACACCTCCTCTTCCAGCTCACCATTCAAGAAAGCTGTTCGGACAACCATTTTCCAAATTTCATAATCGAAGTGTGCTGCTAAAGCAAGCATAATCCGAATAGATTTGAGCATTGTCATAGGACAGAATGTCTCATCATAGTCAATACCATAACATTGATGATACCTCTTGGCAACCAGACAGGCTTTATAGGTCTCCACCTTTCCGTCTGCACCCCTTTTCCTTCTAACAATCCATTTGCACCCAATGGGTTTTATCCCTTCAGGTGGATCAACCAATGTCCATACATTATTGATCTCCATGGACTCCATTTCAGATTTCATGGCTCCTAGCCATGAATCAAAGTTGGACCTCTGCAACACATCCATATAGGTGATCGGATCATCATAGTTCTCATCGAGTTTAATGGGATCACCGTCCCAGACCAAGAAACCATAGTATCTATCCACTCAGCTCGGTACTCTATTGGATCTCTTAAATGGTTCCTGAGTGGGCTCTGGGTGTGATCTAATCATAGCCAGTTCTATGTTGTCTCTTAAATGTGTCGGTTCTTCTACATGTTGAACTTTACTAAGTTCAATCCTAGCAGCTACAGTCCCTTCACCAAGGAACTCCTTTTCCAAAAAGATAGCCCTAAGACTGACGAACAACTTTTGTTCCTCAGCTAAGTAGAAGTAATACCCCTTAGACTCTTTTGGATACCCAACAAATAGGCACCGGTCAGACCTAGGTCCAAGTTTGTCCATTTCCAAATATTTTACATAAGCCGGCCACCCCCAGACCCGAAGGTGTGAAAGTGTCAGCTTACGTCCAGTCCACATCTCATATGGTGTTTTGCTAACAGACTTACTTGGAGACCTATTCAGAAGGTAACAGGCTGATTCTAGAGCATATCCCCAAAAAGATACTGGTAGAGAAACAAACCCATCATGGACCGAACCATATCTAATAGGGTTTGATTCCTCCTCTCAGACACTCCATTTAAATGAGGTGTCCCTAGAGGTGTCCACTAAGAGAGAATCCCAAGATATGTCAGAAACTCATCGGAAAGGTATTCACCACCTCGATCGGATCGAAGGGTTTTAATATACTTTCCAGTTTGTTTTTCTACTTCACTACAATATCGTTTGAACATTTTAAACAGCTCAAATTTATGTCTCATCAAGAAGACATAACCATACCTTGAAAGGTCATCTGTAAATGTAATGAAATAACCGTACCCACCCCTGGCACTAACATTCATGGGTCTGCATACATCAATATGTATCAGACTTAGAATTTCATTGGCTTGTTCTCCTTTTCCAGTAAAAGGTGACTTTGTCATTTTTCCAAGAAGACAGGACTCAAAGGTTGGAAGTGAACTATCTTCACTAAAATCGAGGAGACCCTCAATTTTCATCTTGTTTATCCTATTCCTGTTAATATGACCTAGCCCATAATGCCATAGGTACGCTTCGCTAACATTATTTATCCTAGGTCATTTGCTAGACATGTACATTACATTAATAGGTCGCGACAGTACATAAATGCCATCATTCATTTGTCCATTCAAAAGTACAGAACCATTCCAAATGATTTTGCAAATGTCATTCTTTATTGATAGTTCGTAACCATACATGGCCAACTGGCCTACAAAAATGACATTCAAAATAAAAGGACAAAAATGATACTCGTTCAAAATGATAGTACAGGACTCGAAAACAAGTTTAAGGACTCCCAATACCAGAACTGGAACTCGGCTTCCATTTTCCATGTTCAAGAACCTCTCGCCATCCTCAAATCTTCTACAAACTTGAAGTCCCTACAAAGAATTACAAATGTGAATTGGACTTCCTGTATCCAATACCCAGTTAGTTGTATTGCAAATAGAGAAACTATAAAGAGTTATCATATAAATACCTTATCCAGGACCATCCTGCAGCTTTCTCTTCTTGGACCTGTTTGGGTCAAGAGATGCAATATAAAGAAGACAGTTCCTCTTTCAATGACCCCGCTTCTTGCAGAAGAAGCACTCTGCCTGGCTTTGATCAGCCTTCACTTTCTTGGCCTGACTGGGCCCAGAAGCACTAAGCACCTTTTTTCCTTTATTATTTTTCTTCTTCCCTTTCTTAAAAGGATGATGCCCTCCCGAAGAACCTCCCACTAGATTCACCATCCCTTTGTTCAATTGGTGGTCTTTCTCATAAGTGTGCAGCAACCCCAACAGACCATGGTAGTTGACTGCTGGCTTATTCATTCTGTAATGATCAAGAACGTCTAGATAGGAGGAGGGTAGAGATTTCAAAATCACATCTTTTCCAAGCTATTCATGCAAGGGACAGTCGAGGTTGCCCAGGTGTTCAATCACCTTGATCATGTACAGTACAAGATCAGTGACTAAGGCCCCATCACACATCTGCACATTATAGATAGCACAGAAGACCTTGTACCTCTCAACATCATCTGGTGTCCCGAAAGACTCCTTCAACCTTTGAAGGATTTCTTCTGGCTGGGCTTCCTCGAATTTGTGACTGAACTCATCGTTCATCGCCACTAACATAATGCATCAGAGTCAGAGAGCCACTTTTGATAAGTGTCTCTGACAGAACCCCGAGTAGTGGTAGCAGGGATCTCAGGTGCTAAATCCAATATCACAACAGGATCCGTTCGTGCTCCAAGACAATCCTGAGCCTTCGATACCAGCTATCGAAGTTGGGTCCATTGAGTTTCTCGTTATCAAGAAGAGACTAGAGTGACAGGTTGGAAGACATCTGAAAGAAAAACCAAAACTAATTAGTGTATATGAATTATTAATCTAAAGACATGTACTTTAGTCTAAAGGTCCCTCCCACTATTTTGCATAGATTGGTAGCCTCTACCTCCAATCTGAGAAATTACTTTAATTCCTTAGTGGGTACTAGAGTCCAATAAACAACACATGAGCTCGACTTTGGCGGCCCACCCATGCATGTCTAAAGGTAGGTTCTTTAATTGATAACTTCTCCAAGTAACCTCTAGCATTTGGGTTTTTCCCCAAGGAGCACTTCAATCAGCCTTTAGGCCGTCTATTGAAGGTCCCGGTTAGGTCCAACTATTAACATGACAAAATTCAATGCTTCTAACTAATGAATAGTCAAGCTCGACTTTGGCCGACCCACCTGACCACCGTTAAGCGAGTCGCACTGAGCCATCATATTAGGAACACCAATTCCAATAGCCTGATGAACACCCGATCTTTGGATCTATCGATGAATACCCAACTATTGGATACATTACTATCCCACTTAATGGGAGGCTAGGATTTGGTTATCCCTATAACTTTGTCCTTTTAAGGACCTAATAATTTAGAGGGTTTTTAAATAATGTAATAGATAAAGAGATGAGAATATATGGATCAACCTCCCACTGACCAAATCAGCAATCTAGGAGGGTTACACATAACTAATGATCCATGGGCACCTAAAATCAGTCAAGATTGATTAACCTTGGGTGACAAGGGTTAACACGAGTCAATGAGCTATCCAATCAATCCTGATCGATCACATTGGCTAGGTAAGTGAGATCATGGATTGGATTTTGCCATTAACCGTCTTGCCTTAGATACCAACAGAGTTGGCCAGGTAAGAGGTATCCCTAAAGAACCAAGATCATAATGCCAAACTTACCTCGACACCAATCGGTTCATCAGACTCGATTAGACTAGCCTAAAGACTCGGGCTTTCTACTGAGCCACAAATTAGATCTTTTAGATTATGGACTAATCAATCTAACTATTAAATAGATCTAGAGAAGAAATCCTAACTCAACTTTTGACTAGATCAGTTCTATAATTAGTCCAATGAATCTAAACTTAGGTCTAACCCAATTAAGGACCTAATAAAAGCTAACCCATGACCCTTAAGGCTTATTGAATGACTTAAAATCTTTTGAATCATATTCCTAAAGTTCTTAGTCATTCTTAATTCTCAATTAAGTTCAATAGCCTCAAATAAACTAAAATAATTTTAATTTATAATGTAAAATAATTTTACAACAAATCAAAATTTGAATTCATCGTATTTCAGAATTTTTATCTCAAGTGTCGACACTTCAGGAGCAAGTATCGACTCAAGGCCTGAGTCAGGGAAAAGAAAACAGAACGATCTATTTTCTGGACATGCTCATGTGTCGACACGTCGAAGGTCAAGTGTCAACACTTCAACCTATCTCGGAAGAAAAATAGAAACCAAATCTCAGGAAATTTTTCCATGAGTCGACACTTCAAAGGCCAAGTGTCGACTCACAGCCTGAGATAATGAAAAATAATGATTTTAAATCCAAAGTTTCATAAATCTTTCAATCAAAATAGATCAAAATAATCATTTTAGATCTTATCTAAAGTTGTTTTATGATCATGCCATTAGATTAAAATATTTTTAACCTATAATTTTTTTTCTTCTTATTTTCTTTTTTAAGAGTCAATCATAGTGGCACCCCTACACGCCATAGGATACCCCATTGAATGGAAAGAGAGGGTCTTGCAGCCCTACTTTTCTCCTATGACCGGACAGCCATGGTGAAGCACTCAATCCAAGTACTTAAGAAAGAAAGGTGACGTTATAAGCATTCTAGCATCATTATACTACAAAAAAGAACCTCTTGCTCTGATACCATTGAAGGTGAAAAGTACCTACACCTAGCATACAATATGCAAGAAAAATAGGGTAGAAAGATATGCATTTTAAAATATTTTTAAAGCATGCACAGTGGAAGGCTCGGTAGATAAATCTAAATGATCTACCGATCTGCCCACAAAATGATCTAGCATAATGATCTAGCATGCATATATTATCAAAGCAAGAGAAATGCAAATATAAAAGTACCATACCTTTATACCAAGAGAGAAGCAGTGGAAGTGCTATAAGGAGGAGGGTGCTTGAGCCACACACATGTCTAGCCTCTACAGGATATCCATACCTGGGCTCGACTTTGATCAACTCCCTCAGAGTGCTAGCTCTTCGGGATCCTTGGTCGATCTTCTTCTTCCAAGAAGACTAAGAGGAGAGCAGGAACCCCTTCCCAAAACCTCTCTTCCCAAGACCTAGCTTGATTGCTAGGTTGCTCACACCCATTTCCTTTAAGTGTGTTTTTACTGAAAAAGGTGCTCATAAATTTGAAGAAGCTCAATTGTTTGAAGAAGCCAAGTTTGAATGAAAAAGATTGCTCAAAGAAGACTTGGACACTCAAGAGTTGGTTGATTGGATGGTTAAGTTAAATGGAAATATGTTTCAGCTAAAGTTTAGGCCTTTCTATGAAGTTTTCAGAGAAGTGTCGACTCAAAATGTCGACACATGATACGAAGTGTTGATACATGGAAGTGAAGTGTCGACTCAGGCTGGTATGCAAGAATGTTTCAAATGGCACAGATGAAGTGTCAACACATGGACCTGAAGTGTCGACTCAAAGTATAGACACATGGATCAACACATCGCCTGAGATTTTCAAGTCACAGAACTTGCAGAAATTGAAGGAACAAGCTGAAGTATCGACACATGGAAGCAAGGTGTCAACTCAAGGTGTCGACTCAATTGTGTAAGTGTTGACACATCTGAGATTTCCAAAGAATCAGATTAGATCAATTTGAACTAGGTGTCGACTCAAGAAGTTCAAGTGTTGACCTTATGTGTCGACTCACAGCCTGAAGTATCGACACATGTAGTTCTGACAACAGTAACGGCTAGTTTTTCAAGCACAAAACTTGTCCATTTTGCCCTTCAACAGCTAGTTTTTCAAGTTTAACGGCTAGAAACGGGATTTGAGGCCTTGGAAAAGTATTTATATGCTCCAAATCAAATCAAAACAAGAACAATTGAAGACCATTAAAGAATTTTGAGAAGAGAGAAGAAAAGTGAGCTTTAACTCCTATTCTTTGAAGTTTCAATCACTCTCAAGCTAAAGCAAGCCTCCAAGCATTCAAGAGCCTTCAAGAGCATTGAAGATCATCCATTCTTGAGCATTCAAGAGGCTTCAATAAGTTCAAAGCATCTCTACATCAAGCTTCAAAGAGATACCCACTTTGTTTTAGAAAGCTTACTTTGGTTCATTACATCTAAACTTTATTTGTTGTAAGGGTTTTTGGTTAGCCAATTGTAAAACCAAGTGAGGTTATTGGTGAGCCTTTGAAAAACCAATTATGTTGGTGGTTAGCCCGCAAAACCATTAAGGTTCTTGGTTAGCCCATAAAATCAAGTGAGGTTTTGACTTGTTGGCCTTGTGAAAACAAGTTGGGTTTTTGATTAGTGAGCCCGCAAAACTAATCAACTGTAATTGGGTGTGATTATTGTGAATCCCCAAGGAGATCTTGGGGAGTGCATGTTAGTGCATTGGATAGCACCGAACCACTATATTTCTTGGTCTTTGTGATTGCTTGATCTCTCTTCTTACTCTTTACTTATTGCTCTTTATTTTCGCTGCACTTTTATTTTAGAGCATTACAATTGAATTAATAGTACCTTGCAAATTTACTTGTTGAATTGGATTGCATTGCTTAGTATCAAGTAAAGTAATTTTAATTTTTAGAGACCCAATTCACCCCCCCTCTTGGGTTGCTTACTGGGCAACACCTCTCTATATCAAATAATGTAGTTCTAAGGACTCCATCATATAAAAGTTTATTTCAAAAAAATGTAAATATGATGAACAGCCAAAAATAACTTTTATTTATTAAAGAATTTATATACAAGATACAAGATAGCGCAACCATCTATAGCCTAGACGATTGGCTTTGGGATACAATTCACAACACCAAAAACCTCCTTTCTGCGGGACTAACTAGATGCAAGATGAGAAGAATGATGCAAGTGATTTTGTTCTTTGTGATTTTTTAGTTTTTTTTTTAGAATTTAGGATTCCAGAAGACAGACAAAAAGTAGATCTACGGTCTACAATAATAAGAAATTCAAGTAAGCAAGCAAGTCCCCAAATAGGATAGGAAGAGGACCCCGGGATTGAGAAATGCCGTAGGACTTAGCTCTCGAATCAATATCAACTTAGGAGTTTTAGGGTTGCAAACCATAAAAGCTCTGAAGCGCCCAATGTCAAGTTCACTCGCTCTAGCGGATGCGGCCTGGATGATCGAGCCTTCAACCCCTACAGATGCGCCAGCTTTCCATCCTAAGGTCTTGAAGGCAAGGGAGACCAACTCCATGTTTGTGGTACTTGGAGGACCTATGAGCAATCAAGGGAAGGATTAGGAATCAACAAGTAGCATGAAGAAATAAAGGAAGAAAGGTTGAAGATGATGTTGATTCGAGAGCTAAGTCCTATGGGGTTTCTCAATCCCTGGGTCCTCTTCCTATCCTGTTTAGGGACTTGCTTGCTTGAGTTTCTTATTACTGTAGACCCTAGATCTACTTTTTGTCTATCTTCGAGAATCATAAATCCTAAAAAAAAAAATCTAAAAAATCCCAAAGAACAAAATCACTTGCATCATTCCTCTCATCTTGCATCTAGTTAGTGCTGGGTTTCAAGGAGATCATTATGCAACTTAGTAAGACTGAATTATAAAATTCCATGCATAAAGATAACACTTTATCAGTTAGAAACCCTAATTCCCAAGATCCCTTATTCGATTACAACTAATATATCATAAAAGAAGGTTAATGAAACATACATGGAGTGCTATATTCTACTTCTTCCACTAGACTCACAAGTGTAAGTCCTCCAACGGTGATCCACACAAGATTTGAAACAAGGAAGAACTCCTTCTTGAAGTTGCTTGCCCAGGTAGGACTCTTTCGGCAGCCTTTTAGACTTTGGCCTTTGTAGGACTCACTATCCAACTATAGGACTCTTTGGACACTCTTCTAAACCACTCTTGGTTTTAGGACAACCCTCCTTTAGGATCCCTTAGGCTTATGTCCTAAAACAAAGCCTTGTCCTAATAGAAAAGACCTTGTCTTAACAAGACAAGTCTTGTCTTAAAGAAAAGAAGAGGGAGAGAGAAAAACTCAGATGGATAATACGACAGAATCAAGACTCCTATTTCAGATGACCGAATGAATATCATCTCATTCCACCGTACACCCTTTAAATAGTTTCTTAAGGGGCGTGAAACACATCCCAAAATCTCTTATCAGATATGTTTCTCTTATAAGACTCTTTAGGATTCAGGAGTCTTATCTGACATCTCTTCATGTCCAAATGAAACCTTCTCCCTCCACATGGAATCTACCGGTCTCTAGAAGAGCCAAAAGGTGTCTTCTCATTTCCCAAAAGTTGGAGAAAACTGAAGAGATCTGAAAGCAGAAGGACTCTGCTTCAAACCGTGCGCTCTCTCATTAAAAGTCGCAACCTTTCATGTGCGCCATTCATCCTTTCCTTCTTCATGCCATTTCAAAAATCATTGACTAGTAAAATCCTTCATGAAAGGGCATGGAGATAAAGATAAAGATTAGAATAACTCCAATCAACATAACAAACTCATCTACAAAAGGACTCTTGGTCCTTTTTGCATGCCAAATGAAGAGTCGCTTCTCTTCATAATTCGATCAACCATTTTCCATGCCATATGCTACCTTTGACAAAGGGTATTAAATAAGCTTTCCGACCATATAAAAAGTTTTTCGATCAGAGAACTATAGACCCTTCTAGGCCCTTTTGAATGCCAACATGTCATTTAGGCACCAAGAGTCCTATGCCTTAAGGACTCTTCATAATTCCGAGATAAAACCTCCAAAAAATATCAGATAAAATCTGATAAATTTACCCTACTTAGAACATAACCCAATTTAGATCTTCCATAAATTTGTTAGTCCATTTAGCAAGCTACCGGATCCAATCTAATTGGGTTTAGGAATTAGGTTAGCCTACACATGCTAGTGTGTCACCTAGCTAACTAATTAGGATCCTATGACCCTAATTAAATCATGAATGACTTCCTTGTCCAATTCTTTAGTATGTGTGACCCATTGGATCCCACATCTAGCCAGTAGTAGGTTTAGGTTTGAGTCGATTTGATCCAATTGAATCCGATTGACCTAATTAGGTCAAACTAGCTCATCTAATTGTCCAATTCGAACCATCCATTGAATTGACTCATGAAACCAATCCAATTGGTTCATGAATACATACAAGACAATATTGACATCTAGCAATGTGTCATGCCTACCCAGAAGATGAGGAATTTGATAGAAATTACCAAAATATCCTTCAGCAGTAAGTTACCGTGCAATTCAATCTTTCGATCTCCCATTATCTCGATTAAGTGATAGGTATGGATAGATGTCAAACCCTAACACTTAATCATATCGAATCTCAACTCGATAGTAAGGACTCAGCTGATGACTGATTAGATTCCACTAATCTCATCCTGCTTTGATCAAAGGCTCCTTAAGTCACTCATCGAAGAGATTGTATAGGATAACAATTCCTCTTACTAGGAATGATCGATTCCTTGTTGGTCCACTCATATCCTCCATACACCTTCCACCATATCTATAACACCTCGTACATGTCGCAATGGCATGAATGAGTATGAACCAAAATATGGCTTAGTGTGCATAAGGAACCATGGTGACCTTAGGTCTAAAGATCACATGCACAACTCCTACTCAGGAATCTATCTTTTGACAAGTAGTAAGACTTCCATAAGATAGTCCCGGTATGGATCAGTTCAGTGTACTCATACCCTGATGAGCTCCCTTATCCTTGTATTAGTGTCTCTACGCAAGTGGTTGTGAGACCAACCACTCTCATTATCTGAGCATACATAGGATAAGCTAGTCTTACCGGATTCATTGATCCCCAAATCAATGGTCCAATGACTAGAAACATTTTAGATTAGGGTTTATAGGAAATTAGGTCTCACTGTTATGAACTTCATCATAACCCTAATTCCATTGCTCTAATCTATGGGGTTCATCATAATCCTAAATAAGACACAATAGTATATGATTAAAACAGATGCTTTTATTAATATATAATGTCATACAAGAGTTGGAAGAATACAAAAAAGGCCCTTACAATGATTGGCTCTTAGGGCACTTTTCTATCAGTTAGTCCTGCATCATGTTTGGTATCAGAGTATGGTTAGGACTTAGAACTTCTTAAGTACCTGGATTAGGTGCTTCACCAGGCCATCCAATCTTAGAAGAAAAGTAGGGTTTCAAGACCCTCTCCTCCCATTCTACGGGGTCTCCTAAGGCATGTAGGGGTGCCACTATGATAGACCTTTGAAGAGGACCATAAGAAGAGAAGTTTTAAAAAACCCAAAAGAAAATTTTTGCATCATTAGATCTCATCTTCTTTTAATTTCTACATTTTTCTCCTTTCCGTACATGGTCTATTATTTTAGGTGTTGCTGTTTGTAGGAACCTCCAAACTCTCTGATTTTTATTTTGCTAGATCACACATTTATGAAAGTATTTTTGATAATTTTCTCAGATTTTATTGCAGCCTGCAAAATTTCTACAAGCTGGAATACTACCTGAGAGCAAAATATGTTCTGTGATTTTTCAGCAAGTGCATCCTTTCATGTTTCCATTTTTCAAATAGTTTAATTTTGCATTTAGTGTCATCTCTTGTCATTTCCATCATTTTATTTCTGCTATCATACATCAAAAATTCAAAAACATAAATTAGATCCATCTCATTAGATCATTTGTATCCCATCATTTTTCATAAATCATCTTAAGGGCATCAATTTGATATTGGATCAGGATTTCATTACCTGTCCCTAGCCCAAAAATCATCAACCTGTATAACGAACCCAACCCCTAAGTAAAACAGAGTACACACTTAACTTGATCTAGTGAGCTAGGGACACAACGAAACCAAGTGTTAAGCTAATTTATACAACTTGTTTGTGTGTGCTTGAGTATCTGGTGTTTAGGCAAGTGGTTCAGGGACAAGAGCCTGATGGAAGGTGGGTTGGTTCGCTTACCTGGCCAATTTCAAATTGGTGTCTAAGGCAAGCAAAGATGAACCTCCATCAACCTTACACTTACCTGGCCAGGTGCCAAGTTACTACCACCAAGATTGTCTTCTTGACCTAACATTTGATTTGATCTCTTAGGTCTAGTAAACCCATAACATCTATCATTGTGTGTTGTATATCGACTAGATCAGGAGTCCCTTATCATCCCCATCATTCTCAATCAAGGAACCCATGGAAAACACCCAAGAGAATCACTTAAGGGTCATCACTGAACAGTTAGCTAGGATAATCAAAAGGCTTGATGAGTTTGAAGATAGATTTGGAGCCTTAGAAAAGAACATTAGACCATCCATCGAGCTTGAGTCTGAGTCACCTCCTCACCCTAGGGAATACCCTCAGCGTGATCCTACCTTAGAGTCTGAAGACCTTTTAGGAATAGTCAAGTGCATCCTTACCCAAAACATAGTGCAAGAAGATTGGCATAGGACTAACATCCTATAAACCTTTGTCAAGTTAGGGGACAAGATATGTAAGATCATAGTTGATGTGGGACTGAGATGAGAGGATCGTCGGAGAGCTAAGGAGTCTCCAAAGATTAGGGTTAAAAATGGGATAACCAGGGCCTCACACCACTCGATGTCCTGAAGGACAAAGGCAAACAGGGCCTCACACCCCCCGATGTCCGACAGGACAAAGGCAAACAGGGTCTCATACCCCTCGATGTCCCGTAGGATAAAGGCATAGGGTCTCACACCCCTAGACACCCAAAGGTGAAGGCAAAACGGGCCTAAGCCCACTTAAAATGGAGGCAAAACCTAACTCTTTCTCAAAAACTCAATTTCATTACTTTCAATACAAGAGAGGGGTCCTTATATAGGGACCAATTACTTAGGAAGCAAGTAAAGAAAATATATGCACCACAATCCTTCCTGATTTACTGAATGATAACATGGAAGGTTTTTATATAATTTCCAAAAAAACTCAAGAAAAATAAGGAAAGAAGAGGGAGACCATGGGGGGGACCATGTAGGATGCCAAACATCTGCTCTCTTAGGCTCGGGGTGGACCACAACTTTCCTTAGTTGCTTGGCATGAATCAAGGGATTCATGTTTATCCACTTGACCTTCCTTTCTCACTTGATGGCATGTGGAGTTGATGTGCCTAGAGGGTGGAAGGGGTGTGCTGGGACTCCATGTGGCTGTTGAGGTGGCTGGGCTCTCGGGTCCCCATCACTCCTTGGTTTTCAAGGCTAACCAATAACCTTTACAACAAATATAATGTTTGAAGTAAGCCAAAAATAAAAGCTTTCTAGATAAAAGCAGATATCTCTTTGAAGCTTTGAGGAATCGCTTGTCTTCAACTCGATGAAGCCTCAATTATTGTTCAAGAATGTTGGACTTGAATGCACTTGAAGGCTTTGAAAGCTTGGAGACTTTTTTTGCTTGAAGGTAGTTACTCTCAATGAATGAAAGTGAATGCACTTGCTTTTTCTTTTCTATTATTGATCCTCTTTTTTTTAGATTTGATTTCAATTACTTAAATAGCTTTCCAAGGCCTCAAAGTCAATTTATGACCGTTAGACATGAAAAACTAGCCATTGGGAGCTAAAAGGGCCGAGTTTTGCATTTGAAAAACTAGCCGTTGCTGTTTCAAGAACTCCAAGTGTCGACACTTCAAGCTGTGAGTCGACACCTATATTCCATGAGTCGACACCTAGTTCAAATTTCTTTATGGAAGCTCTCTGGAATTCTCAAGTGAGTTGACACTTCTTCTGGTGAGTCGACACTTGAGTCAATACTTGACATCCATGTGTCGACACTTCAGGCAAGTCTTCAATTTCAGCAAGTTTTATATCAAAATTTTCTCATGCGATGAGCCGATCCTTGAGTCGACACCTTGAGTCAATATTTGACTAGCACGAGTCGACACTTCAGCCATGCCATCTAAAATTCTTTTTGCGTGCTGACTTGAGTCAACACTTCCATTGTCATGAGTCAACACTTGATTTGTGAGTCGATACATTGAGTCGACACTTGCTGAAATTTCTTCAAAAACCACTGAACCTCTATTGATACCAATTTATGCTGAACTCTTTATATTATTTCAAGCAATCTTCAAGTGCTTAAATCCATTTAAAACTAATCTTTCATTCATGGAGGGGAATTCTTCATTTCTTTAACAAGCATAAAAATTGTTGGATTGATGAGTACATTTTTCTATAAAAATATACTTTAAAGAAATAGTTCATACTCAACTAATACTTAAGTATTTTGTTTATCATCAAAATCAATAATGGAGTTAATAGCACTAATCCTATGGGTTCTGGCCAACTAAGCGAAACCTGACTAGCACTAGATTGATACCTTGGGGTTATGGGTTCTTTAGGTTTATAGGATATGGGCTTAGGTCATGGGTCATGGATCTGGGTTTGTAGGAGCTAGGTTCATAGAATCCGGGTGCATAAGAACTAGGTTCATATGATTTGGATAGATACTTTTCTCTAAGTTTAAGTTTCATATCACTCTAGGTAATTATGGGTATGTCTCTTCTTCATCTAATCATTCTTTCAACATCATCCTTGTAAATTCTAGCCTGGCGTACTAACTTAAGCTTAGCAAATTTAAACTTTCTTTCATCAGACACCAGTTCCCTCTCAAAATACAGATCCATACCTTCTTTCCAATCAAGATAATCTTTAAGATCATGATCACCACTAAAGATAGGTGCTTTTAACCTAATGTAACTAGTGGCTCTCTCATCATAATCTATGAAATCATAATTGGGTCTCCTATGGCTAGTCTACCAGATTGGGTCCAGGTGTGGAGCTCTCCTAGGGCTGGGCTCTAGGAATGGATCAGGGTGTGTCTTAAATTTAGATTCAGAATGGATCTTACGGGTTTTCTCTAGGTTCCTTAATCATTGATCTAGTCGATCAAACTTATGGTTCATTTGGGAACATTATTTAGTGAAGGTCCTCAACAAGATTTCAAGGTTTGTCACCATGGTCAGGCTGGGTTGGGTTTGGACTAGTATTTTGGTTTTCCTGACCTAGTTGCCATGCAATGCAATCACACAAATCGAACTAGGGTCTCCTAGACCTAGAGCTCAAGTAGAACGGGTTAGCTTAATTTACAACCAATTCAGTAATTAACTTGTCCACTAGCCAGGTAAGAGGTGGGGCCATGGGAGGCTCCCCCTGCTCTCGCAAGGTCCTAATTAAAAATCATAAAACCATATAGGGCATTTGCTTCTGGACCTCTAGCCTTAGAAACCATATTCAAGTGATAATCAAAGGATTGGGTGCACTAGCTTTCATACAATACTTGGAACCCGACCTGTTGGTGTCCCTAAATTGCTTTAGGTATCTAATTAATTTTAATTAGGGTTAGGTTCGATGCAAAGGTGGTGGTTGTGGGCCCAGGATAGGTGATGAGATCCTACCCTGATCTGAGATGCTCAAGTCCCCTTAAGATTTGGTTACTTGATGATGCACACAAAAGATGAAACCCTAATATGCAATGAAGCAATAAAATACTTAAAAATAGCAAAAAAATAGAAATTAATTTTTTATATGTTTAGTTTTTTAAATGACTCAAAGGAAGCAATTAAGGAAAACTAGTCTACTAGTTAATAACCCGCAAAGTAAATCTACAAAGTAAACTAGAAAAATGGGATTTGGTGGCTAAGAAACCATCGTAAACTAGGGTCTACTTATTAAAGAATCATAAATCAAAGAGTAGGGAAGGGTTTTAGAATTTTACCAACGAAGATGTTTCCCTCTGAAGTGGATATGGCTGGACTCTCAAGAATCTTGCGACAGGGCTTCAAGATCTCAATCTTCATGCTCCGATCTTCTGCAATGCTGGTTCCAAGGCAAGAACACCTTGACTTTAATCCTTTAACACCTGCAATCACTTAATAAATGAAAATCTCTCAGTTACAAAGTAGTAAAGAAGGAAAGAGGATGGAAAAGTGAAAGGAAAAGAGATGGAAGTGGACGGATATGATTTCTCAGTGTCTGGATATATAGGGCCTTACACCCCATGATGCTTTGAAGAACAAAGGAAGGGCCTCACATCTCGCGATGAACACAACAAAGGAATTGGGTAGAATGTCACTTTATTTGATTGATAATTCATTAATTTTACAAGGTAGGGTTGATGGAGTATTAATAGACCAACGACTAAAGATGTAACGGTTACAAAGACTAGTGTTTATTTCCCTTAGGCAACAACTCTTGGAGACCTTGCTCTGGGCATCTTGGACTCCTACTCTTGGGCTAATCTAGGACTCTCTCCAAGGTGGGCGACATCATGGAATTCTTCATCCAAGTGGGTGCCAAGGTTGAGGATTGGTGAAGTGTCATGATGAAAGGCCAAGATTGCTTCATGGGTTGCCTTGATTGTTGGACTCTGGAGTCTGGATGATGTGGACTTCTGCAGGATAGTGGACTCTTCAGTCTTGATAGAAGAAGACTCAAGAGTTTTTCTGGATTCTTGAGTTCTCTAATCTTGAGCAACTTGGAACCTATTTGATTAAAACACTTAAAGTAGAAATCTATTGAAATTCTCTTTGATAGGTGCCCCTTAGGGAAGGATTCTTGGCCGACTTCTCTCTTGGAAATGGTGACAAAAAGGAGGAGGAAATGGTGCCAATATGGTTGGACTCCTTCTGCTTCACTCCTCTTAAAATGTGGCGCTAACTTCTTGGCTTCTTGATTGGGCATCCCATATGAACTAAGTGACATGGCAAGTGTATTGTCCCAAATGAAATGGCAAGTGGTGTTGTCCCGTTGGAGTGTCAAGTGATGTCCAAAAGTCATGTGATGTTGGCTAAATTCTTGAAAAAAGGTGGCTTCAAGAAGTAGTTGTATATGACAAGTGACTTGGGCTAGCACATAGAGTTACATGGCTTGTCTTGAGCCAGCACATGGGATCACATGGGTTTGGATTTGTGTCCCCCTTATATTACAGGCTCAACTAATAATTACAAGACTCAAAACTAATTAATTAAAGCCCAACTTGTTTAAATTAATCAAGAGGCATAACCAACTAAACAAACTTGGTAAATAGGGTTTGGCCCCAAAATAGGTTTTGACATAACTGATAAATGGGTTTTTTATACAAACCCTAATTGGTAAAAAGGGCTAACTAACACTAGACCATTTATAACCTAATTGAAATTGGGATTTTTTTATAGACTCAATTTTGGGTCCAAGGGTTTTGACAGGGACTCAATTTTAGGGTTTAAGACTAAACCCAGCTAAGCTAAAATAACAAAAATTAAAGATAAAATATTTACAAGTAAAAAGGTTTCGGTTCAAGGCTTTATTCATAGGTGATCTAGGGATGTGGGTTCTGTTGCGCTAGTGCCTTTCCCGAGAGTGGGGTGAATTGGAAATTTAAAGAATTCAATAGAGTATGTGCCTTTTTAAAAACTTCTTTGATGTGGTAGGTGCTATGATTCAGAAATTTAAAGCAGAAGCAATTAAGAGAAGATGTAAAAGCACAATCACAAACACAGTAATTTAGAGTGGTTCGGAGCACCCCAGCTCCTACGTCCACTATCCAAGATATCACTTGGAATTTTTACTATATTCACTACCAGAATATAGTCAGATTGTTTTACCGGGCTCACAATCCAAACCCAACTTGGTTTTTCAACCGGGCTCACCAAAAACCCAACTCTTGGTTTTAAACAGGATCACCAAGAACCCAACTTGGTTTTACCAGGATCACCAAGAACCCTTACATAGTTAGTTTTGAATGAGATCACTAACAACCCACTTGGTTTTTAGGCCAGGCTCACCAATAACCCAACTTAACAAGAGTATAAGAAAGTAAGCAGCAATAATGACAAACTATATTGTCAGATGGTTGCCGATGCAGCTTAAGAGAATCCTTCTTAATTGCACTTTAATGTACTTTAATGGCTTCTTCAACTTCTTCAATAAGTGCTTCAAGCTTCTGATTGGAGTTGGTGAAGGTTTGAAGTCTATCTTGAATGCTCTTATAGTGCTCTCTAGCTCACAAGCTCAAGTAAGCATTAGTCATTCATTAACCTTCTCAAAAGTTATCCCAATCCCTCTTTTATAGAGTCTTGTACTCTTCTCAGATGGTTTTAGTCATTGTAGACTGTTGGGATGTGACACATGATCGTTGGAGCACTTTTCAAATTCAAAAATGGAGTTTTGGAACTAGCCGTTACTTGCTAGAAATCGACCTTCGGGTCAGTTCAGATCTTCTCGAGTTAGCTTGGATCCTCAGAGTAGTTCTGGTTGAGTCACCTCACTTCATTCGGGTCAGCTCAATTTCTCAATAGTTTGATTCCTTACTCTGAAAGAGTCGGCTCACCTTGCTTCGAGTTAGCTCGGATTCTCAAGCTTTCAAAACCGTACTCTGAAAGATTCGGCTCGGGTTTCTCTAGGTCAGCTTACATGGCTATTCACTCAGAATGGTTTTTTCTGGACTCTAGAAGATTCAGCTCGGATGCTAAAGAGTCGACTCAGATGCCAGACTGAAGTACTTAGTCAGCTCCGATTTTTCTTCAGGTCGGCTCGCTTATCTGATTCCACAATTGATACTCTGAACGAGTCGGCTCGGGTTTTTTTGAGTCGACTCGGCTATCTGCATGCCAGAAACCTTTTGCCATGCCATAGATTAGAGTCAGCTCTTTGTACTAGAGTTGGCTCGGATTGATCTTTAGTAAAAAACTTGAACTTCTCTCTAGAAGTTTTCCAGTAAGTCTTCAACATTTCAAACTTTTAAACTCAACTTATAAATGAATCTAAAAAATTTAAAGCTTGAAAAACATAGAAGCAACCCATTTTTCAAGATTTTCTTTTAACTTTTTCTATGGGTTCTTCTTTATATGAGATAATTACAACATAACTAATGACAAAAAATAAGAATGTAGGAGTTGGAAATGAGTAGTGAAATCATCCTATAAAAACTTATAAAGCACTTGAAGAGTTGTTAATAACACAAATCATGCTCCAATATTTTGTTATCATCAAAATCACTCAAGGGGTCAACAAACTCCCTCATTTTGATGATGACAAAATACTGGGCAAGGAAGAACTTTACATATATAATTGTATTTGAAAGTAAATATTAACATGTATCTGAGTTTTTGCATGTATTAATGTATCAGAGCTTGCATATAGATAAAGTATCAGATCCTTTGAAACAAAAGGATTAAAGTGTATCAAAGCTCTCGAGAATATGTTCAATATATATCAGAGCAAATAAGGTTGTATTTCAGAGCATTTAAAGTATCAATTAAACTTTTAGTAAGAGTCAGAGCAATATAGAGCAGTATTCATTAGAGCAAATATGATATATGTATATATCAGTCTCCCCCTTTCTCATATATTTTTCATGCACAATTCTACATGCTCCTCCTTTTTGTCAACAATCAAAAAGGTTTTCAAAAGATTTCTCCCCTTTTGTAATACACCAAACTTGATTTTAAAATAGAAAGAGAGGATTGAAAATATTTGTTTGAGATAATTTCACTTATAACAAGATTTAACAATCTATTTTCTAAGTCATTAGAACTAATGTACCATTGTAAAGTGCTGTGCAAATACATTTCACAAACACAATGAGTGAGATAAAGATGCTTTCATTTCATTCACAATTATCAATACAAATTACAAAACATTGAAAGCAAATATACAACCAAAAGTCTATTCACTATAACTAGGCAATTGTATAATAGGTTCTACTGGTTCTTGCTTAACCTTGGCACTAGTGCTAGTGGATGGTCCAGGTGGTGGCATGGAAGATATAGGCTCAACAAACTATGACTGAGAAGTTTGAGGTCTAAGGTGTGGTGCAGTCTAACTAGGAGGTGCTGTAGGCTGAGTAGGAGTAGGTGTAGGCTGAGACTATCTAGGAGTAGCAAAGGATGCAATGACTAAAGTTTGGAGCTCAGTGAGGGTCACCCAAACAGAACTAAGCTCTTCCTTCATCTTTTTTATCCCAGTATTCAATGCAATCAGCTTACTAGCCTGGGCATTTGTAAAAGCTTCAGCTGATCCTCTAAGTTTCCCAAGCTCAGATCTCAGAATGCCAATCCCTCGAGTATAGTCTTCTTCCATTCTCTTGCCTTGTTCCAATCCACCCATCTTGAAGTTCACTTATTTTAGTTCAGCCCTGAATTCTTCTATGCTTTGGTCAACTAATTTTTTGATATTTTCAGTGGCTGTCCATAGGGTATCAGATAAATGCTAGGTGTCAATCTGTGGTGTAGGTCTTGTAGACTCAAGGGTGTCGACTCTAGATTGTAGCTGTCTAACCTCATCACTAATCTCCTCAAGTCTGCTATCGACTGATTGGTGAAGATCGCCAAACATCAAACTCATAGAGCTAGTCAGTGACTCAGTGAGTGATCTCATTTGCTCAGTAATAAAATCCTGTGACACAGAAGGCCGTAAAAAACCAACAAATGGTCCCTGAGCAAAAGGTGCTGGTGGAGAAGCTGGTGATGGAAAGGTCCTGGGACTCCCATAAGCTATATGCTCAGTCTCCAAAGTGTCATGAGTAGGCAGGCTCAGTGATAATAGCAGCAGGCTCAGCAGCAAACTCAGCATCAACAGAGGCAATGTCAGTAGCAGCAATAGCAGGAGGCTCCTCAAGGGTGGTAGTATCAGCAATAGTGTCAAAGATAATCTCCCTGGGCAGCTCTTCATCATCATCATCCTCACTGCTCAAAGATCCTATAGCTTTTATATCTATTCCTTTCTTCCTTCATGTTCCTTCTTTAAGTTCATAACTCATTTGCTGCAAGGATTTGGAGGTGTAGGTGTCTGTATGGTGAAGGGGTCTTCCAACTTCACCTTCAAGGTTTACTCTGGAGGCCTGGAATAATAGGGTAAGCACCAAACATTAAGGCAAACATGCCTTAACCTTTCTAACAGCCTCTTTCATTTGCATTATCATTATGTGCGGCAAATTGAGAGCTTCCCCCTCAATAACATAACCCATGAAACTAAGATCTTTCTCATTTACCCAATCAAATCTTCCTGTCCTTGGGAGAAAGACCCTACCAATGAAATTATACAACAACCTCATCTCAAGGGATAGAGTATTGGCCATTACATTGCCAATACCACTCATATCCTCTCTGTTCAGAATTGATTTGATGGTTATCTCTCTGTCCTTCAGAACCAGATGTTTCAATCCCTCACTAGGCAGTTCTAGTAGGTTGCAAATCTTTTCTTCAATGACTATAATCCTTTTTCCTTTAACTATCGATTCCACATGCTGTTCCTCTAACCTCAAATTTTTATAAAATGTTCTTACCAAAGTCAGATAGGTGGGTACATTTAGTGAGCAGAAGAAACTCCAGCCTTGATCTTCAATTAGATCACCTATTCGCAACCCTAGTTCTTTGAGAAATGTGAAAATAATTCTTCGTCCGCTGGTCACTGGACAATTGGACATGGAGACTGGTTGTCTTGGAGAAGAGGGAGCAGCCATTTGTTGAATTTCTTCTTCTTCTTCCCTTTCCACGGACCGAGCTGGCTCTTCTTGATAGAAAAGTGCCCTAAGAGCCAATCATTATGAGGGCCTTTATGTAAACTTCCATCTCATGTATGACATATTTTTCATATTAATAAAGGCATTTGATTCATCATATACTGCGGTGTCATGTTTTGCTGATTATGATGAACCCCATAGAGTAGGGCAATGGAATTAGGATTATGATGAACTTCTCCCTGACTTTAATCCTTGTAGGACCCTATTGTCTTGAAGAACTAAGGTTGTCCTAAAGGTTTTAAGCCTTGTCTTAAAATGGGAGATGAATTAAGACAAGTATTGTCTTAATGCAGGAGATGAATTAAGACAAGTATTGTCTTAATGCAGGAAAGAAAGAAATATATATCTTTCTTCCTTTACCGATCAAGACCTTCTTCTTTATTCTTTTTTAAGACCAAAGTTTTGACAGAGGAAACCTCTGTAGAGGAAACAATATCCAACAAGAAAAAAAGGAAGGAGTCTCCTGAAAGGGAAGAAGAAAATCTAAAAAGGCTTATTAAAATCCACACAGTTCATCCGAGACCTTTCCTCCCATTATATAGACAATAGAGAGACGTCTTTCCAAAAGAACGCAACTCTCTGCTATCCAAAGATCCTGTCCCTCCATCCTTCACGCATACCCTCTATTTTATCATGCCTTTCTAGTTTTATTTCAAGACTTTTTGATGAAGGAAAATCTCGGAAGAAACTTAGGAAGAGACGCGATGTTTTGAGACAGAGTTACGGGTGACCGGGAACCATCAAAAACCTTTCTTATTTTCTAAAACTTTGCAACCATCAGATGACCACCCAATGGCCATCCTTTGAGGTGCTAAAATAAGAAGACTTCTGCCCCCCCCTTTTTTGTTTTTCATGGTACAATAGATAAAGACTCCACGCGCGTGAAGAGCCCATGCACGCGTGGAGTCTTCCTTCTTATTCACATGCGTGAGGGAGATTTATGCGGCTTGGGGAGATGAAATAAATTGCTGTAATTCAAGTGGGTTTAGCCATGGGTTAGCCCAAAGTCCGAAAAACTTAATTAGACCCTAATTAGGTTCAATTAGAACCCAATAAAGCCTAATTAGGAACCAAAATTCGAATCCGATTTGAATAGAAGTTAGGGTTTGCAACACATGCTAGTGTGTTTGTCCTGCAAACATGATTTAATTCCAAATTAAATCCTTCATCAACTCTCTATTGTGTGTGACCCATTGGGTTCCACATCTAGCCAGCAGTAGGTCCGAGTGCTATTTGACCTAATTCGGTTAGATCTCAACTAAGCCGATTTAGGTCAACTCAAGCTAGCCCGACTAGGTCAATTAGAATCCAATTCTAATTAACTAATTGAATTATCATAATTCAATCAAATCCCCACAAGACAAGATTGACGTCTAGCAATGTATCATGCCTACCCGGAAGATGTGGAATTTTAGTGGCATTACCAAAATACCCTTCAGTGGTGAGTACCGGGCAATTCAGTCCTTCGATCAGCTTGCACCCTAAATATTACTATGGATATGGATACTTGTCAAATCCAATTTCATATTTATTCCTAGCTCAATCTAATAATGATGATTCATTAATGAACCATTAGAAACTATTTTTAATGTTCATACTTTGATCAAAGATTTTTCGAATCTTCATTTGATCGAAATCAGCTGGATGTGATTCCCTCTTACTAGGGTTGATCAATTCCTTTTTGACCTACTCATGACCTCCATATGCAATCCATCATACCTAGTATCACTCCATGCATGACTCAGTGTCATGATTGAGTGTGATCCAAAGTATGGATTCATGCATACAAGGTACCATGGCAATCTCAGGTCAAAGAACCACATGCACTACTCCCACTATGAGAACTATCTATTGACAAATAGATAAGGTTCCATTAGATGTTCTCTAGTTGGATCCATTCAGTGAACTCATTCTCTAATGAGCACCCTCATCCTAGTATTAGTGTCAAACACAAGTGACTGTGAGATTAGTCACCCTCTTCACCAAGTATATATAGGATGTGTTGGTCTTGCCGGAAACATTGATTCCCTACTCAATATCCCATCGACCAGGAATATTTTAGATTAGGGTTTTAAGGCTTTAGGTCTCACTAGTATGATCGCATCATAACCCTAGAACCATAGTCCTAATCTATGGGGTTCATCATATAATAATAAAATAATTAAGACAGCGTATGATGAAAATAAAATGCCTTTATTAATTGATAATGTCAATACATTGGTTTGGGATATAAAGGAAAATCCCATTGAAATACAACATTTCAATTGGCCTTTAGGGCATAATCCTTTCAAACTCTCACTTGCATTAAAGCCAATCACCTTTAAATTTTAAACCCATACAATCGAGGTGGCGATCAAACTCCCGCTATGGTAGAGCCTTAGTGAACGGTTCTGCTATGTTGTTCTTTGTTTCAACTCTTTTAATGCAGACTTCTTGTCTTTCGACAATCTCTCGAACGAGATGGAAGCATCTCAGAATGTGCTTTGATTTGTGATGAGCTCTTGGTTCCTTAGCTTGAGCGACGGCTCCAGTATTATCACAGTAAAGTGGTACTGGACCTTCAATCTCTGGAATAATGCCCAACTCTGAGATGAACTTTTTCATCCAGACAGCTTCCTTGGCAGCTTTACTAACAGCAATGTATTCTGCCTCAGTTGTTGAGTTAGCTACAGTCTGCTGTTTAGAACTCTTCCAGCTTACAGCTCCTCTATTTAGGGTAAAAACATACCCTGAAATACATTTGCTATCATCTGGATCCAATTAAAAACTAAAATCTGGATAAGCTTCCAGTTTAAGATCAGATCCTCTGTATATCAGAAAAATATCCTTAGTCCTTTTTAAGTACTTAAGAATATTTTTCATAGCCTTCCAGTGATCCTCTCTTGGATCAGCCTGAAACCTGCTGGCTATACCTAAGGCATATGCCACATCAGGCCTGGTACATAACATAGCAAACATTATAACCCTACAGCCGAAGCATAAGGTATAGAACTCATTCTATTTCTTTCTTCAGGTGTCTTAGGAGACATCTTCTTAGAAAGATGTATGCCATGACCAATGGGCAAGTAATCTCTTTTACTTCCCTCCATGCTAAATCTCTTTAGCACTTGGTCAATGTACCTAGACTGGGATAAGCCTAGCATCCTCCTAGATCTATCTCTATAGATCTTGATACCCAGTATATAGAATGCTTCTCCCAAGTCTTTCATGGAAAACTGTTTAGATAACCATACCTTGACTGATTGTAACATTGGGATATCATTCCCAATGAGGAGTATGTCATCCACATACAGAACCAAGAAAACTATGGCACTCCCACTAGTCTTCTTGTACACACAAGGTTCATCTTCATTTTTGATAAAGTCAAACTCTTTGACTGTCTTATCAAATCAGATGTTCCAACTCCTGGATGCTTGCTTTAATCCATAAATGGATTTCTTCAGCCTACATACCTGATTATGTTTAGTCTCCAAGACAAAACCTTCTGGCTGTGACATGTAGACCTCTTCCTCAAGGAAACCATTAAGGAATGCGGTTTTCATATCCATCTGCCAGATTTCATAATCATGATATGTTGTTATAGCAAGCATGATCTGAATAGATTTGAGCATGGCAATAGGAGAAAATGTTTCATCATAATCTATTCCCTATTTTTGTCTGAAATCCTTAGCCACTAATCTGGCTTTATAAGTTTCGACCTGGCCATCTGCCCCAATCTTTTTCTTATAAACCCATTTGCATCCAATAGGGTTAACACCCTCTGGTGCATCAACCAAAGTCCACACTTGGTTGACATACATGGAGTCCATTTTGGATCTCATGGCTTCCAGCCATCTGTCTGAGTCCCTACTCAAGACAGCATCCGTATAGGTTAGAGGCTCATCATTTTCAATGATCCGGGCTTCATTATTTTCAATAATGAACCCATACCTCTCAAGTATATGATGCACCCTATCAGACCTACGGATAGGAGTGGTGTGTTCTGGTTTTATACTAACTATGTTATCATTTGGTTGAGATGTATCTATTTGTTGAACTTCTTCAAGTTTAATATTTCTCCCACTGCCCTTTTGTAGGATGAACTCTTTCTCCAGAAAAGTGGCATGCCTACTGATAAAAACTTTTTGTTCAGTAGGGTGGTAGAATAGATATCCTATACTATCTTTAGGATATCCTACAAATAGACACTTATCTGCTCTAGCATCCAGCTTATGTCCAAAATTTCTTTTGACATAGGCTGGACATCCCCATATCTTAAGATACCTAAGATTGGATTTCTAACCCGTCCATATCTCATATGGAGTGCTAGAGACAGATTTAGATGGTACTCTATTTAAGATATTAGCCGCGATTTCCAAGGCATATCCCCAGAAGGAAATAGGTAACTCTGTGAAGCACATCATAGACCATACCATATCTAATAAGGTACGATTCCTCCTTTCAGCAACACCATTTAATTGTGGTGTGTAAGGAGGGGTCCATTCAGAGATAATCCCCTTTTCTTTAAGGTGATCGAGAAACTCGATGGATAAGTATTCACCTCCTCGATTTGATCGAAGGATTTTAATACTTTTCCCCGTTTATTTCTCGACCATACTTTGATACTCTAAAAATTTATCAAAGGCTTCGGACTTATGTTTCATAAGATACACAAATCCGTACCTTGAAAAATCATCAGTAAACGTGATGAAATAAGAGTATCCACCCTTGGCCTGAGTTGTCATAGGCCCACATACATCTGTATGTATGAGTCCTAATAACTCAGCTGTCATTTCTCTATGTCCACTAAATGGAGTCTTGGTCATTTTACCCATGAGACATGATTCACAAGTTCCTAATGATTCATAATCATAAGGATTAAGAAAATTTTCCTTGTATAACTTGCTAATCCTAGTCTCACTAATATGTCCAAGCCGACAATGCCAGAGTAAAGTATTGTTTACATCATCTCTTTTTCGTTTGTTACTTACATGAAGTATATTGTCATTAGTAGATAGAGTTAAAAGACCATTGCAAAATATGCCATAACTTATAATTTCATTAGAAAAGCTGATTGAGCAACCATTGCTCATTACATTCATAGTATAGCCTTGTCTAAGTAACAAGGGTACAAATATGATATTTTTAATGACCTTAGGCATATAGTAACAATCTCTCAGCTCTAAGATCTTCCCCGAAGGTAACTTCAAGATATAAGTCCCTACGGCCTCTACTTGAATGGACTCTCCTCCAGCATCGTAGATCTCGAAGTCTCCTTCAATAGTCTAAGCCTTTGCAGCCCCTGCAATGATTTGTAGATATTATGACCACAGGCGATATCCAATATCCAAGTATTTGAAATGAAAGAATCCAGTGACAAAATAGTATGAACTTCTTTCATACCTTTCGGTGCATCCGATGCACCAGGCTTCACACCTGCAAGATAAGCCTTGTAGTTCCTCTTCCAATGACCCGGCTTGCCACAGTGAAAGCAGGTCATCTGTCTGGAGGCCTTCTTTCTTTTCTTCTTCTTGATGCCCCTTTTTGGGTTCAATCTCCTCTTGGAACCCTTTCGGCCGAACTTCTTCTTGTTGATCCCATCCATAAGAAGAAGTGGAGCCTTATTTTTTTTTAAATGGCTCTCTGCTATTTTTAACATATTCAATAGCTCAGGCAAGGAAGTGTTAAGTTTGTTCATATGATAATTAAGAACAAACTGTGAAAATGACTCCAAGAGTGACTGCAGGATCAAATCCTGATTCAACTCCCTATCCATAACAAAATCCAATTGACCTAATCGAGTGATCAGTTCAATAACCATCAGTACGTGGTCTTGTACGGATGTACCTTATGTCATTCTTGCATGGAACAACTACTTAGATATCTCATATCTAGCAGTTCGACTATGTTCTCCATATAGCTCTTTTAGACTGAACAGTATGGAGTTAGTGTCCATGCTATCATGTTGCCTCTGCAACTCATTGGTCATAGAGGCAAGCATGATACATTTGACAGTGAGTGAGTCATTTTGCCACATGATGTATATGGTCTTTTCCTCTTGTGAGGCATCTTCCCCTAAAGGTTCCAAGGTAGGGGTATCAAGAATGTAAGAAAGTTTTTCCTGGCTGAGTACTATCTTTAGGTTTCTCAACCAGTCAACATAGTTTGGTCCAGTCAATTTATTGGCATCAAGTATATTACGGAGTGAGAGTGAAGAGGTCATTTAATCTACATTAACAAAGAACATAACATAAGCAAACAACCAATGTTGACAAAATATAATTAAATTAGGACTTTAACTTAATTATGTCTCCCACTATTTTATCAAGCATCATAACCCTCTATATAATGATCGAGAAACCCTAATTGGTTTTCTTAGTGGGGTTGAGATCCTAATTCCTTATAAAGACCTTGTGTGTTCACAACAAATCTTATATAAGTTCAAAGGTAGGAAAACTCTTTCCAATTGTAACTCATACAATTCTCAACATATCCTGGCCTCTAAAATATTAATAGCCTTGTGTGTGCACAACAAACTATAATATTTTAGTTAAGTAAGACCCTTCATTCCTTTATAGTCATGATTGTAATAATAATACCCTTGTGTGTACACAACAAAGTATTATATTAAATCATGCCATAAGCATCAAATGCACCAGGCCAAAATTGTGTTAGTCACCATAATAGGCCTTGTGTGTACACAACAAACTTAATACGGATCATAACATAATAATGACCTAGCATGAAGGAAGGCCTAATGTAGTGAATATTACACTAAGCATATCAATCAAAAATTAAGTTAATCTTATTGGCCAAGTAAGCGGGAGAGTAGTGGGAGTCCCCCCGTTACTTTCCTAGACACCAATAAAAATTGGCCAGGTCAATCAACGGAACCAATTAAAAACCACGTCCTCTTTACCGATCATGAACCACTTTTCCTAGACACCGAATGATCAACTAATCATCTTGATTATTTTTCTTTTGGTATATGACACTACAACTTGATATAATTTTAATAGAGGGCAATTCAAACAGAACCACATTCTAATATTACCATTCAATCAACCATGTATCATATGTCATTTTATAATGTGTCAAGTGTGTCATCATACTAGGACAACTATCTACCACATAATGGATCCACCATTATGCTAGGGCAACCTTATTTCAGTATGATGACTAGAAAGCTAAACTTATCTCTATATCGGTTAAGGTTTAAGTGAAAACCCTAACCAATGACATACATATATGCATAAACATATCAATTATATGTAACTTTAAACTTTTGTAGAGTCCTACAAAATTGGGCAACTTCAAATTTTGTAGAGTCCTACAAAAATGGGCAACCTCTGGTGTCTTACAAAATTGGGCAACTTCAATTTTGTATAGTCCTACCAAAATGGGCAACCTCAAATTTTGTATGATTTAGCCCTAATAAGGTGGCTCTGATACCATTGTTAGAGTTTGGTGACCAGGGCGGAAGTGTGGATTTCAAAAATTTATTATGAAACCACTACCAAACCCTTAACCCAAGACCTCCTTACTAGGAATTAAAATATATAAACATGCATATATGATATAAACTAGAGTTTAGGCACCAACCTGAACCGCTAGTATCCAATCCGATGAAGAAAACCCTGATTCAGCCTTCTTCTCCACCAGGCGCCTAAAGGTTCGCCCTCCAACGGTGATCCACACAGAGATGTGACAAAGACTATAACCTCTTCTTTAGTGGCTCCTTTACTTGAATTCTTCTTCTAAGAACTCAAAACTTGGACTATTGCTGAGTTTTGTCCACTACAGAACTCCCTTTCTTCCTTCTTGCCTCTTCTTGAACTTCTCCCTGAATTTAATCCTTATAGGACCCTCTTGTCTTGAAGAACTAAGGTTGTCCTAAAGGTTTTAAGCCTTGTCTTAAAATGGGAGATGAATTAAGACAACTATTGTCTTAATGCAGGAAAGAAAGAAATATATATCTTTCTTCCTTTACCGATCAAGACCTTCTTCTTTATTCTTCTTTAAGACCAAAGTTTTGACAGAGGAAACCTCTGTAGAGGAAACAATATCCAACAAGAAAAAAAGGAAGGAGTCTCCTGGAAAGGAAGAAGAAAATCTAAAAAGGCTTCTTAAAACCCACACACTTCATTCGAGACCTTTCCACCCATTATATAGACAACAGAGAGACGTCTTTCCAAAAGAACGCAACTCACTGCTATCCAAAGATCCTGTCCCTCCATCCTTCACGCGTCCCCTCTATTTTATCATGCCTTTCTAGTTTTATTTCAAGACTTTTCGATGAAGGAAAATCTCGGAAGAAACTTAGGAAGAGACGCGATGTTTTGAAACAGAGTTATGCATGACCGGGAACCATCGGAAACCTTTCTTATTTCCTAAAACTTTGCAACCATCAGATGACCATCCAATGGCCATCCTTTGAGGTGCTAAAATGAGAAGACTTCCGCCCCCCCCCCCCCCCCTTTTTGTTTTTCACGGTAAAATAGATAAAGACTTCACGCGCGTGAAGAGCCCATGCACGCATGGAGTCTTCCTTCTTATCCACGCATGTGAGGGAGAGTTATGCAGCTTGGGGAGATGAAATAAATTGCTGTAATTCAAGTGGGTTCAGCCATGGGTTAGCCCAAAGTCCGAAAAACTTAATTAGATCCTAATTAGGTTCAATTAGAACCCAATTAAGCCTAATTAGAAACCAAAATTTGAATCTGATTTGAATAGAAGTTAGGGTTTACAACACATGCTAGTGTGTTTGTCCTGCAAACATGATTTAATTCCAAATTAAATCTTTCATCAACTCTCTATTGTGTGTGACCCATTGGGTTCCACATCTAACCAGCAGTAGGTCCAAGTGCTATTTGACCTAATTCGGTTAGATCTCAACTAAGCCGATTTAGGTCAACTCAAGCTAGCCCGATTAGGTCAATTAGAATCCAATTCTAATTAACTAATTGAATTACCATAATTCAATCAAATCCCCACAAGACAAGATTGACGTCTAGCAACGTATCATGCCTACCCGGAAGATGTGGAATTTTGGTGGCATTACCAAAATACCCTTCAGTGGTGAGTTACCGGGCAATTCAGTCCTTTAATCAGCTTGCACCCTGAATATTACTGTGGATATGGATACTTGTCAAATCCAATTTCATATTCATTTCTAGCTCAATCTGATAATGATGATTCATTAATGAACCATTAGAAACTATTTCTAATGTTCATACTTTGATCAAAGATTTTCCGAATCTTCATTTGATCAAAATCAGCTAGATGCGATTCCCTCTTACTAGGGTTGATCGATTCCTTTTTGACCTACTCACAACCTCCATATGCAATCCATCATACCCAGTATCACCCCATGCATGACTCAGTGTCATGATTGAGTGTGAACCAAAGAATGGATTCATGCATACAAGGTACCATGTCAATCTCAGGTCGAAGGACCACATGCACTACTCCCACTATGAGAACTATCTATTGACAAATAGATAGGGTTCCATTAGATGTTCTCTAGCTGGATCCATTCAGTGAACTCATTCTCTAATGAGCACCCTCATCCTAGTATTAGTATCAAACATAAGTGACTGTGAGATCAGTCACCCTCTTCACCAAGTATACATAGGATGTGCTAGTCTTGCCGGAAACATTGATCCCCTACTCAATGTCCCATCGACCAGGAATATTTTAGATTAGGGTTTTAAGGCTTTAGGTCTTATTGGTATGATCTCATCATACTCCTAGAACCATAGCCCTAATCTATGGGGTTCATCATATAATAATAAAATAATTAAGACACAGCGTATGATGAAAATAAAATGCTTTTATTAATTGATAATATCAATACATTGGTTTGGGATACAAAGAAAAATCCCATTGAAATACAACATTTTGATTGGCCTTTAGGGAATAATCCTTTCACTCAATTGACATTTAATTAGGGTCAAGGGATACTAATTGGTTAGCTAGATTTCACACTAGCATTTGTAGGCTGACATAATCTCCTAACCCAATTGGATTGGTTCTGAAAGGTTGCTAAATAGACTAACCAATTTATGGAAGACCTAGATTGGGTTGAGTCCTAAGTGGGTCGATTTTATCAAATTTTATTTGATATTTTTTGGATATTTTATGCATATATATGAAGAGTCCAAAATGCATGGGACTCTTGACACCTAAGTGACACCTCTGCATTCAAAATCTTGCACAAGGACCAATTGATCTCCAATCTGAAAACAAATTATATGGTTGGAAAGTAGACTTAATTTCCTTTCATATGACACCTATATTACATATACTTTGGCTAGGTCAAATGTGTCATATGGCATGGAGAAGTTAGCACAAAGTGAAGAGTTGCGTCTCTTCACTTTGGCGCTAATTCAAGTAAGCAGAGTCCTTTTGCTTTAAGTCCTTTTGAATCATCGATGCTTCTCATTCATAAGTCACATCCCTTGACTTCATTTTAACCAGAAATTCCACATGGCAAAGGGAGAAGTTGGATAAAAAATTGAATGGACTTGAATTAGGCGGTTGGTGCATAAAGGGACATGGTGTTTCAAGATAAGACTCTTTCTTAGTGAAGGGTCTTATTTTATTGTGTTTGGATCGATCAAAGGCTGATAAGAAGGCTTATCTGGAACCTCCCCCTCTTCTATAAATAGCCATCGGTATTTGTTCCGATGGGATGATATTTTTTTTGGTTTATTTCTTACACTCTTATATCTATCCACCTTGTCTCTTCCTTCCCTTGTTAGGACATAGGTCTTCCTTTAAGACAAGTCCACCATTTTAAGAAAGGGTTTAGAAAGAGAAATAGGAAGCGATAGAAAGAGAGAAGAGAGATTTTGGAGAGGGCTTAGAGTGCTCTACTGAAAGGCGAAGGTCTAAGCAAGGAAGGAGAGGTTGCCGAAGGAAGAAAGTCCATCGGAAGAGTCCTAATTGATCAAGCAACCTACAAGGGAGAGGTTCTTAGGTTTGATTCCTGTGTGGATCACTATTGGAGAGCTTGCACTTGTGAGCCTCGTAGAAAGGATTGGATTTTAGCAATCCAGGTATGTTTCTCTGGCTCCATTTATGTTTCATTAATTGGTATTGCATAAGGGATTTCTGGGAATTAGGATTTTTTGGCCAATTAGGGCTTCATGCTTTAAATTTTTATTTTGAAATTCACTTCCACATACTGCATGATTCCCGGCACCCTGGAAGAATTTCCATCAGTGGTATTAGAGCCATCCTTGTGGCATACCAGTTATGAACCATTTTTGGAGTTTTTTGAAATTCCACTATCCGAGCCGACTCGAACCCTATCGAGTCGACCCGACTAAATTCATATGCATGATTTATGATTTCTTTATGAAATGACATGATAATGTAATTGTATGAAAATTTTCATATTAGGATAATATGTTTAATTTTAGTTTTTATGAAATGCATGATATTATGTCAAGTATAAAATTATGCATGTTGATTGAACCAAGTAACTGCTTTGGATTGGGTTAGTCACCATGGCCGTCCGGTCATAGGAGCCAAATAGGGTTTAAATGCCCTCTCCTCCCATTTAATGGGTCTCCTATAGTATGTAGGGGTGCCGTTGTGGCCATATCCCGTGAAAAAGTAAGGTGAAAGGTATTTTTATGAATCTATCATGCCTTGATTTGCATATTAGCTATAATATGCTTGTTTAACATAACATGTTATGTTATGATGTTATGTTATGATAATATGTTACATGTTTATATATGTTATAAGAATAGTAATCATGATGATTTAGAATGTGTTTTGAGACCATCAAAAGCCCTTATCAAAATTATATTTAGTCATAGCAAAAAACTTTGTCATGATGCAAAACCAATTAGGGTTTGATCAGTCAATTGGTGTCTAGGCAAGTGGTTCTGGGAAGGTAAAGGGAATGAGATTTTTAATTGGTTCCGTTGACCAACCTGGGCAATCTAATTGGTGTCTAAGGAAAGCAATGGGGGGACCCCCTCATCCCTTCCACTCACCTGGCCAATTTGGTCATATCTAAATCTTAATTTCGTAATGCTAATTGGTTAAGTGTACAATATTTTGCCTTCCTTCATGCTATGACAAATTTATGTCAAGACTATGGTAGGTTTGTTGTGCATACACAAGGCCTACTCTAGAGTTTGATATAAGATTTGTTTTGGTGCACTTAGTGCTTTATGGCATGGTTGGAAATGTTGCTTTGTTGTGCATACACAAGGGTAACATTATTCAATCATGGCTATATGAAATTGAAGGGTCCGACTAAACTAAGACATTATGGTTTGTTGTGCATACACAAGGCCATAAGTGTCTTAAAGGCAAAGATAATTGTTGAGAATTGCACGGGTTGCAATTGGAAAGGTTGTCCTACATTTGAACTCATGTGTGTTTGTCGTGCATACACAAGGCACTCATGAGGAATAAGGATCTCAACCCTACTAAGGAAACCAGGAAAGGTTTCTCACTTACCATAGTTGAGGGTATGGTATTTGAAGAAAATAGTGGGAGACATAATTAAATAGAAAAACCTTATCTAGTTATGGATGTCATCTTGAGTGGTCTACTAATATTGTTCTTTAATTAAATGTATGACATTTATTTTTATGGCTTTAAATTTATCATTGCATGGCATCTTGGATGCTAATAAGTTAACCAGTTCAAACTATGTGGACTGGTCGAGGAAGAAGGCTAATGGAGCCTGTTTCCATTACAGCATGTTTGGGCATTGGAAGAAGGATTGCAAGACTTGTCTTGCAAATATGAAGCTAGATGCAAGTGGTGCATCTAGGGGTTTGTACATGATACAAACTAATTTACCATTGAGTGAATCTATTTTAAATTCATGTGATGTGGGATATAGATCGGGGTTGGATCGCTGGCGAGCTGAGAAGTCACCAGAGATTAGGGTTTACAAGGGAGAAGAAAGAAGAGGGTAAAGGATAACTGGGGTTCACACAGATTCCCCGCGGAGGACAAGCACACAGCAAAGGGCTCACACAGATGCCCTAGGGATCGCACAGATACCCTGAAAAGTTCACACATAACTCAAGAAATCATATTCATTCATCATAAAAAAAATACAAGAGGGGGTGGGGTATTTATAGATTCACCCCAGGGTACATGACTTGAAGGCTAAGAAACCCTGACTTGTGGGCCAAGAAATCCTGGTGGACCAAGTCAATAGTGGGCCTTTGTCTTGGGTTAGAGCTCTCTCTTGTGGGCTTGGCGGCATGAAAGGGGCCAGGTGCATGAAGTCCAGCTCTAGTTGAGGGGCCTGGTGAATCTCCGGGTCTGCTTACTCTCCTCTTGGATCTTAACATGAATGAAAATTACAGGACTCGATCTAACTTGATTGGACCAAAAACTGGATCTCACTAAGTGAACTCAACTGGACTCAGTTGTCTCACTTTATTACAGGACTCAAATAAGATAAAATAAAATAAAATTGACTTTCGGGTCTCCATCATTTTTCTAGAGTGGGGAGAACTCAACTCCATCGAGTCAGGCTTAGCGGGGTTGATGGAACCGAAACTAATCAAATCAAAGTAAAAAGGCTAGATTCAATTTTTTTTTTTCTCTGAATTTTTTCAGAATTTTTTTTTTTTTTTGGCTACTCTGAGATCAATGCATCTTTAAAGATTATGCAGTGCTGATATATGTGCTGCTCCAGAAAACGTGCATGAAATCGTGCATTAAAGACGGCAATAGGGGACGGCATTGCTTTCATGTTTGTGCTGTTCCCTTTCTTCCTCATGGACCAAACCAGGGAGCAGAGGAACCATGGAGGAGTTCGCCGGCATCGAAGTTGGGTGGAGAACATCCAGTAGGGCAGTAGTGGAGTCGGCGACGACCGGCAATGGCAGCGAGGGGGGGAGTTTTGTGGGCCGGCTGGGGATGACTCCAGGCAGAGGTTGAAGAGACGGCGGCACAGTTGGGATGCGAGAGAGAGAGATGGCGGCACAGTCGGGATGCGAGAGAGAGAGGGAGATGGGAGGAGCAGAGGCGCTGCGGGCATACAGGGCACTGCTGCGGGCGACGCGGAAGACTTTCGCTGGAGACATGCTGATGCTGTCGGAGTCGACGGTGGAGATTCGGGATGGTTGCCGGTGGTTGGCGCTAGGGCTCCATCTACAGGCAGCAGGCGATGAAGCTCCAGAACTCCGGCGAGGCGGTAAGCGGTGACTCCGGTAGTTTGGAGTAGCAGATGGCACACATGAGGCTGGACTAGTCCTTCCCGAGGTGCTCCCTGAACGGGAACCAGACCAGATAGAACTCTAGCATACTGAGGCCAAAGCTCGAGATATCGCTGGAGTAGGCATTGTAGAACCCTCGTTGAGGTCGGTGTTGATCCGCTCGGGGCTCATGTAGGCGATCATCCCCACCGAGGAGTCGCACGGCTCCATGGTCTGGGCCAGGATCCGACCGACCCGAAGTCAGCGATATAACCTGGTGCGAGGCGTTGATGAGGAGGTTAGAGGGCTTGATGTCGCGGTGGAAGATCCAGCGGTGGTAGAGGTAGGCGAGACCGGAGAGGACCTAGCAGACGATATCAGCGAGCACAAGCTCAGAGGCGATGCGGTGGCCCTCGAGGGAGCCACCGTCCATGTATTCGAGGAGAATCTTTATCTCGCTGGCCCGGTCGTGAAACCCGTGGCACGGACCATGTGGGGGTCGTAGGTGGTGTGGAGGATCTCGATCTCGTGGTAGATCTGGCGATGGACAGCATCCTCATGGTTGCCCTGGATCACCTTGAGGGCATAGATCCGGTCGGATGGGTAGTCGCAGACCATCCAGACAGTGCCGCCGCTACTATTTTCGATGTGGCGGATGTGCTCGAGGTCGGTGAACGCCAGCATTTGGGAGGAAGCGGAGGAGGTGGTGGGCGGCTTGGGACCACGGGGATGAGAGAAAGAGGCCGGGGGGGAGGGGAGGAGGGAGGGGGAGGGGTACGGCGAGGGACGTGAGATCCTGCTGGGGGAGGGGGGGAGCGTGAGGTCGGGGCAGGATCTGTCATGGAAGTTGCGGAAGCTTTGGATGAACAGGGAGGCCGAGGAAGCATTGCATGACTGGTCTGGCATGGAGGATGAAGCATATCCTAATCTTCCATGCTTTGATACCATTTGATATGGGACAGAGATCGGGGTTGGATCGCTGGTGAGCTGAGAAGTCACAGAGATTAAGGTTTACAGGGGAGAAGAAAAAAGAGGGCGAAGGATAACTAGGTTCACACAGATTCTCCATGGAGGACAAGCATATAGCAAAGGGCTCACACAGATGCCTAGAGATTACACAGATACCATGAAAAGTTTACACAGAACTCAAGAAATCATATTCATTCATCATAAAAAAAATACAAGAAGGGGTGGGTATTTATAGATTCACTCCAGGGTACATGACTTGAGGGCTAAGAAATCCTAACTTGTAGGCCAAGAAACTCTGGTGGACCTGGTCAATAGTGGGCATTTGTCTAAGGCTGGAGCTCTCTCTTACGGGTTGGCGGCATGAAAGGGCCCAGGTGCATGAAGTCCAGCTCTAGTTGAGGGGCCTGGTGAATCTCCGGGTATGCTTACTCTCCTCTTAAATCATGACATGAATAAAAATTATAAGACTCGATCTAACTTGACTGGACTAAAACTGGACCTGACTAAGTGGACTCACTGGACTCAGTTGTCTCACTTTATTACAGGACTAAAATAAGATAAAATAAAATAAAATGGACTTTCGGGTCCCCATCATCATGGATATTGGATACCGTATGTGGGTCCATATTTGTAAATCTTACAAGGACTCCACAGAATTAGAAAATTTGAAGAAAGTTGACTTCAAATTATATGGGACAAATGGAGAAACCCATATATGCTGAAGCTGTGGGCACCTATCTTCTGTTATTACCTTCGGGTAATATCATAAGGTTGGAAGAATGCTACTATGTGCCAAATATTGTAAGAAACATTATTTCTATACCCTTGTTGCTACAAAAAGGGTATGAAATAAGTGTAAAGAGCAGTGGCTGCTCTATTCTTCATAATAATATAATATTTGGGCATGGTTTTTTTGTGAATGGTCTTCTAACTTTAGTACTCAATGATGAAATACTCTTGTAGATTACAAGAAGAAAAAAGAGATAATGTCAATGTCACATCTCTCTGGCATTGCCGGTTAGGTCATATCAGTGAGTCAAGGATAAAACAAGTTAGTCAAAGATAATTACTTTGACCTTGATGATTTCAATCATTTAGAACTTGTGAGTCTTGCCTCAAAGGGAAGATGACTAAGTCTCCATTCATTGGATATGGAGAAAGGGCAATTGAATTATTAGGTCTTATACATACGGATGTGTGTGGACCTATGTCAACTCAGGCAGAGAAGGATATTCTTATTCATTACTTTTATTGATGATTATCAAGGTTCGGTTATGTGTATCTTATGAAACATAAGTCTGAAGTTTTGATAAGTTTAAAGAATATTAGAGTATGGTTGAAAACAATTGGACTTAGTATTAAAGCTCTTTGATTTGATCGAGGAGGGGAATACTTGTCTAGTGAGTTTTTGAACCATCTCAAGGACAAAGGCATTATTTCTGAATGGACCCTCCTTGTACACCCCAGTTAAATGGAGTGGCAGAAAGGAGAAATCGTACCTGGTTGGACATGGTGAGGTCCATGATGAGCTTCACAGATCTTCTCATTTCTTTCTGGGGACATGTCTTGGAGACTACTGCATACATATTAAACAGGGTTCCATCTAAGTCAGTAAGTAGCACTCCATTTGAGTTATGGAATGGTAAACGACCAAGTCTTAAGTACTTAAAGATTTGGGGTTCCATGCTTTTGTCAAGAATAACTTTGGACATAAGTTAAGTGCTAGGGCTGACAGTGTAGATTGTTGGTACCCAAAAGAAGGTAAGGGATACCTCTTTTATAATGCTACTGAGGAAAAGATAATTGTCAGTAGGCATGCTACATTCTTGGAACAAGAGTTTATCCGAGAAGGATGTAGTGATTCTTCACTTGAGTTGTGTGAAGAACAGAACCAACAAACTGATGAGCCTTCAAGTGAAGTTCCTCAACTAGAGGTTCTTATGGATCAAGAACAGCCACAAGACACACCTCCTCTCCGAAGGTTAGAGAGGGTGCGGGGAGTAGCTCTCAGATATGTTTTGTCATCAAGGATGATAATGATGCCAGTATCATACAGGATGATGATCCTGTGACCTATTCAGAAACTATCAGGAGTAGAGACTCTGACAAGTGGCTTAGCACCATGAAATCTGAAATAGACTTCATGTATTCCAATCAGGTTTAGACTTTGGTAGATCCACCTGAAGGAATTAACCCAATAGGGTGTAAATGGGTCTTCAAGAAGAAGATTGGAGTAGATTGTCAAGTTGAGACCTACAAGGCTAGACTGGTAGCAAAAGGTTTCAAATAAAAACAGGGTATAGACTATGATGAAACTTTTTTCCAGTAGCCATGCTCAAGTCCATTCGGATCTACTTGCCATAGCATCATACCATGACTATGAGATCTGGCAGATGGATGTAAAGACTACTTTCCTCAATAGAAATCTGAGAAAGAAGTCTATATGTCACAGCCAGAAGGTTTTATCTCAAGTAGGAGACCAAATCAGGTATGCAAATTAAAGAAGTCCATTTATGAACTTAAGTAAGCATCGAGAAGTTGGAACATCCATTTTGATGAAAAATCAAAGGATTTGATTTTGTCAAAAATGTGGATGAACTTTGTGTACAAGAAGACAAGTGGGAGTGCACTTGTTTTCTTGGTTTTGTATGTGGACAACATACTGATCATTGGGAATGATATCCCAAGTTGCAGTCGATTAAACTTGGCCATCATCAAAGTTTTCTATGAAAGATTTGAGAGAGGCATCCTATATACTAGGTATAAGGATCTATAAAGATAGATCCAAAAGGATACTAGGCTTATCCAGTCTAGGTACATTGACTTAGTGTTGAAGAGATTCAACATGGATGGAAGTAAGAAAGGTTATGAAATGATTATGCCTTGCAAGCCAATTAAAATTTGTAATTTTATTAGGATATCCTGAAAACTTCCAAACTTTTGTATTAACAATTATATATATTAAAAGGCATCTTTTCATCATACGCTGTGTCTTAGATTTATGATATGATGAACCCCATAGACTAGGGCTATGGGTTTAAGGGTAAGATGAGATCATACCAGTAAGACTTAAATCTAAAAATCCTAATATTATGTATTCCTAGTCAAAGGGAATTGAGTAGGGGATCAATGTTTTCGGAAAGACTAGCATCCTTTGTTACGCTCATTAATGAGGGTAATTGATCTTACAATTACTTGTGTAGGACACTAATACAAGGACATGGGTGCTCATTAGAGAATGAGTTCACTGAATTTCATCCGACTTGAAAACATCTAATGGAGTCTTATCTACTTGTCAATAGATGGTTTTCATAGAGGGAGTAGGCATGTAATCCTTTGACTGAGACTACCATAGTGCTTGTATGCATGAACCCATGTTTTGGTTCACACTTATTCATGACATTGAGTCATGTACAGGGTGATACTGGATATGGTGAATTGTATATGGAGGTTGTGAGTAGGTCAAACAAGGAATCGATCAATCTAGTAAGAGGAGATCGCATCCAACTGATTTCGATCAAATGGTGATTCAGGGAAACTTTGATCAAAGTATGAAGATTAGAAATAGTTTCTAATATTTCATCATATGAATCATCATTATTAGATTGAGAAAGAATTGAATGTGATATTGGATTTGACATGGTTCCATATCCAAAGTCATATTCAGGGTGCAAGCTGATCGAAGGATTGAAGTGCACGGTAACTTTCACTGAAGGGTATTTTTGGTATTTTCACTAAAATTCCATACCTTCGGGTAGGCATGATACGTTGCTAGACGTCAATCTTGCCTTGTGGGTTTTTGATTTAATTAAAGTTTAATTAGATCAAGAATTAGAAACAATTCTAATTGTCAATTGGGTTAGCTCAATTTGACCTAAGTCAGCTAGGTTAAAGTCTAAATCAAATTAGGTCAAATCGCACCTAATCCACTGCTGGCTAGATGTGGAATCCAATGGGTCACACACAAAGGGAATTGATTAAGGGTTTAATTGGATTAAACTATTTTTGCAAGATGAACATGCTAGCACATGTTGCAAACCATTGCACTTGATTCGAATTAGGTTCGAATCGGGTTCCGATTTGGGCTGATTTGGTCTATTAAGGCTAAATCAATTTAGGCTCATGTGTTGGGCTAACCCTTGGCTAGTTAACCAAGGGATTGGACTTTTAAATCAGCCACATGGCTGGTTTAATTCAGATTGGACTCTATCCAAAATTAAGCGCCTAAAGGTTTGACTGGGTCAAACTATTTCTACGTAATAGTTATGTTAAAAATTTTATGAAGAGGTGCCATATTAGAAGAGTCCTTCTGCTGTTGAAACATAGTAGAGGACCAGATAAACCATCATCCTTGCCACCCCTTGCAGATAAGTTTTTGATATTTTAATGCGCCATTTCCTATGACCCATCAAAGCAAGAAAGACAAGGGCGTGGACTCTTCCTTCATGCCCCTTGGTGTTTCACGCCATATGGCATTTGGCATGGATAAAGGTGGCCATTTGATGACTGATGGGTGGCCATGATGCAAGGATACTCGTGCAATAGAAATAAAAGGAAGCGACTTTTCGTAAAGTTTTTTTATCCGAAGAGTCCTTCTGTTTTAATTCTCTTAAGTTTGAACGAAGAGAAGTGTTGTCTGGATAAGGGACAGTTCTATGGAAAGACATGTCTTATGGCATGGGAGGGATGTCTTAAAGCATCCCTCAGATTGCTATTTAAGGAGATGAGCGCCCGAGGAATGGTGTTCGGAGTTTTTATTCTGAAAAACATTTCTTTCTTGCATTCTCTTTCTTTGTCCTAAAAGATCTCTAGTCAAATTAAGACAAGCCCTTAACTTTGGTCAGGAGAGTCCTATTTGAGTGATCTTACAGGCGTTGGAAAGAAGAAGAAAGAGGAGGAAAGAAAGGTTGATAGGAGGAATATCAGTCCAAATAATAGGAGTTTCTGCTTGAATTAAATTAGGCCTTAGAGGTCTAATTGAAGGAACGGTTTTGAAGCGGTGCATTTAACTGATCAAAGCCCTATATGAATCACCGTTGGAGGGCGAACACTTGGGCGCCTGGTGAGCAGATCAGAAAAGACCAGATTAAGGTTTCTACATCAAATGGATTTTTGCGATCGAGGTTGGTGTTTAAACCCTAATTTTTTATATTTTGTGATTATGTTTAATAAGATGTTCTTGGGATTAAGGGTTAGGTTATGATTTCATAATATTTTGAAATCCATGCTTTCGCCCTAGTAATCAAACCCATCAGTGGTATCAGAGCCACCTTATTAGGCCTAAATTACACAAAATTGAGGTTTGCCATTTTGGTAGGACTCTATAAATTAAAGTTGCCCATTTGGTAGGACTCTACAAAATTGAAGTTGCCCAATTTTGTAGGACTCTTGAGGTTGCCATTTTGGTAGGACTCTTCAAATTGAAGTTGCCCAATTTTGTAGGACTTTTGAGGTTGCCCTTTTTGTAGGACTCTACAAAATTTGAAGTTGCCCAATTTTGTAGGACTCTACAAAAGTTTAAAGTTATATATGATTGATATGTTTATGCATATATGTATGTCACTGGTTAGGGTTTTCACTTAAACCTTAATCGATAAAGAGATATGTTTAGCTTTCTAGTCATCATATTGAAATAAGGTTGCCTAGTATAATGGTGGATCCATTACGTGGTAGATGGTTGTCCTAGTATGATGACACACTTGGCACATTATAAAATGATATATGATGCATGGTTGATTGAATGGTAATATTAGAATGTGCTTTTGTTTGATTGCCCTCTAATAAAATAATATTAAGTTGTAGTGTCATATACCAAAAGCAAAAATCAATGATTAGTTGGTCATTCGGTGTCTAGGATAGGTGGTTCATGATTAGTAAAGAGGATGTGATTTTTAATTGGTTTCGTTGTCTGACCTGGCCAATTTATTGGTGACTAGGAAAGCAACGGGGGGACTCCACAACTCTCCCACTTACTGGCCGATTTTATTAACTTAATTCTTGATTGATATGCTTAGTTAATGTTCACTACATTAGGCCTTCCTTCATGTGAAGTCATAATTGCGTCATGATCCATTTTAGGTTTGTTTGTGCTAACACAAGACCTATTATGGGGACTAACATAGTTATGGTTAGTGCATTTAGATGCTTACAGCATATTTGATATAATGCTTTGTTGTGCTAACACAAGGGCATATATATACAAATATGACTGTATGATAATGAAGGGTCTAACTTAACTAAAGCATTATGGTTTGTTGTGCTAACACAAGATATTAATATTTTAGAGGCCAGTTTTTGTTGAGAATTGCATAAGATGCAATTGGAAAGAGTTTTTCTACCTTTGAACTTGTAAAAGGTTTGTATGTAAACACAAGATCTTTTATAAGGAATTAGGGGCTCAATCTCACTAAGAAAACCAATTAGGGTTTCTCGATTATCATAGGGGAGGGCTATGATGTTCGATAAAATAGTGGGAGGCATAATTAAATTAAAGTCCTAATTTAATTAGTTTTGCCAAACATTGGTTGTTTGCTTATATAATGTTCTTTGTTTATGTAGATATAAATGGCTTCTTCACTATCATTACGTTGTATACTTGATACCAATAAATTGACTGGTCCCAATGTGGACTGGTTGAGGAACTTAAAAATTGTACTCAGTCAAAGAGAAACTTTTCTACGTTCTTGACACCCCTAATTTAGAGCCATTAGGGGAAGATGCTATTGATGAAGAAAAGTCCACATTTAAGATGTGGCAAAATGACTCCCTTACAGTTAAATGCATCATGCTCGCCTCAATGAGTAATGAACTTCAGAGACAGTATGATGGCATGGACACTCAATCCATATTGCTCAACTTAAAAGAGCTTTATGGAGAACATTGTAGGACTGCTAGATATGAGATATCTAAGCAGTTGTTCCGTGCTAGGATGACAGAAGGAACATTCGTACAAGACCATATGCTAATGGTTATTGACCTGATCACTCGATTAGATCAATTAGATTTTGTGATGGATGGGGAGTTGAACCAGGATATGATCTTGCAGTCACTCCCAGAGTCATTTTCTCAGTTTGTTCTAAATTATCATATGAACAAATTGAATGTATCATTGCCTGAGCTACTGAATATGCTCAAGACAGCAGAGAGCCATATCAAGAAGAATAAGGCTCCTCTTTTTTTCTGGATGGGATCTCAAAGAAGAAGGCAGGCAAAAAGGGTTCAAAAAGAGGCTAAACCCTAAAGGTGGTATCAATAAGAAGAAGAAGGGAAAAAAAAGCCTCTAAACAATCAACCTGTTTTCACTGCGGCAAAGCAGGTCATTGGAAAAGGAATTGCAAAGCTTACCTTGCAAGTGTGAAGACTGGTGCTAGTAATGCACCAAAAGGTATGTATGAGATACATGCAATTTTGTTATTAGATTCTTCTAATTCAAACTCTTGGACATGGATACCACTTGTGGTCACCATATCTGCAAATCATTACAGGGGCTGCAGAACATTAGAGTTTTGAAGGAAGGAGACTTCGAGCTCTACGGTGCTGGAGGAGATTCCATCCAAGCAGAAGTTGTAGGGACTTATATATTGAAGCTACCTTTTGGGAAGATCTTAGAGCTAAAAGACTGTTATATATGCCTAAGATCATTAGAAACATTATATCTATACCCTTGTTGTTAAAACAAGGGTATGTACTAAATGTAACGAGCAATGGTTGCTCGATTCTTTTTTTTAATGAAATTATTTGTTTTGGCATTTTCAATAATGGTTTATTGACTCTATCTCAGAATGACAAAATTCTTCACATTGATAAGAAATGAAAAAGAGATGAAATAAATCATACTTTAATTTGGCATTGTTGACTTGGTCATATTTGTAAGACAAGAATTAACAAGTTATACAAAGAAAATTCTTTGATCCTTATGATTATGAATCATTAGGAACTTGTGAATCATGTCTTATGGGAAAAATGACCAAGATTTGTTTAGTGGACATGGAGAAAGGACAAATGAGTTGCTGGGACTAGTACATACAGATGTATGTGGTCCTATGACAACTCATGCTAAAGGAGGATACTCTTATTTTATAACGTTCATTGATGATCTATCAAGGTTTGGATATGTGTATCTTATGAAACATAAATCCAAAGCCTTTGATAAATTCAAAGAGTATCAAAGTATGGTTGAAAAATAAACAGGAAAAAGTATTAAAATTCTTCGATCAGATCGAGGGGGTGAATACTTATCCATGGAATTTCTTGACTATCTTAAAGATAAAGGGATTCTCTCTGAATGGACTCCTCCTTATACACCTCAATTAAATGGTATAGCTGAAAGGAGAATCGTACTCTATTGGATATGGTACGATCCATGATGTATTTCACAAATCTACCTATTTCCTTTTGGGGTTATGCCCTGGAAACCGCAGCTTACATTTTGAACAGAGTACCATCTGAGTCTGTCTCTAGCACTCCTTATGAAATGTGGAGAGGAAAGAAACCCAATCTTAAGTATCTTAAGATATGGGGATGTCCAGCATATGTTAAAAGAAATTTTGGACATAAGCTGGATGCTAGAGCAGATAAGTGTCTATTTATTGGATATCCTAGAGATAGTATAGGATATCTATTCTACCACCCTGCTGAACAAAAGGCATTGTCAATAGGCAAGCCACTTTTATGGAGAGAATTTATCCTAAAAGGGCAGTGGGAGAAATATTGAACTTGAAGAAGTTCAAAATAAACAAATAGACACATCTAACCATAGAACACATAGTTAGGGTAGAACCAGAACACACAACTCCTCTCCGTAAGTCTAATAGAGTGCGACAAGCACCTAAGAGGTATAGGTTCATTATTGAGAATAATGAAGCCCAAATCATTCAAAATGATGAACCTCTGACTTATATGGAAGCTGTCATGAGTAGGGACTCAGACAGATGGCAAGATGCCATGAATTCTGAAATGGACTCCATGTATGTCAACCAAGTATGGACTTTGGTTGATGCACCAGAGGGTGTTAACCCTATTGGGTGCAAATGGGTCTATAAGAAAAAAATTGGAGCAGATGGCCAAGTCAAAACCTATAAAGCCAGATTAGTGGCTAAAGGTTTCAGACAAAAACAAGGTATTGATTATGATGAAACATTTCCCCTGTTGCCGTGCTCAAATCTATTCAGAACATGCTTGCTATAGCAGCATACCATGATTATGAGATCTGGCAGATGGATGTAAAAATAGCCTTCCTCAATGGTTTCCTTGAGGAGGAAGTTTACATGTCACAGCCAGAAGGTTTTTGTCTCAAGAGACAAACCTAATCAGGTGTGTAAGCTTAAGAAATCCATTTATGGATTGAAGCAAGCTTCAAGGAGTTGGAACATCCATTTTGATGTAATAATCAAAGAGTTTGGTTTCATCAAAAATATGGATAAGCCTTGTGTGTATAAAAAGACTAGTGGGAGTACCATAGTCTTCTGGTTCTGTATGTAGATGACATACTTCTCATTGGGAATGATATCCCAATGTTACAATCAGTCAAAATTTGGCTATCTAGTAAGTTTTCCATGAAAGACTTGGGAGAAGCATCCTACATACTTGGTATTAAAATCCATAGAGATAGATCTAAGAGGATGCTAGGCTTATCCCAGTCTAGGTACATTGACTTAGTGCTAAAATGGTTCAGCATGGATGGGAGTAAACGAGGTTACTTATCCATGAGTCAAGGCATACACCTCTCTAAAAGGATGTCTCCAAAGACACCTGAAGAGAGAAATAGAATGAGTTCTATACCTTATGCTTCGGCAGTAGGCTCAATAATGTATGCCATGTTATGTACCAGGCCTGATGTGGCATATGCCTTAGGCATAATTAGTAGGTTTCAAGCGATCCAGGAGAGGATCATTGGAAAGCTGTGAAAAATATTCTTAAGTACTTGAGAAGGACTAAGGATATTTTTCTAATATACGGAGGTTCTGATCTTAAACTAAAAGCATACTCTAATTCTAGTTTTCAAATAGATCCAGATGATAGCAAATCCATTTCAGGGTATGTCTTTACCCTAAATGGTGGGATAGTAAGCTGGAAGAGTACTAAACAACAGACTGTAGCTGACTCAACAACAGAGGCGGATACATAGCTGTAATGAAGCCGCCAAGGAAGTAGTCTGGATGAAGAAGTTCATCACTGAGTTAGGCGTGGTTCCTGAGATTGAGAATCCAGTACCACTTTATTGTGACAATACTGGAGCTGTTGCACAAGCTAAGGAACCAAGAGCTCATCATAAGTCAAAGCACATTCTAAGACGCTTCCATCTCGTTCCAGAGATTGTCGAAAGACAAGAAGTCTGCATCAAGCGAGTAGAGACAAAGAACAATATAGCAGACCCGTTCACTAAGGCTCTACCATAGCAGGAGTTTGATCGCCACCTCGATAGTATGGGGATTAGATATAAGGGTGATTGGTTTTAGTGCAAGTGGGAGACTGAAAGGATTATGCCCTGCAAGCCAATTAAAACTTGTATTTTATTGGGATATCCTAAAAACTTCCAAACTTTTGTATTGACAATTATATATATTAAAAGGCATCTTTTTCATCATACGCTGTGTCTTAGATTTATGATATGATGAACCCCATAGACTAGGGCTATGGTTTTAAGGGTTAAGATGAGATCATACCAGTAAGACTTAAAACCTAAAAATCCTAATCTTAAGTATTCTAGTCAAAGGGACATTGAGTAGGGGATCAATGTTTTCGGAAAGACTAGCATATCCTTTGTATGCTTATTAATGAGGGTAATTGATCTTATAATTACTTGTATAGGACACTAATACAAGGACATGGGTGCTCATTAGAGAATGAGTTCACTGAATTTGATCCAACTTGAAAATATCTAATGGAGTCTTATCTACTTGTCAATAGATGGTTTCATAGAGGGAGTAGTGCATGTATTCCTTTGACCTGAGACTACCATAGTGCCTTGTATGTATGAACCCATGTTTTGGTTCACACTTATTCATGACATTGAGTCTTGTACAGGGTGATACTGGATATGGTGAATGTATATGGAGGTTGTGAGTAGGTTGAACAAGGAATCGATCAACCCTAGTAAGAGGAGATCGCATCCAGCTGATTTCGATCAAATGGTGATTTAGGGAAACTTTGATCAAAGTATGAATATTAGAAATAGTTTCTAATATTTCATCATTTGAATCATCATTATTAGATTGATAAAGAATTGAATATGATATTGGATTTGACATGGTTCCATATCCAAAGATATATTCAGGGTGCAAGCTGATCGAAGGATTGAATTGCACGGTAACTTTCACTGAAGGGTATTTTTGGTATTTTTACTAAAATTCCATACCTTCCGGGTAGGCATGATACGTTGCTAGATATCAATCTTGCCTTGTGGGTTTTTGATTTAATTAAAGAGTTTAATTAGATCAAGAATATAAAGAATTCTAATTGTCAATTGGGTTAGCTCAATTTGACCTAAATCGGCTAGGTTAAAGGCTAAATCAAATTAGGTCAAATCGCACCCAACCCACTACTGGATAGATGTGGAATCCAATGGGTCACACACAAAGGAAATTGATTAAGGGTTTAATTGGATTAAACTATTTTTGCAAGATGAACATGCTAGCACATGTTGCAAACCATTGCACCTTGATTCGAATTAGGTTCGAATCGGGTTCCAATTTGGGCTGATTTGGTCTAATTAAGGCTAAATCATTTAGGCTCATGTGTTGGGCTAACCTTGGCTAGTTAACCAAGGGATTGGACTTTTAAATTAGCCACATGGCTGGTTTAATTCAGATTGGACTCTATCCTAAATTAAGCGCCTAAAGGTTTGACTGGGTCAAACTATTTTACGTAATAGTTATGTTAAAAAATTTTATGAAGAGGCGCCATATTAGAAGAGTCCTTCTACTGTTGAAAGATAAACCATCATCCTTGCCACCCCTTGTAGATAAGTCTTTGATAATTTTCATGCACCATTTCCTATGACCCATCAAAGCAAGAAAGACAAGGGGCGTGGACTCTTCCTTCACGCCCCTTGATGTTTCACGCCATATGGCATTTGGCATGGATAAAGGTGGCCATTTGATGGAGGATGGGTGGCCATGATGCAAGGATATTCGTGCAACAGAAATAAAAGGAAGCGACACTTCGTAAAGTTTTTTTTTTATCCGAAGAGTCCTTCTGTTTTAATTCTCTTGTTTTGAACGAAGAGAAGTGTTGTCTGGATAAGGGACACGTTCTATTGGAAAGGACATGTCTTATGGCATGGAAGGGATGTCTTAAAGCATCCCTCAGATGGCTATTTAAGGAGATGGGTGCCAAGGAATGGTGTTCGGAGTTTTTATTCTGAAAAACATTTCTTTCCTGCATTCTCTTTCTTTGTCCTAAAAGATCTCTAGTCAATTAAGACAAGCCCTTAACTTTGGTCAGGAGAGTCCTATTGAGTGATCTTACAGGTGTTGGAAAGAGGAAGAAAGAGGAGGAAAGAAAGGTTGATAGGAGGAATATCAGTCCAAATAAGAGGAGTTTCTGCTTGAATTAAATTAGGCCTTAGAGGTCTAATTGAAGGAACCGGTTTTGAAGCGGTGCATTTGTCTTGATCAAAGCCCTATGTGGATCACCATTGGAGGGCGAACACTTGGGCGCCTGGTGAGCATATCAGAAAGACCAGATTAAGGTTTCTGCATTGATTGGATTTTTGCGATCGAGGTTGGTGTTTAAATCCTAATTTATATTTTTATGATTTATGTTCTTAATAAGGTGTTCTTGGGATTAAGGGTTAGGTTATGATTTCATAATTTTGAAATCCATGCTTCCGCCCTAGTAAACGAACCATCAGGTTACTTGCCTCTAAGTCAAGGCATACATCTCTCTGAGAAAATGTGTCCTAAGACATCAGAAGAAAGAGAGAGGATGGCTATGATTCCTTATGCTTCGGCTATAGGATTAATAATGTATGCCATGTTATGTACCAGGCTTGATGTCGCTTATGCCTTGGGCATAGTGAGCAGGTTTCAGGCAGATTTAGGAGAGGATCATTGGAAAGCTGTGAAAAATATTATTAAGTATTGAGAAGGACTAAAGATATTTTTCTACTATATGGAGGATCTGAGTTGAAACTAGAAGGTTATACAGATTCTAGTTTTCAATCAGATCCAGATGATAGCAAATCCACATCGGGGTATGTCTTCACCCTGAACGGTGGTGCAATGAGTTGGAAAAGTACAAAGTAGCCAATAGTAGCTCACACAGTCATTGAGGTAGAGTACATAGCTGCTAGTGAAGCACAAATGAAGCTGTCTGGATGAAGAAATTCATCATGGAATTGGGCGTGGTTCCTGATGTATAATAGCCAGTGCCATTATACTATGATAACACTAGGACTGTTGCACAAGTTATTAGGAACCAAGGTCTCATCACAGGTCTAAGCACATTCTAAGATAGTTCCATCTCATTCGAGAGATCATGAAAAACAAGATGTTACCATTAAACGAGTTGACACAAAGAACAATAAAGCAGACCCATTCACTAAACATTAGCCATAGCCAAGCAGTAGTTAGATCGTCACTTAGATTGTATGGGCATAAAATACAAGGGCGATTGGCTTAGTGCAAGTGGGAGTTTGATAGAAAGTGCCCTAAGAGCCAATCATTATGAGGGCCTTTATGTAAACTTCCAGATCATGTATGACATATTTTTCATATTAATAAAGGCATTTGATTCATCATATATTGTGTTCATGCTTTTGTTGATTATGATAAACCCCATAGAGTAGGGTAATGGAATTAGGGTTATGATAAAATAACAATGAGACCTAATTCTTAAAAACCCTAATCTAGAATGTTTCTAGTCATTGGACATCGATTCGGGGATCGATGAATCTGGAAAGACTAGCTTATCCTATGTATGCTCAGTTGATGAGAGTGATTGATCTCACAACCACTTGTGTAGAGATACTAATACAAGGATAAGGGTGCTCATCAGGGTATGAGTATACTGGACTGATCTACACCGGGACTATCTTATGGAAGTCTTACTACTTGTTAAAAGATAAATCCCAGAGTAGAAGTTGTGCATGTGATCTTTAGACCTGAGGTCACCATGGTTCCTTGTGCACACTAAGCCATACTTTGGTTCATACTCATTCATGCCATTGCGACATGTACGGGGTGTCTTGGTATGGTGGAAGGTGTACGAAGAATGTGAGTGGACCAACAAGGAATCGATCTTTCCTAGTAAAAAGAATTATTATCCTATGCAATCTCTTCGATGAGTGACTCAAGGAGCCTTTGATCAAAGCAGGATGAGATTAGAATTAGTTTCTAATTAGTCATCAGCTTTGTCCTCATGATCAAGATGAGATTCAATATGATTAAAGTTAGGGTTTGACATATATCCATACCTATCGCTTAATCGGGATAATGGGAGATTGAAAGATTGAATTGTACGATAACTTACTACTGAAGGATACTTTGATAATTTCCATAAAATTTTTCATTTTTTGGGTAGCCATGACATGTTGCTAGACGTCAATCTTGTCTTGTAGGTTTTCATGAACCAATTGATCTGGTTTCATGAGTCAATTCTATGTGTGATTCGAATTGGACAATTAGGTGAGCCAATTTGACCTAATTAGGTCAATTGGGTTCGATCAGATCGAATCGACTCAAACCTAAACCTAATACTAGCAAGATATGGAATCCAATGGGACACACACATTAGGGAGTCAGCCTAGGAACTCAATTGATATTTAATTAGGGTCAAGGGATCCTAATTGGTTAGGTAGATTGCACACCAGCATGTGTAGGCTGACCTAATCTCCTAACCCACTTGGTTTGGATCTGAAAGGTTGCTAAATGGACTAACCAATTAATTGGAGACCTAGATTGGGTTAAGTTCTAAGTGGGAGGGGGTTTATTTGATATTTTTTGGATATGATTTATGCACCATATATGAAGAGTCCAAAAGGCATGGGACACTTGATGCCTAAGTGACACCTTTGCATTCAAAAGGGCGCACAAGGACCAATTGACCTTTAATCTGAAAACAAATTATATGGTTAGAAAGTAGACTTAATGCCCTTTCATATGACACCCATATTACATATACTTTAACTAGGTCAAAGGTATATCATATGGCATGGAGAAGTTAGCACAAAGTGAAGAGTCACGTCTCTTCACTTTGGCGCTAATTCAAGTTAGCAGAGTCCTTCTGCTTTAAGTCCTTTTGAGTCACCGATGCTTCTCATTCATAAGTCACATCCCTTGGATTCATTTTAACTTGAAATGCCAAGTTGCAAAGGAGAAGTCCGATAAAAAAATTGAAGGGACTTGAATTATGCGGTTGGTGCATAAAGGGACATGGTGTTTCAAGATAAGACTCTTTCTTAGTGAAGGGTCTTATTTCATCTGTGTTTGGATAGATCAAAGGCTGATGAGAAGGCTTATCTGGCACCTCCCCTCTCCTATAAATAGCCATCGGTATTTGTTCCGATGGGATGATTTTTTTTTTTTGTTTACCTTGTCTCTTCCTTCCCTTGTTAGGACATAGGTCTTCCTTTAAGACAAGTCCGCCATTTAAGATAAGGGTTTAGGAAGAGAATTAGGAAGTGATAGAAAGAGAGAAGAGAGATTTGGAGAGGGCTTAGAGTGCTCTATTGGAGGGTGAAGGTCTAAGTAAGGAAGGAGAGGCTGCCGAAGGAAGAAAGTCCATCGGAAGAGTCCCAATTGATCAAGCGACCTACAAGGGAGAGGTTCTAGGTTTGATTCTTGTGTGGATCACCATTGGAAGGCTTGCACTTGTGAGCCTCATAGAAAGGATTGGATTTCAGTGATCTAGGTATATTTTCTGACTCCATTTATGTTTCAATAATTGGTATTGCATAAGGTTTCCGGGAATTAGGGTTTTTTAGCCAATTAGGGTTTCATGCTTTGAATTTTTGTTTTGAAATTCACTTCCACATGCTGCATGTCCCAGCATCCTGGAAGAATTTCTATCACTTTCTGTCGATGATTTGTCCATCTTTCTCTTTCTACGGATGGTATAGCCCGTTTGGGTGTCTTCCCAGCTGCCATTTTGGGGGCCATTGCAAAACCTTAGTGAGAAAAGAGAGAATTGGAGCTCAAAAAGTAGGTTTGGATGAATGGAGTGGTTGTTCGAGTGGAGAGCATGGGTTGAGATCAAGAACAAAAGACATTAATTTTTATAAAAGGTTCTACGACTCTATTTAAAAAAAAGCTTGCCCGACATCTGAGTCGACTCGACAAGCCTTAATTTGCTCGAGTCAACTCGAGCAGAGCTCTCTAGAACTAATCAGAAATTTGAGTCGGCTTGACTTGAGCACTGTAGCTCGAGTCGACTCGAACAAGAACTTTTCACAAAAGTCAAAAAGAGATAAAAAAATGAGAATTAATTCTAGAAAATCACAAGGAGAGATAGTCAAAGACCTTAAATCAATGTAGGAGGCTTTCTAGATAATTTTCCTTAGATTTGAGGGAATTTAGGTCAAAAGAATCCTAAAGGGGGTCACAAAGTCCTAGTTCTTTTCTAATCATTTTAAATCTATCTTTATCAAATGGTTTAGTAAAAATATCAGTAAGTTGATCAACAGTTGAAACAAATTCAAGCACAACAGTACCATTTAAAACTTGATCTCTAATAAAATGATGTCTAATTTCTATGTGCTTAGTTCTTGAATGCTGAATTAAATTTTTAGACAAATTAATAGTACTTGTGTTGTCACACTTGATAGAAATTTTAGCTTGTGTAACACCAAAGTCTTCTAGTTGTTGTTTAATCCATAACACTTGTGCATAACAACTTCCCGCAGCAACATATTCTGCCTCAGCAATAGATAGTGCTACCGAGTTTTGTTTCTTACAATATCATGAGATTAAATTCAATCATAGAAATTGGCATGTACCACTAATGCTTTTTTATCTTTTTGCATCCACCATAATCAGCATTATAATAACCAAGTAAATTCAATGAAGAATGTTTTGAATACCATATACCTAAATTATTTGTTCCTCTTAGATATCTTATTATTCTTTTCACAGCAAGCATATGTGATTTTTTGGATTAGATTGAAATCTAGCACAAACACATATGCTAAACAAGATATCAGGTCTACTTGCAGTTAAGTATAACAAAGATCAAATCATACATTGATATAGCTTTTGATTATGTTGTTGCCTTGTTCATCTTTATCCAATCTGCAGGTTGAGCTCATGGGTGTGCTCATTTCTTTGCATGTCTCAATACCAAACTTTTTGATGATTTCTTTGATGTACTTGGCTGGGTTATGAAGATTCCTTCCTTTGATTGTTTTACTTGAAGTCCAAGGAAGTAGTTCAGTTCACCCATTAGACTCATTTCAAATATACCCTATATCAACTTAGCAAATTCTTTACAAAGAGTTTCGTTAGTTGCACCAAATATAATATCATCAACATAAATTTGTACAACTAATATATCATTACTTTTCTTTTGATAAAAAGAGTTTTAACAATATTTCCTCTTGTAAAATCATTTTCAAGCAAGAAAGTGCTAAGTCTATCATACCAAGCCCTAGGTGCTTATTTCAAACCATATAAAGCTTTATTGAGTTTAAAACATGATTTGGAAAAGCATGGCTTTCAAAACCTAGTGGTTGTTCTACAAAAATTTGTTAAAATATATGACCATTTAAAAATGCACTTTTCACATCCATTTGAAAAAGTTTAAAATTTATAGCAAGCAAATGCAAGAAATAATCTAATGGCTTCTAGTCTTGCTACAGGTGCATAGGTCTTATCAAAGTCTATACCTTCTTCTTAGTTATATCCTTTGGCTTCTAGTCTAGCTTTGTTTCTAACTACATTTCTTTGTTTATCTAATTTATTTTTATGACCCATTTGGTTCCTATGATGGGATGGTCTGATGGTCTTTCAACTAAAGTCCATACTCTATTTCTTTCAAACTAGTTTAGTTCTTCATGCATGGCCATCATCCAATTTGGATCAGATTCAGCCTCTTCTAAGCTATGTGGTTCTATTTGGGATACAAAGGCTAGGTAATCATATGCATATATGATGACCTAGTCCTAACACCTTGTGAAGGATCACCAATAATTAAATATCTTGGATGAGAAGTTACATACCTCCATTCCCTTGGTAGATCAGTGTGATCTTTACTTACTATTTCTTCTCCTTCTTCTGTCGATCTTTCTTGTATGCTCATATCCTCCAATTCTTTTTGAAGTGTACCTACATCATTATCTATACACTTCTATCTTAGAAGATGAGGGGTTAGTTTCATCAAAAACAACATGTACAGATTCTTTCATAATCAATGTTCTTTTGTTAAACACTCTATATGCTTTGCTATGTATTGAATAACCAAGAAAAATTGCTTCATTAGATTTAGCATTAAATTTTTCTAGATTATCTTTACCATTATTTAGCATAAAGCATTTACTGCCAATACATGAAAGTAATTGATGTTGGGTTTTTTTCATTCCAAAGCTCATAAGGAGCTTTCTTCAAAATTGGACGAATCAAAATATGATTTAAAATATAACAAGTAGTATCACTGCTTCTGTCCAAAAGTACCTTGGAAGATTGCCTTCACATAACATTGTTTGAGCCATCTCTTCCAAAGTTCTATTTTTTCTCTTTTCAACACCATTTTGTTGTGGTGTTCTAGGAGCAGAGAAGTTGTGATCAATGCCATTTTCTGTGCAATAATCATCGAAACTTGATTTTCAAATTCCGTGCCATGATTACTTTTGATAGAAATAATTGAAAGATTTTTCTAATTTGAAACTTTTTTGTGAAATTTTTGAAAAGCTTTAAAAGTTTCATCTTTGTGTGCAATAAATAAAATCCAAGTAAATCTAGAAAAGTAACCTACTATCACAAGAGCATATTTCATACCACCTAGGCTTATAGTCCTAGTTGGTCCAAATAAGTCCATATGAAGTAGCTCAAGGGGTCTAGAAGTTGAAATCATATTTTTTGATTTAAAACTCCCCTTAGTTTGTTTACTTAATTTACAAGCATCACAAACATGTTCAAAATTTATTTTAAACTTAGGCAAACCTCTAACAATATTCTTTGAAATTAACTTGGCAATAGTATGCATGCTAGCATGACCTAATCATCTATGTAAAAATAAACAGGACTCCTTGGTCTTAGCATTCCTTGCTACTAGATTGGAACTACTAGACATAGCTAGATCATTAAGATCTACTACATAAATATTTTCAAGTCTATGTCCAATGAATTTGTTGCTAGAATCAAGAGAGTTTGTTACAATACACATAAATGATTCAAAAACAACCTTGAAGCCTTTATCACATAATTGACTAATACTTAACAAATAATGCTTCAATTTGTCTACTAGCATACATTTTCAATAAAAGTACATGGGGTCAATTTGATCTTACCAATACCGATTATTTTCTCTTTGCCATTATCTCCAAAGGTCACCAAACCACCTTCTTTCATCTTTAGGGTGATAAATTGATCTTTATCACCGTCATATGCCTTAAACAGCCACTATTGAGATACCATAATTTCTTTATTTTTTGGGCTGCAAGACATTGCTGCAAAATAGTCATCATGTTCTTTTAGGTATCCAAGCTACCTTGGATCCTTGCAGGTTAGCAGAGGTAGTTCCTTTGGGAACCCAAATCTTCCTTAGTTTACTTTGGACATTTTTATAATTATTGTATTAAAAAGCTTTATGTCCTATTATTTTGCAAGCATAACAGAAATTCTGGAATTCTGAAAGGATGTATGCTTTAAAGTTCTAGAAGTAGATGCATATCCATATGTATAAACATTTGACTTTAAAGATTTCTGATTTGAAAACTTGGGAATATACTTTGAAGCTCTTGAAATGGATGTTGAAGGATTTGAAAGATATGCCTGTTAAGATATAACTTTTGGAACATAAGCTTTTGAAGGTGCAAAAGTAGTAGCTGAAACTTCATTAGAATTTGAAGAATTAAAACCAATTCCAGCTTTGTTTCCAGAAATTCTTTGATCTTTTAAATTAACTTAAGCTTGTTCGAAGATAAAGTAAGTTTTTCAACTAAGGGCTTGAGCTTTTCAACCTCCCTTTTTAAATCAAAATTTTCAACTATCAAAGCTTTGTTTTTTTTAAGACATGCTATTTTCTCAAATTCCAAAGCTTTGTTATTTTCAGAAAAGACATGTAAATATTTTTGCAATAAATTATTCTTTTCTAAAATCTCTTCCTTTTCATTTTGTAAAGAGTCATTGATATTCTTTAATGATCTAATCTTTACACCAGCCTTTTTGAATTCAAATAATAAGTCATGAAATGTAGAATTCAATTCAACGAATGTAAATTCTATTTGAGGATCGAAGATGTTACATCGTCTTCGAGACCCATTAGGCATAGATGTAGTCTTTGTGGTCTCTTCTTCATTGATTGAAGTCAACTCCTCACTGTCGCTCCATGTGGAAACCATTACTTCTTTTTTCTTTTCTTAAACATCTTTTTCAGTAAAGGACAATCTGGACTGATGTGCCCGTGCTTGTTGCATTCATAGCACGTGGGCATCTGTTCTTTTTCTTTTTCTCTTTCTTTGTCCTTCTCCTTAGAGTGCTCACCTCGTCTATGGAATTTTCTATAGTATCTTCCTTTCTTCTTTCCTATAAACCTTCTAAATCTCCTCACGACCATAGCAATATCTCCATCTTCAAGTCATCTTCAGAGGAGGAGCATTCATTTTTTGATTCCTCATCTTTCTTTGAATCCGATGCAGCTTTAAAGGCTATTGTTTTCTTCTTTTTCTGATCATCATCAGTCCTATGATGCATGGCTAGCTCATGTGTGATGAGAGAACCCATCAATTCATCTAGAGGTAAAGTGTTTAGATCTTTCGCTTCCTGGATGGCAGTCTTTGGGGTCCCCTTATTCGAAAGTGATCTAATAATCTTCTGTACTAGATTAGCATTTAAATAGACCCTGACAAGACTTTTCAAACCATTAGTGATATCTATAAAGTGAGAAAACATGGCAGAGATAGATTCAATTTGTTCCATTTTAAATAACTCATAATTGTGTACCAGAAGATTAATTTTGGAGGTCTTCACTTGTGAAGTTCCCTCATGGGTCAGTTCAAGTTTATCCTAAATTTTCTTTGTAGAAGAGCAAGTGGAAATTCGATTGAACTCGTTAGCATCCAAAGGACATTATAATAAATTCATGGCTTTGGTATTCAATCCCCCATCTTCATGTCGTGTTCATCCCAATCCTCTTCAGGTTTTGGGACATCCATGCCATCAATTTATTCATGGGTATACTTGGACCGTTAAAGATGATCTTCCATAACTGAAAATCTACAGCTTGTATATAAATTTTCATACGAGCTTTCCAGTAAGAATAATTTGTTCTAGAGAATAGTGGAGGTCTATTTGTGGATTGGCCTTCGACCAAAGAGGTACTCATGGGATGAGCCATTTATCTTTACTCTAGATAAATTCAGAGACAATGCTTTGATACCAGTTGTTACCCAGGTGGCTTTCCCGAGAGAGGGGTGAATTGGGAATTTAAAAAACTCAATAGAGTATATGCCTTTTTAAAAATTTCTTTGATATGGTAGGTGCTGTGATTCAGAAATTTAAAGCAGAAGCAATTAAGAAAAGAAGTAAAAGCATAATCACAAACATAGTAACTTAGAGTGGTTTGGAGCACCCCAGCTCCTACGTCCACTACCCAAGATACCACTTGGGATTTCTACTATATTTACTACTGGAATACAGTCGGATTGTTTTACTGTGCTCATAATGCAAACCCAATTTGGTTTCTCAATCGGGCTCACTAAAAACCCAACTCTTGTTTTAAACAGGATCACCAAGAACCCAACTTGGTTTTACGAGGATCACCAAGAACCCTTACATAGTTAGTTTTGAACAGGATCACTAATAATCCACTTGGTTTTAGATCGGGCTCACCAATAACCCAACTTAACAAGAGTAGAAGAAAGTAAGCAACGAAAATGATAAATATATTATCGGATGGTTGCCGATGCAGCTCAAGAGAAGCCTTCTTGATTGCACTTTAATGTACTTTAATGGCTTCTTCAACTTCTTCATAAGTGCTTCAAGCTTCTGATTGGAGTTGGTGAAGGCTTGAAGTCTATCTTGAATGCTCTTGCAGTGCTCTCTAGCTCACAAGCTCAAGTAAGCATTAATCATTCATTAACCTTCTTAAAAGTTGTCCCAATCCCTCTTTTATAAGTCTTGTACTCTTCTTAGATGGTTTTAGTCATTGTAGACCATTGGGATGTGACACTTGACCGTTAGAGCACTTTTCAAATTCAAAAATGGAGTTATGGAACTAGCCGTTACTTGCCTGAAATTGACCTTTGAGTCGGCTCGGATCCTTAGAGTAGTTCTAGTCGAGTCACCTCACTTCATTCAGCTCAGCTCAGTTTCTTATAGTTTGATTCCTTACTTTAGAAGAGTCGGCTCTCCTTGATTCGAGTCGGCTCAGATTCTTAGGCTTTCAAAACTGTACTCTAGAAAAGTCAGCTCGGGTTCCTACGGGTTGGCTCTCCTAGCTATTCACTCAAAACAGTTCTTTCTGGACTCTGGATGAGTCGACTCAATGCTGAAGAGTCGACTCGGATGCTAGACTGAAGTACTTAGTCGACTTCAATTTTTCTTTGGGTTGGCTTGCCTGTCTGATTTAATAATTAATACTCTGGATGAGTTGGCATGGGTTTTTTCGTCGGTCGGCTTGGCTATCTACATGCCAGAAACTTTAGTCATGCCATAGATCAGAGTCGGCTCTTTATACTAGAGTTAGCTTGGATAGATCTTCATGAAAAAACTTGAACTCCTCTCTAGAAGTTTTCCAGCAAGTCTTCAACGCTTCAAACTTTTCAAACTCAACTTACAAATGAATCTAAGAAATTTAAAGCTTGAAAAACATAGAAACATCCCATTTTCTTGATTTTTTTAAATTTTTTCTATGGGTTCTTCTTTACATGAGATAATTACAACACAACTCATGATAGAAAATAAGAATGTAGGAGTTGGAAATGAGCAGTGAAATCATCCTACAAAAACTTGTAAAGCACTTAAAAAGTTATTAGTGACACAAATCCAACTCCAATATTTTGTTATCATCAAATCCTCAAGTCAACAGGTCGACCTTTTAATCTTTTCTATCCTGGTGTCCCACCATATAATCCTTTCTTCCAGCATCCCAGCCTAGAAGCCTTCTCAAGCCCAGAGGCCCATAAAATGACCCCAGCCTACTCTACCAAATTGAAGTGGGCGCCTAGGGTTTTTTTCCCAGCCCATGCACCAAGCCCATCCAGGGCCGCCCAAGCCCACTTGAAGATGCCCCATCTGCTGCCCAAAAGTCTACAAGAAGGCGCCCAAGGTCCAAGCCCAATCAAAGTAAGCTTCCTAGCCCATGAGGAGCCCTTGACCAAGTCCAAGAAGGAGAGAGAAGTCCACATCCCACTAGGAATCAGTTTTAATTTTATTCAGATTGTGTACTCCTAGTTCTAAGTCACTTTGTAATTTTCTTCCTAATCAAAATTGTAATCCAATCCTAACAAGGAGAGGACCTGGGTTAGCCTATAAATACCCCACCCCTCCACCCTGTTGTAAAAAAAGATGAATGAATTATGATTAATGAAAGTTGAGAGTTTTTTTTGCATTGCCTTTGCCTTGTGCATCGACCTTCATGATGGTGTGAGTGAGTGACCCGTTTGCCTTTGCTCATTGAGCATTAAGGGGTGTGAGACCCTATTTATCAAAACCCTAGCCACCCTACTTCTTCCACCTTGGATGCCCAACAATCAAGCTTCATCTTGGCTCCCTTGCCACTCTCTTCTTTCTTCTTTCAGTGATTCATCCTTTTTCTCCTTTCTTTTATAATCCTCCTTTGGTGTTTTATAGGTCCCTCGAGTTTCACAACTTTAGCATTCCATTTGCCTACCATCGAGTCAGCGGATAAAAGTCGACAGATCCGCGAGTATTCAGCTTGACCTTCCGGCTCACATCCGAGAGCGGGAGTGATCTATTCATAGAAGTAGCCATAATCATTGCCAGGTACACATACCCTAGGCCTCTAGTTCAAGTTATTTCAGAAGAGCTAGCCCTACTGGGGTTTCTTAGCCCTGGCGGTCCTATTTTATCTCTTTTGAGGGTCTTTTTTGCATGCTTGTGGTCTAGAATTTTTGTAGGATCACCCTTTTACCTATTTGACTTGAAATTCAGGAATTAAAATTGTAGCTTAATGCTGAATCTATGAAAATGCCCTTGCATGCTAATTAGTCCCCAATCATTTGGTATCAGAGCACTTTTAGGGCTAATTTTCTACATCCCATAATTCTGGCATATAGTCTGTTAAATTAATTGTTTCTGTAATAGGTATCTCAGAAAATACAATTCTTATTTTTCTGGATTCATCTTATTTGACTCCTATTTATTAATAATTTTTATAATTTATTCCAAATTATACATTTTCTAAATGCCTTTTTTCTGCCCTAGAACATTTCTGCATCCTCATCTGCATTAGGGTCCGAGTCATGATCCGTTTCACCATCTTAAGCATTTTATTTTCCTATGAAATTTGCATGGCATACTCTTTGTTTAGTCATAATTTTCATTATTGTTTATTATTTTTACAGTAATGAAAAAAATATAAATATCTACATTTTAGATACCCTAACCATAATCCTGAGTTTTTTGCACACAGTCTGAAACCTAGGTGTTGCATCATCATCTGTTTTTTTTTCTACATGAAATTTTGTAGGTATCATCTTCACTATTAGTCCTCTATCCTGAATTTCTTGGAATTCTTTTAGCTCTAAAAACCATACTAAGTCTCCAATAAATCATACCAACAATTTCAGTTCTGCATGCCTGACTAAACTAAACATAATCAACTATCAAACCCCACCTCACCCAAGCCAATCATGTTTGCTAACTTAACCAACTAAAATTTAAGTTGCCACCTCACAAAAGATAAAAAAAAACATTTATTTTCTATTTTGTTATTAGACTGCATCAGTGGTGTGGGCACCAGGCTCAAGAAAAGACTCCAACCGATCCAAATTAGGAAAGATTCTCTATGGTTGGAAGATTGAGAGCTCGAGTCCTGTAACAAGTTTTTATTTGAGTCTATTAGTCCTGTACTCATTTCAATTTGGTAATTGAGTCCAGTATTTGCTTTAATTAAGTCTTCATTGTAATTGAGTCAAGGAGAGTCAGCCAAGACCATCCTGGTTTCAGCACAACCAAGTCAAGAAGACTAGTGGGCACATAGACCATGGACTCACCAACTTGGAAGCCACTTCATCATTCCTCCTTGCTACATCACCTAGACACATCACCAAGGAATCTCACCCAAGGAAGAAAAAATTTGAATTGGCCCACAATTCCTCCATAAATGCGCCCCTCTTCATGAAGTCGGCCACCAATCTCTCCCCTCATTTTGTAATTTTTGAATTTCAAATGGCTTGGTGTCTATAAAATAGGATCCAAACCTTATTGTAATCACTTATGAAATTTGAATCAATGAAGAAAACTTTTTCTTTGAATTTCCCCTTGCTTGAATGCTTGGTCCCTTGTGAGAAGGTGGCGTGAGGCCTAGAGTTCTTCCCTTTTCCAACTTTCCCTCATCAAACATAATTTCCTCCCCCTCTCTTAGTCCATTCGGCCAACATAAGAAGCACATCAAGAGTCCACATCTCCTCCATCTCTAGTGAAGCCAACCATCCAAGGAGTTCTTCACAAGTTCAAGCTGGGAGTTGTCATCCAAATGAAGCCAAAGAAGATCTTCAACAAGACTACTCCGAGCTTCCTTTCATCTTTTCCCTCACTTCTCCATCTCAACCCTTTTCTCTAATCTCCCTCTACATCTTTTGTTGCAGGATCCCTGGGTTTCCAGTCTCTCCAAGAAGGTCTCCCGTGCCAAAGAACCGGATACAAGAAGCCTTGCAACCTAGGAAATCTCCCTGTCATCCAGGAAGCTTCTTCTTGAGTGTTCCCAGTGTTTAAACTATAAGTATTAATTGCCGGGTAACCCTCTTTAGAAAGGCTTTCAGATCTGCATTATTAGATTAACTAAACCCTAATATGAGTTTGTTTCTTAACCACAAAGGTCCTCCTCTCTTTATTTCTTTGAATGGTTCTATTTTCTAGCCAAGTTTACTATTTAGAATCATTTCATTGAATCTTACTTCTTTACTTGAATAGTTGCATCTTTTTATTTCATCTCTCATTCAAATCATTACTGATTCTATTATAAATGCATCATTTCATCATTGTCCCCCATCATCTTGGTATCAGAGCATGGTATGTTAGGGTTTGCATCTTCTTCTTCAGTACCTGGATTGGGTGCTTCACCAGGCCGTCCGGTCTTAGAAGAAAAGTAGGGTTTTAAGACCCTCTCCTTCCATTCCACTGCGATCTCCTAAGGCATGTTGGGGTGCCATTGTGATTGACTTTGAAGGGGAACACAAGACTTGCATTTTATTTTCAGCATCTCTTAATTTCTATTGTTTTATTTTTTAGCATTGTCTATGTTCCAGAAACAATCACACCTAACACAATTTTATTTTAAAACTTACTTTCATCTGGTATATCATCTATGAGTCAGGAATGTTCTGTGATTTTTTCTGAATTTTGGGACATCGATACACATCACTTTTCTACTCCACATCAAAACTGCAACACAAAAATTTTAGCACCTGAAATTTGGGTTCATTTGCATGCTTGCATTCATTTCATGACAAATCATTTTAAGGCAACAATATGACATAGGGTCAGGATTTCATTACCTATCCCTAGCCCAAAAATCACCAACCTGCATAACAAACCCAATCTTTAATTAAAATGAGTAGATACTTAATTTGCTCTAGTGAGCTAGGGACACCCACAAGGTCGGATCGAACCAAGTGTTAAGCCAACTTTGACAACTTGTTTTGTTTGTGCTTGTTTATCTGGTGTCTAGGCAAGTGGTTCAGGGACAAGAGCTCGAAGGAAGGTGGGTTGGTCCGCTTACCTGGCCAATTTCAAATTGGTGTCTAAGCAAACAGAGAGGACCTCCACCAACCTTACACTTACCTGGCCAAGTGATAAATTACTACAACCAAGATTATCATCTTGACCTAATATTTGGTTTGGACTCTAGGTCTAACAAATCCCTAGCCCGAGTTCGAGTCCGTGTGTGCATGGCTACTAGATTAGGAGTACCTTACCAGCAAATCCAAGCTCAAACAAGTACAACCATGGACCAAATCTTTGAGACCTTTATGAAAACTTTGAATGATCAAATGGCCCAACTGAACCAAGGCCTGACTAACCAATGAACCAGACCAACCAAAGCATGACTATTAGATGACCCACATCACTGCTAAGCTTGATCGATTAAAGGCTTGTACCCTTGGAAGAACCCATGAAGTCCAGATTGAATTAGAGCCTAAACCAGAGTTTGGTACACCCATCAACCCTAGAAGGGCTCCGCACTAAGACCTTTTCCCTGAACCCAACCCTAATCGAGTCCATGACCTGAACCCTAGGAGAGCACCCCATGACCTAGCTTATGAGCCACATCCTAGGAGACCCAATCAGGACCAAATGGACCATGATGACCGAACCCTTAGGACATTAGGTTGGAAGCACCCACTTTTGATGGAAATCTAAATCCTAAGGTTTATATAGATTGGGAGGAAGATATGGATGATTATTTTAAGTGGAATGAAATATCTGAGGATGGAAAGGTTAGGTTTACCCGAGTGCATCTATGGGGTCCAGCCGAGTCTTATTGGAACAATGTTCAGGGAAGGAGGGCATATGAGAGGCACGAACCCATTAGGACCTAGAAAGAAATGAAGAGCAAGCTTTGTGAAAGGTATATCCCTGTGTCCTACCAACAAAATCTCCTAGACCACTTAGAGAGGTTGACCCAGGTAATGGATCAGTCAGTGATTATATTGATAGATTTGAGCATCTAATGCGCTATATTGTGAAAATGGATCCATATGATATTCTAATCCGATTTGAAGAGGGTTTGAGGGAATATCCGGAGAGATTGTTTAAACATAATATCTATAGTTTGGAGCAAGCCTACCGAGTAGTCCAAAACTATGAGAGGTCCTTGAGGCATGCTAGATCAAGTACTTAGGACCTAAATTCGACCTCTACCAGCATGAATCATATCCCTATTAGTCCGACACCTAGTGTGAACCAGATTTTTGTTGATCAAACCTCATCTGTATCACCTCCAACCCAGAAGGATGACATTGAAAAGGAATTAGGTAAGGCCGACCCAGGATTAGTTGACCAGAATGAAGCCATACTGAAAGAACAATCAAAGGAGGAAGAATTAGAACCCATGATAGAAGTATATGAGGCTGACATGAGTTTGGAAGACGAATATGAAGGAGAAGACTTTGAGAAGGATAACTTTAGTACCTTACCTGAGGAAATCCTTGTAGAAGATAAGAGTGTTGAGCCTAGTCCTGAAGCATCAGAATTGTAGGAAATTAGTGAGGACTTGGTTCCTGTAAGTCTATGCCCTCAAGAAAAGCCTACTCCTTTTGCCTTAACCCAGACCTCATTCAGCTCCTTTGTAAAGAGTTCATTCCTCTAACCCCAGTTGATAACCTTTTTCTAGAACTAACCAAGTATTCCTTTCATGAAAATTTGCACTTACAATGACCAAATTCTCCATCCATCAATTTAACCTTATGACACCCATAAATCAATATTCAAATCTAAAGGTCATCTTGAATAGCCAAGGTCTATCTCAAGTTTCCCATAGATTGCCCAAGACTCTGATTCCTATTTCTGACCCTTTCCTGAGTCTACACATGTTTTTAAAACCATTAGGTTACATTTTACTTAGATCACCAGGTGAAAGATTGTGCCCTGAAAGCCAATTGAAATATTGTTTTGATCCCAAAATCAATGAATTGACATTTTATAATAAAGGCATTATTTCATCATTTGCTGTGTCTTTTTGATTTTATGATGAACCCCATAGATTAGGGCTATGGTTCTAGGGTTATGATGAGATCATACTAGTGAGACCTAAAGCCTTAAAACCCTAATCTAAAATATTCCTGGTCGATGGACATTGAGTTGGGGATCAATGTTTCCGGCAAGACCATCACATCCTATATATGCTTTGTGATGAGGGTGACTGATCTCACAGTCACTTGTGTTTGACACTAATACTAGGATGTGAGTGTTCATTAGAGAATGAGTTCACTGAATTGATCCAGATTGAGAATATCTAATGAAACCTTATCTGTTTGTCAATAGATAATTCTCATAGTGGGAGTAGTGCATGTGGTCCTTTGACCTGAGACTACCATAGTACCTTATATATATGAATCCATACTTTGGTTCGCAATTATCATGATACTGAGTCATGCACGAGGTGATACTGGTTATGGTGGATTGTATATGGAGTTGTGAGTAGGTCAACAAGGAATTGATCAGCCCTAGTAAGAGGGAATAGCATCCAGCTAATTTCAAATGATGGATTCAGGAAACCTTTGATCAAAGTATGAACATTAGAGTTATTTCTAATGGTTCATTATGAATCATCATCATAAAGATTGAGCTAGGGATGAATATGAAATTGGATTTGACAAGTATCCATATTCATAATCATATTCGGGATGCAAGTTGATCAAAGGACTGAATTGCCCGGTAAATCACCATTGAAGGGTATTTTGGTAATTCCACCAAAATTCCACATCTTCCGGGTAGACATGATACGTTGCTAGACATCAATCTTGTCTTGTAGGTATATGATTGAGTCATGGTAATTCAAATCAGTTATTTGAATTAGATTCTAATTGACCGAGTCGAGCTAGTTTGAGTTGACCTAAATCGGCTTAGTTGAGATCTAACCGAATTAAGTCAAATAGCACTCGGACCTACTGCTGGCTAGGTGTGAACCCAATGGGTCATACACAAAAGAAAATTGATGAAGGATTTAATTTGGAATTAAATCATGTTTGCAGGATAAACACACTAGCATGTGTGCAGACCAAATTTCTATTCGAATCAGATTCGAATTTGGTTCCGAATTGGGCTTAATTGGGTTCTAATTGAACCAGATTAAGGTCCAATTTAATTTTTAGGACATTGGGCTAACCCATGGCTGAACCCAAGTGAATTAAGTTCACTGAGACCCTCTCTCCAAGCCGCCCTCTCCCTTTTCTCACCCGCGCGCGCCAAGAAGAAGAGTCCACGCGCGTGGACTCCTCTTAATACGCGTGAGAAAGAAAATAACATCAGAGAAATATCTGAAAAAGGGGTGATTCAGATCCTTGTCTGGCGCCCTTGGATCTGGATCTGAGAGCCAAGAAAAATTAAGAAAAGATCCGTCGCTTTTCGGTCGTAAATCCGTCTCCAAAAGTCGCGATTCTTCCTGAAGTTTTTCGAGAGTTCTCCTCGTCGGAAAAATGAAAATTAAATCGGAGAATCATGATTTTTGGTTGAGGGGACGCGTGAGGAATGAGGGATCATGATTCCTGGGGTTTCAGAGGGTTGCGTTGTTTTGAGAAGACACCCCTCTGAGATCTATAAATAGGGTTGGTTCTCGGGGGTTTTCACGCAACATAATTCAGAGATCCATTCCCTTTCTTCCTCTCCAGAATACTCCTTCCCCTTGTTCTTGTTGGGTATTGTTTTCCTTACAGAGGTATCCTCTGTCGAAACTCTAACCCTAAACAAGAATAAGAAGAAGGTCTTGAACGGTAAAGGAAAGAAAAAAAGAAAAGGATCTGTTCTTCTTCTTTTCTTTCTTCTTGAATTAAGACTTTGCCAGTCTTAATTTTTCTTCCAATTCAATTCAAGAAAAGGAATTCAAGAAAGGGAATTCTTGAAGAAAATTCAAGAAGAGGAAGAAGGAAGAAAAGAAATTTTCAAGAAAGAAATTTCAGCCTAAAAGTCCAAGAATTGAATTCTTGAAAAAGAATTCAAGAAGAGGCCCAGAACTAGAAATTTTTGTCTTCATCTTTTTCTGTGTGGATCACCATTGGAGGGTGAACATTTGGGCACCTGGTGGAGATTCAGAGTTTGGATTTTTGCGATACAGGTTAGTATCTTAATTTGAGATTAAATCTTATATATACATCTTATATGTTTTAATTCTTTTAAGGAGATCTTGGGTTAAAGGTTTGGTGAAGATTTCAAAAGATAAATTTTGAAATCTATGTTTCCGCCTTGCCATCAAACCCTACAGTGGTATCAGAGCCTCCTTATTAAGATTAAAATATATGCTGATTTTTAGATGCATATTTATATAAGCAACATGAGATGTAGTATATGTTTGATGTAATGTCACCAATTAGGGTTTTCACTCAAACCCTAATTGTTGTAGAGATATGTTTAGAGATCTAGTCATCATACTGAAATAAGGTTGCCCTGGCATAATGGTGGATCCATTATGTGGTAAATGGTTGTCCTAGTATGATGACACACTAATCACATATTTGTGTTAATTATGCATATATGTTTGATGTATGCCACTAATTAGGTTTTCACTTAAACCTTAATTTGCATAGAGATATGTTTAGCCTTCTAGTCATCATACTGAAATAAGGTTGCCCTGGCATAATGGTGGATCCATTATGTGGTAAATGGTTGTCCTAGTATGATGGCACACTATGGCACATATTTGCTAGAATGTGCTTTGTTTTAATAAAGCCCTCTTTAAAACATATTAAGTTGTAGTGTCATATACCAAAAGCAAAAATAATCAATATGATTAGTTTATCATTCGGTGTCTAGGAAAAGTGTTCATGATCGGTAAAGAGGACGTGGTTTTTAATTGGTTCCGTTGACTGACCTGGCCAATTCTTATTGGTGTCTAAGGAAAGCAACGGGGGACTCCCACCACTCTCCCACTTACCTGGCCGATATAATTAACTTAATTATTGATTGATATGCTTAGTGTAATATTCACTACATATGGCCTTCCTTCATGCCAAGTCATTATTATGTTATGATCCATATTAGGTTTGTTGTGTACACACAAGGCCTTTTTCTTTATGGTGACTAACATAATTTTTGCTTGGTACATTTGATGTTTATGGAATGATTTAATATAATACTTTGTTGTGTACACACAAGGGTATTATATTAATATCATGACTATATAGAAATGAAGGGTCTAACTCAACTAAAATATTATAGTTTGTTGTGTACACACAAGGCTATTAATATTTTAGAGGCCAAGATAAGTTGAGAATTATATGAATTACAATTGGAAAGAGTTTTCCTACCTTTGAACTTATATAAGATTTGTTGTGTACACACAAGATCTTTTATAAGGAATTAGGATCTCAACCCCACTAAGAAACCAATTAGGGTTTTCTCGATCATCACATTGAGGGTTATGATGCTTGATAAAATAGTGGGAGACATAATTAAGTTAAAGTCCTAATTTAATTATGTTTTGTCAACATTGATTGTTTGCTTATGTAATGTTGTTTGTTAATGTAGATTAAATGGCCTCTTCACTCTCATTCCGTAGCATTCTTGATGCAAATAAATTGACTGGACCAAACTATGTTGATTGGTTGAGAAACCTGAAGATAGTACTCAGCCAAGAAAGAATTTCTTATATTCTTGATACCCCAACCTTGGAACCATTAGGGGAAGATGCCTCGCAAGAGGATAAGACCACATATAACACGTGGCAAAATGACTCTCTGTCAAGTGTATAATGCTTGCCTCTATGACCAATGAGTTACAGAGGCAACATGAAAGCATGGACACAAACTCCATATTGCTTAATTTAAAAGAACTTTATGGAGAACATAGTCGAACTGCAAGATATGAATATCTAAGCAGTTATTCCGTGCAAGGATGACAGAAGGTACATCCGTACAAGACCATGTATTAAAGGTTATTGACCTAATCACCCGATTGGGTCAATTGGGTTTTGTTATGGATGGGGAGTTGAATCAGGATTTAATCCTGCAGTCACTCCCAGAGTCATTTTCACAGTTTATTCTTAATTATCATATGAACAAACTTAACACTTCCTTGCCTGAGTTGTTGAATATGTTAAAAACAGCAGAGAGCCATTTAAAGAAAAAAGGCTCCACTTCTTCTTATGGATGGTGTAAACAAGAAGAAAATAGGCAGAAAGGGTTCCAAGAGGAGGTTAAACCCAAAAGGGGGCATCAAGAAAAAGAAAGGAAAGAAGGCCTCCGGATAGATGACCTGCTTTCATTGTGGCAAGCCGGGTCACTGGAAAAGAAACTGCAAGGTTTACCTTGCAAGTGTGAAGCCTGGTGCTAGTGATGCACCAAAAGGTATGTATGAGATACATGCAATTTTATCATTAGACTCTTCTAATTCAACTCTTGGGTATTGGATACTGCTTGTGGTCATCATATCTGCAAATCATTGCAGGGACTACAGAACATTAGAGTTTTGAAGGAAGGCAACTTCGAGCTCTACGGTACTGGAGGAGATTCCATCCAAGCAGAAGCTGTAGGGACTTATATGTTGAAGCTGCCTTCTGGAAGATTTTAGAGTTAAAAATTATTATTTTATGCCTAGAATCTTTAGAAACATCATATCTGTACCCTTGTTACTTAAACAGGGATATTTATGAATGTAATGAGCAGTGGCTGCTCAATCAGTTTTTCTAATGAAATAATATTTAATGGCATATTTTGCAATGGTCTCTTAACTTTATCTTCTGATGACAATATACTACATGTTAAATAACGAAAAAGAGATGAAGTAAACAATACTTTACTTTGGCACTGTCGTCTTGGACATATTAGTGAGCAGAGGATTAACAAGTTATACAAGAAAAATTCCTTAATCCTTATGACTATGAATCATTAGGAACTTGTGAATCATGTCTCATGGGTAAAATGACCAAGACTCCATTTAGTGGACATAATGAAAGGACAACAGAGTTATTAGGACTCATACACACTGATGTATGTGGACCTATGACAACTTAGGCCAAGGTGGATACTCATATTTCATCACATTCACTGATGATTTTTCAAGGTACGGATTTGTGTATCTAATGAAACATAAGTCCGAAGCTTTTGAAAATTTTTAGAGTATCAAAGTATGGTAGAGAAACAAACGGGAAAAGTATTAAGATCCTTCGATCAGATAGAGGAGGTAATACTTATCCACCGAGTTTCTTGATCACCTTAAACAAAAGGGAATCATCTCTGAATGGACTCCTCCTTACACACATAATTAAATGGTGTTGCTGAAAGGAGAAATCGTACTTTAGATATGGTACGGTCCATGATGTGCTTCACAGACTTACCTGTTTCTTTCTGGGATATGCCTTGGAAACAGCGGCTAATATTTTAAATAGAGTACCATCCAAATCTGTATCTAGCATTCCATATGAGTTATGGAGGGGAAGAACCCAATCTTAAGCACCTTAAGATATGGGGATGTCCAGCCTATGTCAAAAGAATTTTGGACATAAGCTTGATGTTAGAGCAGAAAAATGTCTATTTGTTGGATATCCCAAAGATAGTATAGGATATCTATTCTACCACCCTACTGAACAAAAGGTTTAGTCAGTAGGCATGCCATTTTTATGGAGAAAGAATTCATCCTACAAAAGGGTAGTGGGAGAAAATATTGAATTTGAAGAAGTTCAACAGTAGATACATCTCAACAAAATCATAACACAGTTAGTATAGAACCTGAACACACCACTCCTATCCGTAAGTCTGATAGGGTGCGACATGCACCTGAAAGGTATGGGTTCATTATTGAAATAATGAAGCCCGAATCATTGATAATGATGAGCCTCTAACATATACGGATGCTGTCATAAGTAGTGACTCAGATAAATTGCTGGAAGCCATGAGATCCGAAATGGACTCCATGTATGTCAACCAAGTCTGGACTTTGGTTGATGCACCAGACAGTGTTACCCTATTGGATGCAAATGGGTCTATAAGAAAAAGATTGGGGAAGATGGCCAAGTTGAAACTTATAAAGCCAGATTAGTGGCTAAGGGTTTCAAACAAAAACAGGGAAGATTATGATGAAACATTTTCTCCTGTTGCCATGCTCAAATTTATTCGGATCATGCTTGCTATAGCAGCATATCATGATTATGAAATCTGGCAGATGGATGTGAAAACTGCATTCCTCAATGGTTTCCTTGAGGAAGAGGTTTATATGTCACAGCCAAAAGGTTTTGTCTTGGAGACTAAACCTAATCAGGTATGTAGGCTAAAGAAATCTATTTATGGATTAAAGCAAGCATCTAGGAGTTGGAACGTCCGATTTGATAAGACAGTCAAAGAATTTGACTTTATCAAAAATGAGGATGAACCTTGTGTGTACAAGAAGACTAGTGGGAGTGCCATAGTTTTCTTTGTTCTGTATATAGATGACATACTCCTCATTGGGAATGATATCCCAATGTTACAATCGGTCAAGGTATGGTTATCTAAACATTTTCCATGAAAGACTTGGGAGAAGCATCTTATATACTAGGCATCAAGATTTATAGAGATAGATCTAGGAGGTTGCTAGGTTTATCCCAGTCTAGGTACATTGACCAAGTGCTAAAAAGATTTAGCATGGAGGAAAGTAAAAGAGGTTACTTACCTATTGGTCATGCATACATCTTTCTAAGAAGATGTCTCCTAAGACACCTGAAGAAAGAAATAGAATGAATTCTATACCTTATGCTTCGGCAGTAGGGTCTATTATGTATGCTATGCTATGTACTAGGCCTGATGTGGCATATGCCTTAGGTATAGCTAGCAGGTTTCAGGCTGATCCAGGAGAGGATCATTGGAAGGCTGTGAAAAATATTCTTAAGTACTTAAGAAGAACTAAGGATATTTTTCTAATATACGGAGGATCTGATCTTAAACTAGAAGCTTATTTAGATTCTAGTTTTCAATCAGATCCAGATGACAGCAAATCTATATCTGGGTATGTTTTTACCCTTAATGGAGGAGCTGTAAGCTGGAAAAGTTCTAAACAGCAAACTGTAGCTGACTCAACAACTGAGGCAGAGTACATTGCTGTTAGTGAAGCTGCCAAGGAAGCTGTCTGGATGAAGAAGTTCATATCAGAGTTGGGCGTAGTTCCTGAGATTGAAGGTCCAGTATCACTTTACTGTGATAATACGGGGCTGTTGTTCAAGCAAAGGAACCAAGAGCTCATCACAAATCAAAGCACATTCTGAGATGCTTCCATCTCGTTCGAGAGATTGTCGAAAGACAAGAAGTCTGCATTAAAAGGGTAGAAATGAAGAACAACGTAGCAGACCCGTTCACTAAGGCTCTATCACAGCGAGAGTTTGATCGCCACCTTGATTGTATGGGCTTAAGATTTAAAGGCGATTGGCTTTAGTGCAAGTGGGAGATTGAAAGATTGTGCCCTGAAAGCCAATTGAAATATTGTATTTTGATCCCAAAATCAATGAATTGATATTTTATAATAAAGGCATTATTTTCATCATTTGCTGTGTCTTTTTGATTTTATGATGAACCCCATAGATTAGGGCTATGGTTCTAGGGTTATGAGATCATACCAATGAGACCTAAAGCCTTAAAATCTTAATCTAAAATATTCCTGGCCGATGGGACATTGAGTTGGGGATCAATGTTTCCGACAAGACCAGCACATCCTATATATGCTTTGTGATGAGGGTGACTGATCTCACAGTCACTTGTGTTTGACACTAATACTAGGTGAGTGTTCATTAGAGAATGAGTTCACTGAATTGATCCAGATTGAGAATATCTAATGGAACCTTATCTGTTTGTCAATAGATAATTCTCATAGTGGGAGTAGTGCATGTGGTCCTTTGACCTGAGACTACCATAGTACCTTATATATATGAATCCATACTTTGGTTCGCAATCAATCATGACACTGAGTCATGCATGAGGTGATACTGGTTATGGTGGATTGTATATGGAGGTTGTGAGTAGGTCAACAAGGAATTGATCAGTCCTAGTAAGAGGGAATAGCATCCAGCTAATTTCAAATGATGGATTCAGGAAACCTTTGATCAAAGTATGAACATTAGAGTTATTTTCTAATGGTTCATTAATGAATCATCATTATAAGATTGAGCTAGGGATGAATATGAAATTGGATTTGACAAGTATCTATATTCATAATCATATTCGGGATGCAAGTTGATCAAAGGACTGAATTGCTCGGTAACTCACCACTGAAGGGTATTTTGATAATTCCACCAAAATTCCACATCTTCCGGGTAGACATGATACGTTGCTAGACGTCAATCTTGTCTTGTAGGTATATGATTGAGTCATGGTAATTCAAATCAGTTAATTTGAATTAGATTCTAATTGACCGAGTCGAGCTAGTTTGAGTTGACCTAAATCGGCTTAGTTGAGATCTAACTGAATTAAGTCAAATAGCACTCGGACCTACTGCTGGCTAGGTGTGGAACCCAATGGGTCACACACAAAAGAAAATTGATGAAGGATTTAATTTGGAATTAAATCATGTTTGCAGGATAAACACACTAGCATGTATTGCAGACCAAATTTCTATTCGAATCAGATTCGAATTTGGTTCCGAATTGGGCTTAATTGGTTCTAATTGAACCAGATTAAGGTCCAATTTAATTTTTAGGACATTGGGCTAACCCATGGCTGAACCCAAGTGAATTAAGTTCACTGAGACCCTCTCTCCAAGCCGCCCTCTCCCTTTTCTCACCCGCGCGCACCCAGAAGAAGAGTCCACGCGCGTGGACTCCTCTTAATACGCGTGAGAAAGAAAATAACGTCGGAGAAATATCTGAAAAGGGGTGATTCAAATCCTTGTCTGGCACCCTTGGATCTGGATCTGATGGCCAGAAAAAATTAAGGAAAAGATCCGTCGCTTTTCGATCGCAAATCCGTCTCCAAAAGCCGATTCTTCCTGAAGTTTTTCCGAGAGTCCTCCTCGTCGGAAAATGAAAATTAAATTGGAGAATCATGATTTTTGGTTGAGGGGACGCGTGAGGAATGAGGGATTGTGATTCCTGGGGTTTCAGAGGGTTGCGTTGTTTTGAGAAGACACCCCTCTGAGATCTATAAATAGGGTTGGGTTCTCGGGGGTTTTCACGCAACATAATTCAGAGATCCAATTCCCTTTCTTCCTCTCCAGAATACTCCTTCCCCTTGTTCTTGTTGGGTATTGTTTCCCTTACAGAGGTATCCTCTGTCGAAACTCTGACCCTAAACAAGAATAAGAAGAAGGTCTTGAATAGTAAAGGAAAGAAAAAAAAAGAAGGATCTGTTCTTCTTCTTTTCCTTCTTGAATTAAGACTTTGCCAGTCTTAATTTTTCTTCCAATTCAATCCAAGAAAAGGAATTCAAGAAAGGGAATTCTTGAAGAAAATTCAAGAAGAGGAAAGAAGGAAGAAAAGAAATTTTCAAGAAAAAAAATTTCAGCCTAAAAGTCCAAGAATTGAATTCTTGAAAAGAATTCAAGAAGAAGAGCCAAGAACTAGAAATTGTTGTCTTCATCTTTTTCTGTGTGGATCACCATTGGAGGGTGAACATTTGGGCACCTGGTGGAGATTCAGAGTTTGGATTTTTGCGATACAGGTTAGTATCTTAATTTGAGATTAAATCTTATATATACATCTTATATGTTTTAATTCTTTTAAGGAGATCTTGGGTTAAAGGTTTGGTGAAGATTTCAAAAGATAAAATTTTGAAATCTATGTTTCCGCCTTGCCATCAAACCCTACACCAGGTTACATGAACCCTTAGCCCATCCAATTTACGACCTACTTTGGAAGACCTTATGGCATTTGCTAGAAACCCATGGTAAATTCTCTTGTGCATACCAAACTAGGGTCAAACCTAGAAAGTCAATAATCTATTAGTTTAGGCCCTAGAGAGTCCAATAATATTTCTCTCAATAGGAATACATTTGAGTTTATTTTTTGTCAAGTGTCTGCACGAGTATATGAGTCTGCCGAGTATATGCACAGCATGTTAAAGACTTGCATAAGAAAATTAGTAAAAAACTCAAATGAGCAATGAAGTCTATAAGCATATAGCTAATTCACGAATGAAAGAATTTAGTGAAGGGGACACTGTAATGATTAAACTTAGACCTGAAAGGTTTCCACTGAGAACTATGAAAAAAACTGCATGCCCGGGAGCTGGACCTTTCAAAGTAACTAAGATAATTGGACCTAATGCATATGTGTTAGAGTTACCTTCAGATTATGGCATTAGTTCTACATTTAATATTGCTGATCTGATAGAATATAAAGAGCCGGCATTAATTTCTAGTGAGCCTTTTGGGCCTTATCCCACCTTTGAGAGCGAAACCATACCCGAGTGCCCACCAGCAATTCCACCAGATCGGAGAGATAAAGTTGAACGTATCTTGGATGACTAGGTGATTACCACTAGAAATAAGGGTTATCAACATTATCTGGTTCATTGGCAAGGCCGACTAGATTCCGAGGACTCCTGGATCACCCGAGAGGAACTGCAGCAAATTGACTCAGACCTAATAGAAAGGTATCACATTCAGACCAATCCTTACTCGACAGGGTCGAGTTCCTCCCACCCAGGAAGAATTGGTGTGGGCATCAGGCTCAGGAAAAGACTCCAACCGATCCAAATTAGGAAAGATTCTCTATGGTTGGAAGATTGAGAGCTCGAGTCCTGTAATATGTTTTTATTTGAATCTATTAGTCATGTACTCATTTCAATTTGGTAATTGAGTCCAGTATTTGCTTTAATTAAGTCTTCATTGTAATTGAGTCAAGGAGAGTTAGACAAGGGCAACCTGGTATTTCAGCAAACCAAGTCAAAAAAGACTAGTGGGCGCATTAGACCATGGACCACCAACTCGGAAGCCACTTCATCATTCCTCCTTGTCACATCACCTGGACACATCACCAAGGAATCTCACCAAGGAAGAAGAGAATTTGAATTGGCCCATAATCCTCCACAAATGGCGGCCCTCCTCTTCTGAAGTCGGGCCACCAATCTCTCCCCTCATTTTGTAATTTTTGAATTTCAAAATTTGAATTTCAAATGGCTTGGTGTCCATAAAAATAGGCTCCAAACCTTGTTGTAATCACTTATGAAATTTGAATCAATGAAGAAAACTTTTTCTTTGAATTTTCCCTTGCTTGAATGCTTGGTCCCTTGGAGAAGGTGGGCGTGAGGCCTAGAGTTTTCCCCTTCTAACTTTCCCTCATCAAACCTAATTTCCTCCCCATCTCTAGTCCATTCGGCCAACATAAGAAGCACATCAAGAATCACATCTCCTCCATCTCTAGTGAAGACCAACCATCCAAGGAGTCTTCACAAGTTCAAGTTGGGAGTTGTCATCCAAATGAAGCCAAAGAAGATTTTCAACAAGACTGCTCCGAGCTTCCTTTCATCTTTCCACTCACTTCTCATCTCAACCCTTTTCTCTAATCTCCCTCTACATCTTTTGTTGCAGGATCCTCGGGGTTTCCAGTCTCTTAAGAAGAAGGTCTCCCGTGCCAAAGAACCGATACAAGAATCTTGCAACCTAGGGAATCTCTTGTTATCCAGGAGGCTTCTTCTTTGAGTGTTTCCAGTGTTTAAACTATAAGTATTAATTACCGGGTAACCCTCTTTAGGAAGGCTTTCAGATCTGCAATATTAGATTAACTATACCCTAATCTGAGTGTGTTTCTTAACCACGAAGGTCCTCCTCTCTTTATTTCTTTGATGGTTCTATTTTCTTGTCAAGCTTAATATTTAGAATCATTTCATCAAATTCTTACTTCTTACTTGAATAGTTGCATCTTTTTACTTCATCTCTCATTCAAATCATTATGTTTCATTAGAAATGCATCATTTCATCATTGTCCCCCATCAAACATGGTCATTGATTATGCATCATCTTATCTAATCTAATCTTAAGCACAATTTCCTATCTCAGATCAGGGCAGGAGGTCATTACCTTCCTAGGCCCAAAAAACCACGTTGCATATGTACCCAAACCCTTAATTCAAATCAACTAGCAACCTACTTTGCTCTAGTGAGCTAAAGGACACCAACAGGTTGGGTCCGAGTTGGTGGATAAACTATTGCATTCAATTCCTGAACTATTACTAAAAACTGGTAACTAAGGCTAGAGGTCCAGAGGCAAATGCCCTAAGTGGACTGGTGGTTACTTAATTAGGACCATATCATAGGCAGGGAGAGCCTCCCACCACCCCACCTCTTACCTGACCAGTGGAAGGATTAGTTGCTGTGTTGAGTGCAAGTTGAGTCGACCCATCCCACTTTGACTTTAGGTCTTGCAAATTGTAGTACGTGTAAACCTTATGTGCTTGACTGTGTTATAACACCATGATTGATTGATTACATGACCACTAGGTTAGGAGCCCGATAACAATGGTCTAACCTCAACCTAGCTCAACCATGGAACCCAATCTAGAGACTTTCATGAAAGCCTTGACTGAACGGTTTGACCAGATGGACCACAAGTGATGCAGGACTAAAGATGCATGCAAAGTATTTTTTTTGTTGTTAACTATTGAGTTAGGTGATCATATCCCAAAATAAAGTCAAGGTCTAAAGCAGGAATTCTACAAAATTTTAGAAGTAGATGCATGCAAAGTAGATCCTAAAAGATAGAAAAGAGGACAGTCGAGGCTAAGATGCCCCGGTTGGGCTAGCTCTCCTACAATATGGTTACTAGGAGTCGAGGGGGTGTACCTGACAGTGATTGGATGATGAATCCTTGAAGAGCTCGCTCTACACTCCCGGATATGGCCTGTAAGATCAAGTCGAAGACCCCACGGATCTGCAACTTTCAATCCGGTGACCCCGAAAGCTATCTAGCTGGAATCTTGGATTCGTGGACTCTGAGGGACCTCCAAATCATCTATCAGGGGTTAGAAAATGATGTAGAAACAAAGCAAATAGTTGAAAGAAAGAGGGAAAGAAAAGGATTTGGGGTTGGCGGCCAAGGTTAAAGAAGGTTGCTCTCTAGGGTTTTGTTGGGTGCTTGGAAGTAGGGCACATGAAGCTTGAAGAAGGATGGGGTTCACACAAATTCCCCAAGCACATAGCAAGCACACAGTAGTTGGTAGAAAACTCAATATATTTCATGAAAAGATTAAAACTTCATACAAAAGGGTCCCAAATATAGAGTCATGAAACTTAGGCCCGAAGCAAATTCAAATGAGGAACATATGGGGTGCCCACTCTTTCCTAAAGTGCAGCGCTGAATACAAAGAAGGAGGCTCTCTCATGCCATACAAAACTTCTCCAATTCAAGCATGTATGGGCGGCCAAGAGGAGACCATGAAGGGTGCCAAAAAATCTTCCTTCTTAGGCTGAATGTGGTCCACAACATTCCTAAGCAGGAGTTCATGAATCTAGGGCTTGAAGTATACCATAGGCATGTGGACTTCTTATGCTTGAGGATTGGAAGGGATGTGCTGGCATGTGGACATCAACTCCTCAAGCATGGGCCAACTTCAAGTTCCTCCAAGTAGTCATAGGGCATCATCATCCAGGGTGTGACTGGGACTCCATATGGCTGCCGAGTGGAACACTAGGTATTTGTCCTTCACAAGCTTGGGTTTCTCAGACTGAACTCAACTTGATGATTACAAGACTCAAAAGAAAAAGGCTTAACATGAGCTGACCATATCCTAAGACTGCTCTAAAACCCTAATACATAACTCAATCAAAAACAGGACTCAGGACTCAAACACTAATTTGGGTGTAAAGGGCCATGCTTTTATTACATGACTCAATAAAACCCTAACAACTTAGTCAGATAACCATAGAGGGTTTAAAAGCCTTTTCTTGAGTCCGATGCCTCTGGTGTTCACACCAACAAGTTTGACCAATTGACTATCCAAATGAATCATAGATTTGACCAATTGATCCAATCGAATAACCAAAATACCAATAGGTTTGACCATTTAACCAATAGGTTAGACCATGTAGAAAATCGATTAGGAACCATAGAAAGAACCCAAGAGTCTTAGAAAGAATCTAAGAGTCCAATATTGAACCTGATCCTGATTCACCCCTTTCCACCTCTCATAACCCAAGAAGAGCCCAAAACCATGACCACTTCATGGAGCCCAACTTAGGAGAGCCCAATGCCAGGAACCATATCAGGAGCCCAACCCTAGGAGAGCCCAAGACCCTGACCCTTTCCATGAACCCAACCATAAAAAGCCCCACCATGAAGTTTTTGATCAGGATGAGAGAGCCATGAAGAACATTCGGGTAGAGACCCACCCATTTGATGGGCCTATCCTAGAACCAAAGGTCTACGTAGATTGGGAAGGGGACATTAATTATTATTTTGAATGGTACGATATGAGTGAGGAGAGGAAGTATAAATTTGCAAAAATGAGATTAGTTCATTAGGCTAGGCTATATTGGGCTAACCTTGAGCGTACTAGGAGACAACAAGAACTTCCTCCCATAACTACCTGGAAAGCCATGAAAAGCAAACTTAAGAAAAAGTACCTACCTAGATCCTATGACTCTAGATTCTATGACTCTAGATCCTATGACTCTAGACCCTATGACTCTTGATCCTATGACTCTAGATCCTATGACTCAAGACCCTATGACTCTAGATCCTATGACTCTAGTACCTATGCATCCACATTCTATGTTTCCCAGTAAATCAATAACCCATAGGACTAAACCCAGGAGATTAACGACCTATAGATCTGATTCCAAATCCTATAAACCTAGTTCCTATGCATTCAGATCCTCTAAACCCAGATCGTATGTACCCATGTCCTATGAGTCTAGGAAACCCATAACCCATAGATCTAAACCCATATCTTATGTGCCCAAGAGATCCATAACCTATAGATCTGAGCCCTTTTCCTATAAGCCTAAGGGACCCATAACCCCTAGGAGACCTGAACTCCATAGGATTAGTACCCCTAGGGATGAACCAAGTATTAATCAGGTACCCCTTAGTTGACCTGAGCCCATTAGGACTAGTGACGCTAACCCAAGACTAGGCTCTATCCAAGCCAACCCGAGTCGACCTAACTCGAGCTATCCGGGCACAATACCCCACTAATTCCCATGACTGTTAGGAGTGAGGATCCTAAAGTTTAAATTGATTGCACTGATATTCAAGATTTAGAGTCCCCGGGTTGAGGAGCTAGAGGAGAATAAGAACAAGTCACCAGAGGTCAGAGAAGACCCAACATCACGTGCTTTAGATGCCACAAATTGAGACACTATGCTAGCCAATGTCTAGCCAAAGCCTTTATATAGGAGAGCGAGAAGAGGACTTCTGAACCCATTACTGAGCCTAAAGAAGAGGTGTCTGAGGCTAATCCAAGTCTGGTAGAAGAGTATGAAGTCGATGAACCCATTGAAAATTTAGAGAAAGAAACTCCTGAGCCTATTGAAAAATCTAAAGAAGACACCTATGAGTTGAGTCCAGTAGAGGAATGTGAAGAAGAGGAACAAGATGGTCAACCCATTAAGGAATCAAAGGAAAAGGTCCTGAACCCACTATAGAATTTGAAGGAGGACTAAGCTAGTATCAAACATAGTTGATGAGAGTGAGTGTTCAGCATAATAGTCCATTATGCAGGTCCAGGAACCAATCCCTAAGGAACAATCCGAGGAAGTTGATATTATTTTAGAGGACTTTCCTAGTAAGCTTCCTAGAGACCTTCCTGATGACCTTCCACCAGTAATGGATTCCCAGCCTACTTTAGAACTAGTGCCTGTAAACCACTCTAGTGCCAAACATGTGGTTAGGACAAGCACCCAGTTAATTTCCCTTAAGCATAGGAGCCTGTTGAACCATGTCTACCTCAAGGTCTTCCATGCTACAATCTATGTCCTACAATTCTGGAGAGAATATTTACTGCCTCTAGGAAACTTACGGTACCCATACCACAAGACTTTTAGGTTTTATAATTTTCAGAAAATTTTAAGTTTGAAACATGAAAGGTGGATCAAGTTTGGATTTATATCTTTAACATAGGGATGAAGTAAAAATCGAGACTAAAGTGCTACATGGTTTTAATCCTGAAAAATCCTTAGCCATAATCCCACTGTTCGCACATGCATAGATCTCTCATAGCATCTACATCAAGACATTAGCATTCACTTGAACACTAATAATAACATGGCTAATTCTCGAATTCAAGTCAAAGAGTACATTGAGGGAGATCCTGTAGAGATTAGGCTAGACCTGAGTGGTTTTCTCTGGGAGACATTAAAAGCTACATGCCTGTGAAGCTGGACACTTACAAGTGATAAAGAGAGTTGATCCTAGTGCCTTTGTGCTTTTGTTTACCCCGGATTTTGGCATTAGCTCAACTTTCAATATCTCGAGCCTAGCTATGCATAGGGCACAAGCAATGACACCTAGTGAAATTTTGGACCTCACCCTATTCTTAAGAGAGAAACCTTACTTGAGTGTCCACTAACTTGCCTTGGGAGAGGAATACGGATCGAGCGTGACCTGGACGGCCAAGTTGTTATGACTCAGGACCAAGGCTATCCATGTCGCTTGGTTCGATGGCAAGGCTGTCTGGACTCTGAATGTTTGTGGATCCCATGAGAGGACCCATAGCTCCACGACCCAATCCTATAACTTGCACTAGATTGACCCTTACTTGACAGGGTCGAGTTTCTCCCACCCCGGGAGAATTGATGGGGATATCAGGATCAACCCTAGTTCACTATGGGTCCCTGAATTTTGAGTCCCTTAACCATTTTCTAGATTTTATCTTTACATCCAATAATCTGGCTATATTAGACCTTTGAGTCCTGTAAGTAGGGATGGAGTCATCAGAGTCATTTGAAGTCCTGTGATAAGGGTTTTTATCTAGTGAGCCCAATGCAACCCTTTGTGTTTGATAATTAGGGTTTTACTCGGTTAAGCCAAATGTGCTCACTTGAGTCCAATATATGAAGTCTAATTTTGAGTAAGCCAAGTTTAGTAATAAGTACCCTATTGAGTCTATAATAAGTTGAGTTGTCTCAACCTTGTGAGTCTAGTTGAGTCCTGTAAATCTGAGTTAGTCCCGTTTGTATACAAAAAGAGGATCACCAACCAAGCATTCACCAAGCCCTCCCAGGTTACAGCAGAGTCCAAGCCCATGAAGCCTCCACACTTGAAGATGCCTGTACCCAGGGAATATCTTTCTTCCAGGCATCCTAGCCTAGAAGCCCTCTTAAGCCCAGAGGCCCAGAAGATGATGGCCCCCAAGGCCTACTCGAGTCCAAATTGAAGTGGGCGCCCAGGGTTTTCCTAGCCCATGCACCAAGCCCATCTGGAGGTCTCCCAAGCCCACTTGAAGTCACCACATTTGCTGCCCAAAAGTCCACAAGAAGGCATCCAAGGTCCAAGCTGAATCCAAGTAGGCGTCCTAGCCTATGAGGGGCCCTTTGACGAAGTCTAAGAAGGAAAGAGAAGTCCACATCCCACTAGGTATCAAGTTTTAAATCTATTCAGATTGTGTACTCCTAGTCCTAAGTTACTTTGTAATTCTCTTCCTAATCAAACTTTGTAATCCAATCCAAACAAGGAGAGGACCTGGGTTAGCCTATAAAAACCACACCTGTCCACCCTCTTGTTTAAAAAAGAATGGATGAATTATGATTAATGAAAGTTAGAGTTTTTTTGCATTGCCTTTGCCTTTGTGCATCGACCTCCATGAGGGAGGGAGTGAGAGACCCGTTTGCCTTTGCTCATTGAGCATTATGGAGTGTGAGACCCTATTTATCAAAACCCTAGTTGCCCTGCTTCTTTCGTCTTGGAAGCCCAACAATCAAGCTTCATCTTGGCCACCCCTGCTACTCTTTTCCTTTCTTCTTTCAGTGATTCATCCCTTTTCTCCTTTGTTTTCTAATCCTCCTTTGGTATTTTACAAGTCCCTCTAGTTTTACGACTTTAGGATTTTGTTTATGGTGCGGACACCAGGCACAAGAAGAGATTTCGGCAAGCTTAGCTAGGTTCTTATTTGAGTCCTGTAATAATTTAGTTCTTATTTAAGTCCTATAATAATTTAATCTTGCATTTGTTATCTTTTAAATTGAGTCATGAGTCAAGTCTCATAGAGTCCTATTTAAATCAATTTCATTGAGTCTTGTTTAAGTCAAGTTCGTCGGCCAGCAATTGTAAAATCATGAAGGGTTAGTGTCTAGTCAAAAGTCAAAGGGAGCATGGTCCATGGGTTCACCACCAAAGAAGCCACATCATCCATGGAAGCTACCTCCTTGCCACATCACAAGGAGGTTCAAATTCAAGGAAATTTGGCCAAAGAAGAGGGAATTTTGAATTGGCAACCTCCCCACCCATCTCTCCTACATTCATGGGGATGACCCACCTTTCTAGGAGTTGCATTTTGAATTCAAAAACAAACAAGGCTGCAAAGAAATTCTTATAAGAGTCCTTGGTTTTTGTAAAAAGGGTAGATGATGATGAATGAAGAAAATAGCCTTTCTTTTCCAAAGAAGTTCTCTTGCTTGTGATGTTTGGTACCCTATGAGAGGGTAAGGTGTGAGGCCTTGAAGTTTTGATATCCTGTAATCTACAACTCTCCCTCTCCACTCCAAGATCTTGCATGAATTCGGCTTAGAGGAAATCTTCCAAGAGCTTGCCAAGGGTTTCCTCATCAACAACTAGTGCAACAAGGGTTTCTACAACAAACCTTAAAGTCATCCTGCTAAGGAGCCATGGAAGATTCAAGACAAACCTCCACAACCTCTTCCCATCTTGTTTCTTTATTTCTTTTATCCCAATCATAAATTCTCTTCCTAATCCCTCCATCTAATTTTATTGTAGGATCCCCGGGTTTATTCTTGAGTTCCAAAGAAGGAGGTTGGATTTGCTAAGAACTAGAAAACCTACCTAGGATAATTTCCTTATCATCCAGAATCCTCCCCCTGAGTGTGTTATTCAAGAGAGTAGTTTAATGCCTAGAAGCCCTCTTATGAACTCTTTCAGATCCGAAATTGGTAAGGTGAATTAGCTCTAATCTGAGTGGTTTCCTAACCACTAAGATCCTTCTCTCTTAATTATCTTGAATAGAACAAATTTCAGGGTTTTGTGTGACATTTCAGAATTTCCTTTATTTACATCTAGGTTCTTTGCTTTGAATGGCTAACTCTTATTGCTTTGTTTTCATTTGAGTTTTACTAATTTGATTAAGAGCATGTCATTCCCATTGTTTTCTGCATCAGTTTGCCTAGTCATCGGTCAGCGGATAAAAAGCCGATGGATCCGCAAGTATTCAGCTTGACCTTCCGGGCGCATCCGGGAGTGAGGAGTGATCTATTCATAGAAGTAGTAGCAATCATTGCCAGGTACACCACCCTAGCCCTTTAGATCATGTTATTGCAGAAGAGCTAGCCCTACCGGGATTTCTTAGCCCTGGCGGTCCTATTTTTATCTCTTTTGAGGGTCTTTTTTGCATGCTTGTGGTCTAGAATTTTTGTAGGATCATCCTTTTATCTATTTAACTTGAGATTTGGAATTAAAATCCTAACTTAATGATAAATCCATGAAAATCCCCTTGCATGCTAATTAGTCCCCCAACATTTTGTATCAGAGCACTTTTAGGGCTTATTTTCTGCATCCCATAATTCTTGTATATAGTCTATTAAATAATTGTTTCTACATATAGGTATCTCAGAAAAATCTGATTATATTTTTGTAGATTTATAATATTTGACTCCTATTTATCAGTAATTTTCATAATTTATTCCAAATTATATGCTTTCTAAATGCCTATTTTCTACTCTAGATGATTTCTGCATGTCTCACGGTCATTTGCATTAGTGGTGAGTTTTGTTCTGTTTCACCATCTTAGGAAATTTATTTTTATCTGAAATTTGCAAGGCATACTTTTATTTAGTTCTAATAATTTTCATTATTTTTTGATGTTTTACAAAAGCTAAAATAATATAAAAATCTATCTTAGAAATCCTAACCAGAATCCTAAGTTTTCTGCACACAGTCTCAAACCCTAGGTGTTGCATCATTATCTGATTTTGTTTCTGCATGAAATTTGGTAGGGATCATATTCACTATTAATCCTCTATTTTGAATTTTTTTAGAATTTTTAAAGCTAAAAAAACTGCACTAAATTCTCCAACAAATCAGAACCATAATTTCAGTTGTACATGACTCACTAAACCAAACCTAATCAACTATCAAACCCCACCTCACCCAAGCCAATCTTGTTTGCTAACTTAACCAACTCAAATTTAAGTTGATACCACATAAAAAGACAAAAAAAAAATTTATTTTCTATTTTGTTATTAGACTGCATCAGGGTCATTGATTGTGCATCATCTCATCTAAACTAATCTTAAGCGCAATTTCCTATCTCAGATCAGGGCAGGAGGGTCATTACCTGTCCTGGGCCAAAACAACTACCTTGCATTCATAACCAACCTTTAATTAAAATCAACTAGCAACCTAATTTGTTCTAGTGAGCTAGGGACACTAACAGGTCGGGTCCGAGTTGCGTGGATAAATTAGTGCATTCAATTCCTCAACTATTACTAAAACTGGTGTCTAAGGCTAGAGGTCCAGAGGCAAACACCCTAAGTGGACTGGGGGTTACTTAATTAGGACCTTGTCATAGGTAGGGGGAGCCTCCCCCTACCCCACCTCTTACTAGACCAGTGGAAGGATTAGTTGCTGAGTTGACTGTAAGTTGAGTCGACCCATTTCAATTGACTCTAGGTCAAGCAAACTGTAGCACGTGTTAACCTTGGTGCTTGACTGCATCATAAGACATTGACTGATTGATTGCATGACCACTAGGTTAGGAGCCCAATACCAATGGTCTAAACCCCAACCCAGCTCATCCATGGAACCCAATCTAGACACTTTCATGAAAGCCTCAACTAACAGTTTGACCAGATGGACCACAAGTTCGACAAATCGACGACCCAATTAAATCATAGATTTGACCAATTGATCCAATCGAATAACCAAACAACTAATAGGTTTGATCATTTAACCAATAAGTTGGACCAGGTAGAAAACTGATTAGGAACCATAGAAAGAATCCAAGAGTGTAATACTGAACCTGATTCGGATTCACCCCTATTCACCTCTCATAACCCTAGAAGAGCCCAAAACCATGACCACTTCATGGAGCCTAACCCTACCTAGGAGAGCCCAATGCCAGGAGGAACCAAGTTGGAGCCCAACCCTAGGAGAGCCAAGAACCTTGACCCTTTCGAGGGAACCAACCGTAGAGGCCCCCCCACCATGACGTTTTTGAATCAGGTGAGAGGAGCCATGAAGAACATTTGGGTAGATGCACCCACATTTGATGGCAGCCTAGAACCAAAGGTCTACGTAGATTGGGAAGGGGACATGGATTATTATTTGAATGGTATGATATGGGGAGGAGAGGAAGTAAAGTTTGCAAAAATGAGATTAGTTCGTTAGGCTAGGCTATATTGGGCCAACCTTGAGCGCACTAGGAGACAATGGAACTTCCTCCCATAACTACCTGGGATGCCATTTAAAGCAAACATAAGGACAAGTACCTACCTAGATCCTATGACTCTAGATTTATGACTCTAGATCCTAGACTCTAGATCCTATGACTCTAGACCCTATGACTTTAGATCCTATGACTCTAGACCCTATGACTTTAGATCCTATGACTCTAGATCCTATGACTCTAGATCCTATGACTCTAGAACTATGCATCCACATTCTATGAGCCCAGTAAACCCATAAACCATAGAATAGAACCCAGAAGATCCATGACCTATAGATCTGATCCAAACCCTATGAACCTAGTCTTATGCACCCAGATTCTCTGAACCCAGATCCTATGTCCCCATGTCCTATGAGTCCAGGAAACCAATAACCCTATATCTGACCCATACTATGAGCCCACAAGATCCATAACCCGTAGATCTGAGCCCTTGTCCCATGAGCCCAAGGGATCCAAACCCCTAGGAGACCTGAACCCATAGGATTAGTACCCCTATAGATGAACCAAGTATTAATATGTACCCCTTATTCGACCTGAGCCCATTAGGAAAAGTGACCCTAACCAAGACCAGGTTTAGCCAAGCCAACTCAAGCTGACCTAGGCCCAGTACCCCATTAATTCCCATGACGATAGGAGTGAGGACCCTAATGTTCAAATTGATTGCATTGATATTCAAGATTTAGAGCATCCCAGGTTGAGGAGCTAGAGGAGAATAAGAACAAGTCACTAGAGGTTCAGAGAGGACCCAACATCACATGATTTAGATGCCACAAACAGGGATACTATGCTAGCCAATGTCCAGCCAAAGCCTTATAATAGGAGAGCTAGAAGAGGACAAGTTTGAACCCATTACCGAGCCTTAAGAAGTGGTGTATAAGGCTGATCCATGTCTGGTAGAAGAGTATGAAGATGATGAACCCATTGAAAATTTAGAGAAAGAAACTCCTGAGCCCACTAAAAAAATCTAAAGAATACACCTATGAGTTGAGTCCAGTAAAGGAATGTGAAGAAGAGGAACAGGAGAGTGAGCCCATTGAGAAATCAAAGAAAAAAAGGTGCTGAACCCACTATAGAATTTGAGGAGAACTAAGCTAGGATCAAACATATTTGATAAGAATAAGGGTTCACCAGAATTGTCCATTGAGGAGGTCCAGGAACCAATCCCTAACGAACAATCTGAGGAAGTTGATATTATTTAGAGGACTTCCTAGTAAGCTTCCTAGAGACCTCCTGATGACCTTCCACCAGTAATGGATTTCCAGCCTACTATAGAAATAGTGCCTATAAACCACTCTAGTGCCAAACATGTGGTTAGGACAAGCACCCAGTTAATTTCTCGTAAGCATAGGAGCTTATTTAACCATTGATGCGGGACGACTCTAAGATTGCTAAACATGAATGAAAAAATAGTAAACTAATTATTTTATGATTTTTATAACTTAGGTTTGTAGGCTAAACTTCCAATAAAAGTAAGAACTAGCATAAGGAGTAGCAATGCATAGAATCATCATGATCGCAAAGAACCCATGCAAGATAATAAGTAGCCAGGACCCAAGAATTAAGAAACTCTCGGATTAGGATAGCTTCTTCATCAAATCAGAAATTAAAAGAAGGGAAGGATGTTACCAATCAATGATTTGAAGAACTTTCAATGAAGAGATCACACAGCACTCTGATTAGAGCCTGGATGATGAAGCTTGGTTCCCTGATTAGATGGTTGATTTGGGCAGTCCTGGAGGCAAGGAAAGCCTCCTGTGGGAAGGTGAACAACCTTGGGATCGTGCAAAATGTCAAGGGTCAATCAAAATAGCAAGTAAGAAAAAGAAAGGGAATTAGGTTTAGAAGGAATCAGGTTAGGGTTTAGAAGCAGGTTGGCTTGAAGCTTGATGAAGATCTCCTTGCTTGGAGGCCTAAGGCACTCCTCTTGGATGTGTGAAGGCTTAGATGGCAGTGGGTTAGGGCATAGAAGGATTCTAGGGCAGCAAGGAATTCAGCCAAGAACAAAAGTAATGAAAAAAAAAAATAAAGTAACACACAAGCTCGCAAGCTCAAATAAATTTACCAGGGTTTTGATATCATGAATAAAAATTATTCTTCAAGAGGGGAAGGGATGGGGCTTATATGGATCTCCGCATGCCCTCTCCTATCTGAAATACAAGTCCTATCCCAACCATGAAAGGATTACAAAACCCATACAAAGTAGAAATCCTATCCTAACTAGGCTAAACTTTGACTAGTCTTTTTCCTTCTTCACTTAGGGCACCTCCTCTTGGCCTGGACTTGGTCAAACTCCTCAAATTCGATTTTGGACCTTGGGGCAGAAGCAAGGACACCTCCTTCATGGGCTTGGATGAATATTTGAGGGGCCCAGGGGGGCTTCCAAGGGTTGGGCGCATGGGCTGGCATATTCTAGGGATCTGGCTGGAATCATGCTCTTAAGGGCTTGGGCTTGGTGCCTGGGCTTGATTTCCTTGGGTGGGATGTAGGTAGACCTCTGGAATCATGGATTCCTTGGTTTAGAAATATGCTCTGGCATCTGGAGAAGAATCTGGGCATTTGGAGGACATCTAGAAAGAATCAGGGTTTCTGGAAGCATCTTGGATCCTGGGTTGTCACACAAAATCCAATGGGTTGATGTAGTGGCCTCTGATTCCTGGATATGGCTTGGTAGAACTCTAAAATAGGGTAACCTCTCTTGTACAAAAATTAGGCTCATACTAGACTCATAACTGATTTACAGGACTCAAAACTGGACTAACTTTGTGGGTTAAGACAAATCAAGTAACCTCAACTTATTACAGGACTCAATTACAAAACTTTCAAAACTTTGACATATGACTAAGTAAACCATATGGGATCCAGTGATCTGTGTCTAATCCTGGTGTCCTCACCAATTCTTTTGAGGGGGAGGAACTCGATCCCATTGAGTATGGGTCAATTTGGCTCAAGGAGGGTCTGGGTTGAGGTGCTGCAGATCTGCACCAGGCACGTTCCACAAGTTCTCAGATTCTGGCTGACCTTGCCACCGGAGCAAATATCGCTGACCGTCGGTGTTGATCATCTAGATCTCTCTCAATTGTTTCCTCACTATAAGGCCAACTTATATTGGTTGCTCTGGGGTGGGTTCTCTCTCAAAAAAATGGTAGTGGCTCAAGGGGCTTGCTGGGTATCACTGTTGGCTCTCCAGACTTTACAAAGTCTGAGATGATGAAGGTGGAGCTAATACCTAAGTCAGGTGATATCTCAGGCACATAGGCATTCGATCTACTATTATCATTATTTTGGATAGGCCAGCTTCATGAGCAGAAAGTTCTTTGGCAGTCACATATTCCTTTGCATAAAAATCTTTATCTTTCTTTGGGAATTAGCCAAGTTATTATTTAGTTCATTAATTATGTTCAACTCTTGACTAATTTCATGATGCATATGCTGTGTAGAGGCTAGTGCATGTGTGGATAGGTATATTGGATCTGTAAATTTATGGACTCTAGACTAATACCTAATAAACTCAACTAGACTTCACTATCAAAGAAAATTATTGGACTCTAGGGACAAAACCTAACAGACTATTGACTCTTTAGGTTTGACCCTAGCATAGCATGAAAATGAAAACTTACTATGTATGCCTACTAAATGCCAAAGGGTACGTAAGAAGTAAGATGCAAACCTAACATGTATATAAATGAATGCAACATGCAAACCTTTACATGATGCAGGTGAATGATTAAAAAAATATAAGAAAATTCAAGAAAGGCAGGAAATATGAGGTGGATTCTAGGTTAGTCTGGTGCGGTAGAAAGGGTTCAAGGTTGATTAGATAGAATAAGATGTAAGAAGGGGTGTCAGGGATTAAATCTAGACTAATAAGATTGACCCTATGGGGTTGATGTTTATCTACCGGGTCTACCTTATGGAAGAATGGGTCACTAATTTTAGGAAAAAGATTGTCATTGAGAACTACAAGATGGGATCCTTTCTGAGGGTACTGATAAGCCAAATCCTTAATAAAGTTATCTAGTTCAAGAATTTAGGACTAGGCTCTACAATTGGATCCTCTTCTAAAGTTTCCTCAGGTGGTGCTCTAATAATAGGATTTGGGTTCCCTTCCTCTAACTGCTCTTCCATTATTGCCTGGGTGTGATATGGGCCATCTAACTCTGGGTCGACTACTATGTGGGTATGGTCAGGGTCAACTAATTCTAGGGTTGCTTCTACCTAGATATCTATTGATTCAACAATCTTTAATTCTTCTATGGGGACTCCTTCTTCCTCATACTCGTTCACTAGGCTCTCATCAGCTCATATATCTCTTCTTCAAGGTCATTTGGGTGAACCAATGGAGTGGTAAGAGGGATTGACTAAAGAAAAATGGACCAATACTAGGCTCACAGCTAGGGATACTAATCCTATAGGGTTCAGGTTGACTGAGGGATAGTGGGTTACTACTAGATTCATATCTAGGGACTATGGGTTCTTAGGGCTCATAAGGCAAGGGTTCAACTCTATGGGTCTTGCCTAGAGTTCCTATCTGATCTCCTACTTGGTCAAAACTATGGATTGCTTGATTACTTGATTGGATATGGGTCAAGCTTATTGTTCAATTGGGTATTGGATTGGTTAATTTGGGTGGTTAATTGGGCAAAACCTCTGTTCATTCATGGTTTTTATGAGAGCATCAAGATTGGACTCCATGGTTGAACTAGTTTGGGTTTAGACTTTTGGTATTGGGTTCCTAGTCTAGTGGTCATGCAATCAAACAATCAGTAAGAATGAGATGGTGCAGCCAAGCATGCAAGATGGGTTAGCTTAATCTAGGGTTTCCTAGACTTAGAGCCAAAACTGGGTGGTTCAGCTCAACTTATACTTAACCTAGTAGCTAATCCTTCCACTGGCCAGGTAGAGGGTGGGAGTGTGGGAGCCCCCTGCTTTCGCAAGGACCCAATTAAAAACCACAACACTACTTAGGTCGTTTGACTCTGGACCCTCAGCCATAGACACCAGATTTTAGTAATAGCCACAGGATTAAATGCACTAGTTGGCCCACACAGCTCATACCCGACCTGTGGGTGTCACCTAGCACTCTATGGAAAATTAGGTCTAATTGATTTTAATTAGGCTTGGGTTAGTATGATGATGGTTGTTTTGGACCCAAGACAGGTGATGAAATCCTGTCCTGATGTTATATTGATTGCCCTTAAGATTAGATTAAAAGATGATGAACATTCAATGGTCCTGATGCAATCTTAAATAATCAGAAAATAAAATATTTTTTTATTATTTTATGCTGTGACAAATTAAATTCAAGTTAACTGGGATAAGCAAACAAAGTTTGGCTTGGGTTTGGGGTTTGGAAATTGATTAGGTGGGTCATGTAAGTGCAGAAATTCAGGAAATTAGGGTTTTGGATGATGAAGATTTTGACACAGATATAGATGTAAAAAAAAAATCATAAAACTTCTATGATAGAGGATGTATGGTGATGATGATCTCTACCAAATTTCATGCAAAAAAATAATCAAATGATGATGCAAATCCTAGGGTTTTCGGACTACTGCAGAAATCATTAGGATTCTATTAGGGTTTCTAATATGCCAACTTTTAATGATTTAAGTTTATATTAAATTATTAAAAATTATTATAATTATTAGGACTAAACAGAGGGCATGACATGAAAATTTCACAAAAAAATAAAATGTTTAAGATGCCCAAATCAGATGAAACCTAGACACCTAATGCAGTGGATAGGATGCAGAAATTAGGGTTTGTGAATGCAAAGCAGATAAAAACTATCCTAAACCCGCTCTAATATCAACTGATGCAAGACAACTCTAAGATTACTAAACATGCATGAAAAAATAGTAAACTAATTTTTTTGTGATTTTTATAATTTAGGTTTGTAGGCTAAACTCCCAAATAAAAGTAAGAACTAGCATAAGGAGTAGCAATGCATAGATTCATCATGATCGCAAAGAACTCATGCAAGATAATAAGTAACCAAGACCTGAGAATTAAGAAACTCCCAGATTAGGATAGCTTATCTTCATCAAATCAGAAATTAAAAAAAAGGGAAGGATGTTACCAATCAGTGATTTGAAGAACTTCTGATGAAGAGATCACACAGTATTCTAATTGGAGCCTGGATGATGAAGCTTGGTTCCCTTGATTAGATGGCTGATTTAGGTGGTCCTGGAGGCAAGGAAAGCCTCCTCTTGGGAGGTGAAATACCTCGGGGATCATGCAAAATGTCAAGGGTCAATCAAAATAGAAAGTAAGAAAAACATGGGAACTAGGTTTAGAAGGAATCAGGTTAGGGTTTAGAAGCGGGGTCGCTTGAAGCTTGATGAAAATCTCCTTGCTGGCAGCCTAGGGCACTCCTTCTTGGATGTGTGAAGGCTTGGATGGTAGTGGGTTAGGGAATAGAAGGATGCTAGGGCAGCAAGGAATTCGGCCAAGAACAATAGTAACCAAAAAAAAAAAAACAAAGTAACACACAAGCTCACAAGCTCAAATAAATTTACCAGGGTTTTGATATCATGAATAAAATTATTCTACAAGAGGGGGAGGGGTGGGGTATATATAAAGCTCCCCATGCTTTCTCCTATCTGAAATAAAAGTCCTCTCCCAACCATGAAAGGATTACAAAACCATACAAAGTAGAAATCCTATCCCAACTAGGCTAAACTTTGACCAGTATTTTTCCTTCTTCACTTAGGACACCTCCTCTTGGCTTGGACTTGGTCAAACTCTTCAAATTTGGTTTTGGACCTTGGGGTAGCAGCAAGGAAACCTCCTTCATGTGCTTGGATGAAAATTTGAGGGGCCCAGGTGGGCTTCCAGTGGTTGGGCGCATGGGTTGGCATATTCCAGGGAATCTCGCTGGAATCATGCTTCTTAAGGGCTTGGGCTTGGTGCCTGGGCTTGATTTCTTTGGGTTGGGATGTAGGTGGACCTCTAGAATCATGGATTCCTTGGTTTAGAAATATGCTCTAGCATCAGGAGAGGAATTTGGGCATCTGGAGGACATATGGAAAGAATCAGGGTTTCTAGAAGCATCTTGGATCCTAGGTTGTTATACAAAATCCAATGGGCTGATGTAGTGGCCTCTGATTCCTGGATGTGGCCTGGTGGAACACCAAAATAGGGTAATCTCCTCTCTTGTATAAAAATTAAGCTCATACTAGACTCATAACTGATGTACAGGACTCAAAACTGGACTTAGGTTGAGGGTTGAGACAAATCAACTGACCTTAACTTATTACAGGACTCAATTACAAAACTTTCAAAACTTTGACACATGACTAAGTAAACCATATGGGATTCAGTGATCTGTATCTGATCCTGGTGTCCCCAGTAACCATGTCTACCTTAAGGACTTCAATGCTACAATCCATGTCCTACAGTTCTAGAGAGAATATTTACTGCCCCTAGGAAACTTATGGTACCCATATCACAAGACTTTTAGGTTTTATGATTTCCAGAATATTTTAAGTTTGAAACCTGAAAGGTCGATCGAGTTCTGGATTTATATCTTTAATATAGGGGACAAAGTAAGAATCGATACTGAAATGCTATGTGCTTTTAATTCTGAAAGATCCCTAGGCCTAGTCCCCTGTTTATACATGCACAGATCTTTGCACAACATCTACACAAGACATTAGCATTCACTTGAACACAGATAATAACATGATAATTCCTGAATTCAAGTCAAAGAGTATGCTATGGGAGATCATGTAGAGATTTGGTCTAGACCTGAGTGGTTTCCTCTAGGAGCCATTAAGAAGCTACATGCCTGTGAAGCTGGACCCTTACAAGTGATAAGGAGAGTTGATCCTAGTGCCTTTGTGCTTATGTTACCCCCGGATTTTGGCATTAGCTCAACTTTCAATATCTCGAGCCTAGCTATGAATAGGGTACCAGCAATGACACCCAATGAGATTTTTGGACCTCACCCTATTCTTGAGAGAGAAACCTTACATGAGTTTCCACTAAATTGCCTTGGGAGAGGAATACGGATTGAGCATGACCCGGACAGCCAAGCTGTTATGACCCGAAACCAAGGCTATCCATATCACTTGGTCTGATGGCAAGGCGACCAGACTCTGAATGTTCGTGGATCCCTAGAGAGGACCCGCAGCTCTATGACCCAGCCCTTTTACCTGCACCAGATTGATCCTTACTCAATAGGGTTGAGTTTCTTTGATGCAGGATAATTAAAAAATCCTAATCTATTGATTTTTAGCCTAATTAATAGATAAAAATAAAGATTAAATTTTTTTTGTATGATTTTTAGTTTTAAAGACTCCAAGTATGTAAATAAGGAAACTAGTCAACTAGTTTATGCCCGCAGAGTAGAACAAACAAAGCAACTAAAAATCAGGATTTGGTGGCTAAGAAACAACCATAAACTATGGTCTACTTTCAAAAATTCAAAAACTAAAGAGTAGAGAGGCTTTTTGAATTTTACCAATGATGAATTTTTTCTCTAAAGTAGATCTGTTGGAACTCTTAGAATCTCATGATAGGGCCTCAAGATTTCGATCTTCGGGCTCCAATCTTTTGCAATATCGGTTCTAAGGCAAGAACACCTCGACTTTAGTTCCATATCACCTACAATCACTCAACAAAAGAAAATTTTAGTTTAAAACAAGCAAAGAAGGAAAACAATGGAAAAGTGAAAGAGAAGAGGGAAGGAAGTAGTCAGCTAGGTTTTTCTGATGTTTGGATAAGTAGGGCCTCACACCCGCGATGTTCCGAAGAACAAAGGAAAGGGCCTCACATCCCGTGATGCACACAGCAAAGAAAAAAAATTGATAGAATGTCATTGTATTTCGTCAATAATCATTAATAATATAGGGGTGGTTGATGGAGTATTTATAGACCAACGACCAGAGGTGTATGGGTTACAAAGACTAGTGTTTGTTTCCCGTAGGCAACAACTCCTGGAGACCTTGCTCTGGGCATCTTGGACTCCTGCTCTTGGGCTAATCTGGGACTCTCTCCAAGGTGGGCAACATCATGGAATTCTCCATCCAAGTGGGTGCTAAGGTTAATGATTGGTGAAGTGTCATGATGAAAGGCCAAGATTGCTTCATGGGTTGCCTTGATTGCTGGACTTTAGAGTCTGGATGATTTGGGCTCCTGCAGGATGGACTCTTCAATCTGGATAGAAGAAAAACCCAAGAGTTCTTATAGGATTCTTGAGTTCTCTAATCTTGAGCAACTTGGAACCTGTTAGATCAAAACACTCGAGGTAGAAAGACACTGAATTTCCTTCACTTTGGACGATCAACTAGGCTTGAAACTCTTGGAAGTTGGTGTCAAAGAGAGAAAGAGAAGCTTGGCCGACTCCTTGGAATTTTTGCAAGAAACATTTGAGTGGGAGGGCACCAATTGGAGACTCCTTCTCATTTACTTATCTTAAAATCAAGTCGCACCAATTCTTGCTTTCATTTGGCCGACCAAAGATAAAAGACATGGCATATGGGATTTCCAAACATAAGTGACATGCCATGTGATAATATCCTGGGTGATGTGGTGAGTGATGTCCAAAAGTCATGTGATATTGTCTAAATTCATGAAAAAAAGGTGGCACCAAGAAGTGGTTGCATCAGACAAGTGACTTGGGCTAGCACATGGAGTCACATGGCTTGTCTTGAGCTAGCACATGGGGTCACATGGGTTTGGACTTGTATCCCCCTTATATTATAGGACTCAACTAAAAATTACAAGACTCAACCAACTAATTAATTAAAGCCCAACTTGATTAAATTGATCAAAAGGCATAACTAATTAAACAAACTTGGTAAATAGGGTTTGGCCCCAAAATAGGTTTTGACACAACTGATAAATGGGATTTTTATATAAACCCTAATTGGTAAAAAGGGCTAACTGACACTGGATCATTTATAACCCAATTAAAATTGGGGTTTTCTTACAGATTCAATTTTGGATCCAGGGGTTTTGATAAGGACTCAATTTTAGGGTTTAGGACTAAACCCAGCTAAGCTAAAATAACAAAAATTAAAGATAAAATATCTACAATGGTGGTTTGGGCTTAGGGCTTCACTATAGGTGATCCACAGGAATATGGGTTCAACATGTCAATCTTTTCTAGCCCTAGTGTCCGCACCAATTTCCCGGGTAAAAGAAATTCGATCCTGTCGAGTATGGGTCAACTTCACTATGATAGCGCTCTAGTAAGTCTAGGTCAACTCTCTGCAAGTCCTTTCTTGTGATCCAAGAATCATAAGTCTTGGGTCATCCTTGCCAATGAACCAGATATCACTGATAATCTTTGCTTCGAGTAGTGATAATCTTGTCATCCAAGATTCACTTGATCCTGTCTCTCTGGGCTGGTGGTATGGTAGGTGGATACACATGGGTTGGCTCACTCTCAAGGATTGGATCAGACCCAAATGGCTCACTAGGAATCAATGTTGGCTCCCTATACTCAATAAGGTTTGAAACGTTGAAAGTAGGACTAATGCCTAGTTCAGGTGGCAACTCAAGCATGTAGGCATTAGGTCCAATTTTTCTAATTACTTTGTATGGTCTACTACTATGAGTATGTAACTTCTGATGGGTTTTATAGGGTCTTATAGCATAATAGAACATTGGATTTTAAAATTTTATACTTGAAAACCCTAATCGGCTAGAAACCCTAAGCCCAAGATCCCTTATTCACTACAATCAACAAGTCACTAAATTAGGGTTATGAAGAATACCTGGAATGCTAGTTTCTTTTCTTTATACTAGGGCTCACAAATGTAAGCCCTCCAGAGGTGATCCACATAGGAATCAAACAAGGAAACTCTCCTTAGTAGGTTGCTTGATCAACTAGGACTCTTTTGATGGACTTTCTTCCTTCAACAGCCTTTCATTTCTTGCCCAGACCCTTGCCCTCTAATAGAGCACTCTGAGCCCTTTCTAAAATTCTCCTCACTTTCACTTTCACTTCCTAAATCACTTCCTAAAACCCTTATCTTAAAATGGAGTATTTGTCTTAAGACAAGACAAGGGATGAAGAGACATAAGAGAGTGTGGCAGAGTGTGTGTAAGAATGAAGGAAAGAAGATATTTTTGATACCCTTCAGCCTAATCATCGAAGCCTATTTATAGGAGAATGGAAGGTGCTAGATAAGCCTTCTCACTAGCCTATGATAAACCTTTTAATTTGTCAAATAAGACTCTTCATATGGAAAGAGACTATTAATGAAGCATCATGACCTTTTGTGCACCAACTACCTCATTCAAGTTCCTTCAAAAATTATCCAACTTCTCCACTTGCCACTTGTCCTTTTCTGGTTTCAAAGTAGCCAAGGGATGTGGCCTTTCCAAGGAAAAAATCGATGATGAGAAGTTGCCCAAAGCAGAAGGACTCTGCTTCTCATATTTGTGCCAAATGAAGAGTCATAACTCTTCATTTGCGGCAAGCCACTTCCACCGAACTTCCTTTTGTTTTGACCGGCCATAAGCCATTCAAATGGCATGGAGATGAGGCTAAGGGGCACCTTGCTTCAACTAGAAACAAAGTCCCGAAGTAGAAAAACTTTAGGTCCTTTCTACGCCCATTTATTTAATGCGCACAAAATAAGTTGGCACTAATTGTGAAGAGTCACTACTCTTCACTTGCCGGTCAACATTTTCCATGCCATATGCCACCTTTTACCTATTCAAAGTATATGTAATATGGGTGTTATTTGAAAGGGCATTAAATCTACTTTTTGACCATAAAAATTCTCTTTAGATAGGAGGTCTATTGGTCCTTCTGCATCCTCCTGAATGCTGAGGTATCACTTAGGCACCAAGAGTGCCATGCCATTGGGACTCTTCATATATGGTGCATAAAATGTCCAAAATATTAGATAAAAATCTGATAAATTTGTCCCACTTAGGACACAACCCAATTTAGGTTTCACATAACTTGATTAGTCTATTTAGCAATCATTTAGACCCAATTTAATTGGCTTAGGAGATTAGGTTAGCCTATACATGCTAGTGTGCAATCTAGCTAACCAATTAGGATCCCATGACCCTATTAAATGCCAATTGACTTCCTAGGTCAATTTCTTAATGTGTGTGACCCTTTGGATTCCATATCTAGCCAGTAGTAGATCTAGGTTCTAGCTGATTCGGTCCAATCGAAATTGATTGACCTAATTAGGTCAAATTGAGCTGACCCAGTTGCCAATTCGAACTAGCTTTTGAATTGACTCATGAATTCAATCCATTGATTCATGATAATCTACAAGACATGATTGATGCCAGGCAACATGTCATGCCTATCTCGAAGATGAGAAATTTGGTGAAAAGTACCAAAATACCCTTCAGTGGAAAGTTACTGTGTAATTCAATCTTTTGATCTCCCTTTATCTTGATTAAGTGATGGGCATGGATAAATGTCAAACCCTAATACATAATCATTTTGAATCTCTATTCGATAATGAAGGCTCTACTGATAATTGATCATAAATCACTTTTAATCTCATCCTGCTTTAATCAATGACTCCCTAAGTCATCAATCGAAGAGATTACTTGGGATAACAATTCCTCTTACTAGGAATGATCGATTCCTTATTGGTCCACTCACATCCTTCATACACCTTCCACCATATTCAAGAACACCCCGTACATAACTCAATATCATGAATGAGTATGAACCAAAACATGGCTTAGTATGTATAAGAAACCATGGTAACCTCAGGTCTAAATATCACTTGTACAACTCCCACTATGAGAACTATCTTTTGACAAGTAGTAAGACTTCCATAAGATATTCTTAGTATAGATCAGTTCAGTGAACTCATACCCTAATGAGCACCCTTATCCTTGTAATAGTTTCTCTACACAAGTGGCTGTGAGACCAACCACCCTCTCTATCAAGCATACATAGGATAAGTTAGTCTTTTCGGAAGCATCGATCCTCGAATCGATGATCCAACTACTAGGAACATTTTAGATTAGGGTTTATAAAAACTTAGGTCTCACTATTATGATCTCCATCATAACCCTAATTTTATTGCCCTAACCTATGGGATTCATCATAATCTTTAAGTAAGACATAGCAGTATGATGAAACAAAAATACCTTAATAATATAATAATGTCATACAAGAGTTAGAAGATTAAAAAGATTAGAAATTGAAATTAAAATTGCTTTAAGATGACTTGTCAGATTCACTCTCTTGCACTAAAGCCAGTCGCCCTTGTGTTTTACCCATATAATCTAAGTGGCGATCTAACTGCTGCTGAGATTGTGCTTTAGTGAATCGGTCTACTATATTGTTCTTTATATATATACTCATTTGATGACAATATATGTTAAGGTTTTGGTGACCAAGGCGGAAGCGTGGATTTCAAAAATTATTATGAAACCACTATCAAACCTTAACCCAAGACCTCCTTACTAGGAATTAAAACATACAAACATGCATATATAATATAAACTAGAGTTTAGGCACCAACCTGAACCGCTAGTATCCAATCCGTTGAAGAAAACCCTGATTCAGCCTTCTTCTCCACCAGGTGCCCAAACGTTCACCCTCCAATTGTGATCCACACGAAACTCAGACCAAGGAAGAACTCCTTCTTCAAGTTGCTTGGATAAGTCGAACTCTTTCGGCAGCCTTTGGTCTATTGACCATTGTAGAACACCCTGTTCTACTATAGGGCACTAAAGATACTCTCCTAAACCACTCTTGGTTTTAGGACAACCCTCCTCTCGGACCCTTAGGCTTATGTCCTAAAACAAAGCCTTGTCCTAGTAGAAAAGATCTTGTCTTAACAAGACAAGTCTTGTCTTAAAGAAAGGAGGGAGAGAGAGACACTCAGAATAGTACTTCGGTGGAATTGTTTCTTATTAGACTCATTTCACCGCCCCCTATTTATAGATACAAGAGGGGCGTGTGATATGTCATCCCATCAACTTATCAGATATGATTTTTCAAGACCGAAGAGAAGTTATCTGGCTTGAAAAATCATATCTAATAAGCCCATTCATGCACCGAAGGCCTTATTCAAATCCCTTCTTTTATCTAGACGAATTCTCACTTGCCACATGTCAATTACTAGTCCCTAGGAAGCCAAGAGGTGCCTCTTCAATCTCCAAACATCAAAGATTATGAAGAGTCCTGATAGCAGAAGGACTCTCCATCAGAACCGCATAAAATATGAAGAGTTGCGACTCTTCATGCACTGCGCACGCCATCATTCTTCCATGCAAATTTCAAAGAATGTTGACTAGTCAAAACATAGAAAATATGGGTGTCATTAGAAAGAGCATAAAATTTCCTTTCTGACCATATAAATTATATTCAAATCAGAGATCTATAGCTCATTCTGTGCCCTTTTGAAGTTAAGGTATCATTTAGGTACCTAGAGTCCCATGCCATTGGGACTCTTCATGTATGGCACCTAAAATGCCCTTAAATCCAAATTAAAATTAGATTTAGCTCTGATTATGCTAGCCCCACTTAGGACTCAATCTAATTTGGGTTTTCCATAATTAGGTTAGCCCAATTAGCAAGCAACCGGACCCAATCCAATTGGGTTAGGAATTTGGTTAGCCTACATATGCTAGTATGTAATCTGGATAACCAATTAGGATCCTATGATCCTAATTAAATCATGAATGACTTCCTTGTCCAAGTCTCTATTGTGTGTGACCCATTGGGTTCCATATCTAGCCAGCAGTAGGTTTAGGTTTGAGCCGATTCGATCCGATCGAACCCGATTGACCTAATTAGGTCAAATTGGCTCACCTAATTGTCTAATTCGAATCACACAACGAATTGACTCATGAAACCAAATCAATTGATTCATGAAGACCTACAAGATAAGATTGATGTCTAGCAATATATCATGCCTACTCGGAAGATGAGGAATTTTGGTGGATTTACCAAAATACCCTTCTGTGGTGAGTTACCGGGTGATTCAGTCCTTCGATCTACTTGCACCCTGAATATGACTATGGATATGGATACTTGTCAAATCCAATTTCATATTCATTCCTTGCTCAATCTGATAATGATGATTCATTAATGAACCATTAGAAACTATTTCTAATGTTCATACTTTGATCAAAGATTTTCCAAATCTTCATTTGATTGAAATCATCTGCATGCGCTTCCCTCTTACTATGGTTGATCGATTCCTTTTTGACCTACTCACAACCTCCATATGCAATCCACCATACCCAGTATCATCCCATGCATGACTTAGTGTCATGATTGAGTGTGAGCCAAAGTATGGATTCATGCATACAAGGTACCATGGCAGTCTCAGGTCAAAGGACCACATGCACTACTCCCTTTATGAGAACTATCTATTGACAAACAGATAAAGTTCTATTAGATGTTCTCAAGCTGGATCCATTCAGTGAACTCATTCTCTAATGAGCACCCACATCCTAGTATTATTGTCAAATACAAGTGACTGTGAGAACAGTCACCCTCTTCACCAAGCATACATAGGATGTGCTGGTCTTCTTAGTATATTGTCAAAATCCAATGGACTGTGAGAACAGTCACCCCTCTCACCAAAGCATGCAATAGGATGTGATAGGTCTGGACCGAAAACATGATCCCCTATTAAGATCCCACGACCAGGAATATCTAGATTAGGGTTTTAAGGCTTTATGTCTTACTGGTATGATCTCATCATAACCTAGAACCATAGCCCTAATCTAGGGGTTCATCATATCTTAATAAAATTAATAAGACACAGCGTATGATGAAAATAAAATGCCTTTATTAATTGATAATGTCAATATACTGGTTTGGGATATAAAAGAAAATCCCATCGAATACAACATTTTGATTGGCCTTTAGGGCATAATCCTTTTAATCTCCCACTTGCACTAAAGCCAATCGCCTTTAAATTTAGCCCATACAATCGAGAGGTGGCGATCAAACTCTGCTATGGTAGAGCCTTAGTGAACGGGTCAGCTATGTTGTTCTTCGTTTCTACTCTTTTAATGCAGACTTCTTGTCTTTCAACAATCTCTCGAACGAGATGGAAGCATCTTAGAATGTGCTTTGATTTGTGATGAGCTCTTGGTTCCTTAGGTGAGCAATGGCTCCAGTATTATCACAGTAAAGTGGTATGGACCTGCAATCTCCAGAATAACACCCAACTCTGAGATGAACTTCTTCATCCAGACAGCTCCTTGGCAGCTTCACTAACAGCAATGTATTCAGCCTCAGTTGTGAGTAAGCTACATGCTATTTAGAACTCTTCCAGCTTACAGCTCCTCCATTTAGGGTTAAAAATATATCTTGAAATAGATTTGCTATCATCTAGATCTAATTGAAAACTAGAATCTAAATAAGCTTCCAGTTTAAGATCAGATCCTCCGTATATCAGAAAAAATATTTTTAGTCTTCTCAAGTACTTAAGAATATTTTTCATAGCCTTCCAATGATCCTCTCCTGCATCAGCTTGAAATCTGCTGGCTATACCTAAGGCATATGCCACATTAGGCCTGGTACATAACATAACATATATTATAGACCCTACAGCCGAAGCATAAGGTATAGAATTCATTCTATTTCTTTCATCAGGTGTCTTACGAGACATCTTCTTAGAAAGATGTATGCCACGACCAATAGGCAAGTAACCTCTTCTACTTCCCTCCATGCTAAATCTCTTTAGCACTTGGTCAATGTACCTAGACTGGGACAAGCCTAGCATCCTCCTAGATCTATCTCTATAGATCTTGATACCCAGTATATAGGATGCTTCTCCCAAGTCTTTCATGGAAAATTGTTAGATAACCATACCTTGATGATTGTAACATTGGGATATCATTCCCATGAGGAGTATGTCATCCACATACAGAACCAAGAAAACTATGGCACTCCCACTAGTCTTCTTGTACACACAAGGTTCATCCTCATTTTTGATAAAGTCAAACACTTTGACTATCTTATCAAATCGGATGTTCCAACTCTTGGATGCTTGCTTAATCCATAATGGATTTCTTCAGCCTACATACCTGATTAGATTTAGTCTCCAAGACAAAATTGTTGGCTCCACCCAGTGATTTGATGAATAACAAAACATTGAGTGCATATTGTATTCTAATGAGGATTTCAAGTTGTGAGTTTCAGGATGAAAGCACCTCAAAATTCCAAAAACTTATGGTGTATGGCACGTAATGGCACGGAGCAATTCTCACAAATCTGGACATCCTCTTCATTGAAAAAGGGCATCTAAATGTTTAAATATTATGTGTTTATGTATTCATGAATTTTATTTTTGTTTTCGAGGCATTTACACTTGAATGTGAAAGTTTTCAGTCTCAATTGTCGACACCTGGACAGTCAAGTGTCGACACTTCAGCATTGGCACAGACAAAAATCCTTGGCACGCCAAGTGTCGATACCTATATTCAAGTGTCGACACCAAGTGTCGACACTTAGGTTCCAAGTGTCGACTCAAGGCCTGAGATTTTTGAAAATACAGAACTTTGTAGTTTTGAGGATTTTTGTATCAAGTGTCGACACCTGTGCATCAAGTGTCGATACTTGAATGTTCAAGTGTCGACACCTGACAGCCAAGTATCGACACCTGACAGCCAAGTGTCGACACTTGCAGCCTAACAGCTCTAACGGATCTATTTTTCTGGCTTGCAGAACTTGCTTTTCAAGCTCCAAACGGCTATTTCCAAGGCACCAACGGTCACAAACCATTTTTTGGAAGGTTTTTGGTGTATTTAAGCTCCACCAACCTCATTTTAAAGCAAGATAAGAGAAGAAAAGTGTATTCAAGTGCATTGAAGTCTACTCAAAAGCAATAAAGCCAATATTCTCTCCAAACTTCACATCAAAAGCCTCTTCTAGCTTGATTCCATTGAAAAGCCTACAAGCTCATCCTTACTCCATTCCAAAAAGAGGCACATTGAAGGAGATTCCAAGGAAGAGAGAAGACAAAGCATCCTCTTGAGCTTCAAAGATTCCAATCCACTCTTGAAAAGAGTTTGTTATATTTTTTAAATTACATATCTATTTTTATTGTGATTTGACCTTGCTTTCAAGGGTGTCTTGAAAGAAGGTTATTGTAGTTTGTTGGTGAGCCAAAGGGATAAAACCAACTAGGGTTAACTTGTGAGCCCGAAGACAAAACAAGTGTTAAGGTTTGTTGGTAAGCCTAAGTGACAAAATCAACTTAGGTTTTGACTTATGAGCCTTGTGAAAAACAAGTCAACTGTAATCTAGTGTGGATTATAGTGAAATTCCAAGGATGGCTTGGGGAGTGGATGTAGGTGCTAGGTTTGCACCGAACCACTATAAGCCTTGTGTTTGTGTATGATTACTCTCTTCCTCTCTTACTCTTTAATATTGCTAATATCTTGCATTGAATTTTTCATTATTCACAAGCACCACCTGACTCTCTCATTATTGTCTTAATTTTTAAAAAGACCCAATTCACCCCCCCTCTGGGCTCCATTTCTGAGCAACAAGTGGTATCAGAGCACCGTACTCTCTTGTAGGTCCAAGGATCTTGAGTGAAAGATCATGGCAGCCCCAATAGGAATGGGTATAGTTGAAGGTCAAGCTTCAAATCGACCCTCACTTTTTAATGGCACAAACTACATATACTGGAAGACATGCATGTGCATATTTATTCAAGCACTTGATTATAATTTGTGGAGAACTATTGTAAAAGGTCCTCATCAGCCTACAATGATGATTAATGGCATTCTCACTCCAAAAATGGAAGATGATTGGATGAGAATGATATTAAGCAAATTGAGCTTAATGCTAAGGCAATGAACTTTTATTTTGTTCTCTTGACTAGTGAATTTAATAGAATATCAAATTGTTTCTCCGCCAAGGAGATTTGGGATACACTTGAGGTTACCCATGAGGGTACACACCAAGTGAAAACACCAAGGTTAACATGCTAATTCACACATATGAAATGTTTAAAATGGAACCTACTGAGTCTATCAGTGAGATGTATACTAGGTTCACAAACATTGTGAATGGCATGAGAAGTCTAGGAAAAATAATTTCTAACGGTGAACTTGTGAATAAACTTCTCAGGTCTCTACTAGCTTCATGGGATGCAAAGGTCACTGCCATTGAAGAAGCTAAGGACGTCAACACTCTCCCGCTGGAACAACTACTGGGCTCTTAAATGACTTATGAGCTCTCCCTCAAACAAAAGAACGGAGAGGGGACAAGAAGAAGAAGGCGATTGCATTCAAATCTACTACTAGAGAGGACTCAATCGAAGACTTAGGAGGATGATGAAGAAGATGAAACGGCTCTATAGCAAGGAAATTCAGAAGGTTCATGAGGAAGAAAAAACTCAACTACAAAAAGAAACCTCTGAAAGGTGAGCCGAGTAAGAAAAAAGACAAGGAAAAGAAGAAGGAGCAGTCCACATGTTTTGAGTGTAAGAAACCTGGGCATTTCAAGGTAGACTGCCCCTTGTTAAAGAAAAGCAGAAGAAAGCTGAGAAAGAAAGCCATGATGGCAACCTGGAGTGAAAGTGAAGACTCCAGCTCTGAGGAAGAACAGCAGGAGGTAGCAAACTTCTGTCTGATGGCCGATCAAGAAGAGGTATGTTCTGAAACCGAAAATGAATTTACTTTTGATGAGATTCATGAGATTTTTGATGAACTAGTCATAGAATTTCAAAATTAAAGTCAAAACATAAAGACTTAAAGAAGCAAAATTTGGATCTAGCTAAAAAAAACAACAACCTTTCAAATGAAAATGAATACCTTCTTATACAAAATAAAAAATTAAATGATAAGATTATGGCTCTGAAAAAGAAAAGGATATCTTTGAAAAGAAAAGTGACTTACTTTCAAATGAAAAATTGTCAAAACAAAGCAAAGAAATTTTAATAGAAAACAAAAGATATAAAGAAGAAATCGAAAAACTAAAACCTTTTGTTGAAAATTTACTTACAGTTCTGAAAAATTAATTTACTATTAAATAACCAAAGAGCAGTATTTGACAAAGCTGGCTTAGGATTCAGAACTCATAAGAAACAGAAACTCTTTAAAAATTTTTTTGTGCCTGCATCTTCATCCATTACATGCTGTACTTGTGGTATTAAAGGACATAAATCTTATATGTGCAACAAAAGAAAATTAAAAAACATTAAGAAAGTTTGGGTTCCAAAAGAAACCAATGCCACTAACCAAAAAGGACCCAAGATGGCTTGGGTACCTAAAGTCTCCATTTGATCTTTATTGCAAGTATGCCTTGCAACCAACAAGAAAAGGATATGGTACCTTGATAGCGGTTGCTCAAGGCATATGACAGGAGATGTGGAGCAGTTCTCATCACTCACATATCAAAATGGTGGCAATGTAACTTTAGGTGATAATGGAAAGGGCAAAATTATCAGTATTGGTAAAATCCATATCACCCCTACCTCTTATATTGATAATGTTTTATATGTTGATGGTTTAAAACATAACTTGCTTAGCATTAGTCAATTTTGTGACAAAAATTTAAAGTTGTTTTGAATCTTCTTTGTGTATTGTTTCTAGTCTAGATGACAATGGCATTAAGTTCATCGGTCATAGGCATGACAATATTTATATGGTTGATCTTGATGATCTCCTATTCAGAAAGGTCAATGTCTAGTGGCAATGGAAGCCAAGATCGATGAAACTAGTTGGCTTTGGCATCGTAGACTAGGACATGCAAGTATGCATTTAATTTCAAAACTTAGCAAAAAGAACTTAGTAAAGGATTTGCCTAAACTCAATTTTGAAAAAGATAAGATTTGCAGTGCATGTCAACTTGGAAAACAAACAAAATCTTCTTTCAAACCAAAAGGAGTAATCTCTACATCTAGACCTTTGGAATTGCTTCATATGGACCTCTTTGGGCCTACTAGAATATCTAGTTTGAGAGGTAAGAAGTATGGTCTAGTCATTGTAGATGATTTCTCACATTTTACTTGGGTCATGTTTTTAGCACATAAAGATGAAACGTTTTCTGAATTTATTAGATTTCACAAAAGAGTTTTAAATGAAAAAGGTATTTCAGTAGTATCTTTAAGAAGTGATCATGGAACTGAATTTGAAAATGCCGATTTTGATAAATTTGTATTGAAAATGGAATTCATCATAATTTTTCTGCACCTAGGATACCTCAACAAAATGGGCAGTAGAAAGAAAAAATAGAACTCTTGAAGAAATGGCACGCACCATGCTTTGTGAAAATGATTACCTAGATACTTTGGGTGGAAGCCATAAATACTGATGCTATATTTTAAATCGAGTTTTAATTCGACCATTTTAAAGAAAACCCCTTATGAGCTTTGGAAGGGTAGAAAACCTTCAATTCGTTACTTTCATGTTTTGGATGCCGTTGTTTCATCTTAAACAATGGTAAAGATAATTTAAGTAAATTTGATGCCAAATCAGATGAGGGAGTTTTTCTAGGTTACTCCACATCTAGTAAGGCATACAGGGTCTTCAACAGAAGAACACTTGTTGATGAAGAATCCATACATGTGGTATTTGATGAAACTAACAAAAAATCTTCAAGAAAAGAAGATGTACTTTTTGATGAAACAGGTAGCAAGAAAACTGAAGAAATAAATAACAATGAAGGCTTACCAAGAATAGAACGATGATCAAAACACTGAAGGAGATCAAGCACAAGGTGATGAAAATACTTCAACTGTTGATCCATTACCAAAAGAATGGAGGTATGCTCATGGACACCCGAAAGAACTAATTATATGTGATCCATCTAAAGGTGTAAGTACTCAATCATCTCTTAGAAATATTTGTGATTACTTAGCTTTTGTATCTCAAATTGAACCTAAAACTATTGAGGAAGCTGAATGTGATAGTAATTGGATAAATGCTATGCAAGATGAACTTAATCAATTAAAAGGAACAATGTTTGGACACAAGTGGATAGGCCTTCAAACACATTAATTATTGGCACAAAATGGGTTTTTGAAATAAACTTGATGAAAATGGAATAGTTATTAGAAATAAAGCTAGACTAGTTTCCAAAGGATACAATCAGGAGGAAGGGATAGATTTTGATGAAACCTTTGCTCCTGTGGCTAGACTTGAGGCAATTAGGCTATTGTTGGCTTTTTCTTGCTTCATGAATTTTAAACTATATCAAAGGATGTTAAAAGTGCCTTTTTAAATGGATTAATTGAAGAAGAAGTTTATGTTGAACAACCCCCTGGTTTTGAAAATTCCGAATTTCCAAATCATGTTTATAAACTTCATAAAGCTTTATATGGATTAAAACAAGCTCCAAGAGCTTGGTATGATCGTTTAAGCCTCTTTTTTGCTGAAAAATGATTTTACTAGAGGTAATGTAGATAAAACTTTATTTTTAAAGAAAAAGAATGATGATCTCTTAGTAGTACAAATCTATGTAGATGATATAATATTTGGTGCTACTAATGAATTTCTTTGTCAAGATTTTGCAAGATTATGCAGGGTGAGTTCGAGATGAGCATGATGGGAGAACTGAATTTCTTCCTCGGACTCTAGATAAGGCAAACCAAAGAGGGGATCTTCATCAACCAAACAAAATACACAAAAGAAATACTCAAGAAGTTTGGGATGAGAACACTAAGCCGTTAGGTACCCCTATGAGCTCTACATGTAGACTTGACAAGGATGAATCAAGTAAGTCTATAGACCAAAAATTATATGTGGCATGATTGGTTCATTATTATATCTTACTGCCAGTAGGCCAGATATCATGTTTAGTGTCTATATGTGTGCTAGATATCAGTCTAATCCTAAAGAGTCTCATCTTTTGGCTATTAAATGCATACTTAGATATCTATCTGGCTTAATTGAAATTGTTTATGGTACTCTAGAGATTTTTTATTTGATTTAATTGCTTATTCTGATGCTGACTTTGCTGGGTGTAAACTTGATCGTAAAAGTACTAGTGGAACTTGTCAGTTTCTTGGAGTGAATTTGATCTCTTGGAGTAACTCAGTTGCTCTATCTACGGCGGAAGCTGAATATATAGCAGCTGGGAGCTATTGTGCTCAAATCCTCTGGATCAAACAACAACTCGAAGATTTTGGCATTAAACTAACTAAGACACCCATAAGATGTGACAATACTAGTGCAATCAACCTATCTAAAAATCCTGTGCAACATTCAAGAAGTAAACACATTGAAATAAGACATCATTTCATAAGAGATCATGTACAAAACTCTAATGTAATTCTTGATTTTGTTTGTACTAATGATCAGTTAGCTGATGTGTTTACAAAGCCTTTGAGTGAGGATAGGTTCTGTCTGATTAGAAGAGAGTTAGGTGTCATTGATCCATTCTCCAAGAACTCTCTTAGTATCAATTTTACCTAAATCCTAAAGCTTAAAACCTATTGATTAAAGCCCCAAAACTTTGTCAAAATCTTTCCTATTTTTTTCCAGATTTTCTCGAATTTTTGGCCAAGTGTCGACACTTGGAAAGTGTCAAGTGTCGACACCTGACCAAGTGTCGACACTTGACATATCCGAAGTGTCGACACTTGCGAATCTGAAACTATTTTTAAACATACCGAACGAAGGTTTTTTGAAATTTTCTTCCCCCTGATTTCTTGCAATAGTGGTCCCCTCTGTCCAAATCCGTCCTTTTACCCCTCAATCCTTCACAAATCAGGTATTTCCCTTTCTAATTTCGTTTATTTTTCCTTGTTTTTAGTTTTGTTGTTTTCGAACCAAACAACCATGTTTTGGGTTTTCCGAGTATTTTTCATGAATCTAACCGAATTTTTGCATGTTTTAGTGGATTTCTAAAACTCCATTTGAGGGAATAGTGTTTGAACTTATTTTTCTCGGATTTCTCTCATCTTTTGGCCGTTTTCACCCCTTTTCGCAAAACAAAACACATGTTTCATTAATTTTGGCCAAAATAATTGGATTTTCATCTAAATTAAACGTACTAAATCCGTTTATTGATGATTTAGAAAGTTTTTCATGATACATTTGCGACATTTTGCCTATTTGCTAAAACCCTAAGTAATTAAACCCCAATCCCATAGTTTTTGATTTTTTTTTTTTGGGGGACCTTACAAAAGTTATTTTTCCAAAGATTCAAATGTGTTCTACCAACAAAATATTTTCTACAAATTTTTGTTCGGAAGTTTGTCATTTGATCAAAATTATTTTCTACAAATATTATTTTTCAAACATTGTTGATTCTGGTTTTCGAAACCTATCTGAACATTTTTTCTAATCTCAACCTATAGCCAGTCCCTTGTTCTAATCCTTTCTTTCTTTTTCCTGGTCAGTTGGCTGTAATGGGTCCTCGGAAGAGACTTGCAGTTAGGGAGAGGCCCAGTCATGGTACTGAGAGGAGGTCGAAGGCCAGATTTGATTCAGCATAGCCGAGCAGTACAGCCACACCGAGCTCCCCCTGCAGAGAGGATGGCAGGGAAGTTTGTAGCTTCAGGGAGGAGAGTTAACTTGCAGTGCTTCTACAAGCACCACTTTGGTATTAGACAGATACTCACTGATGCAGGACTAGTACACTTCTGCACCATGCAGGAGAGGTACTATCCTCACCTAGTGAGGGAGTTCTATGGTGCACTGGACTGTCGACGACTACTGTGAACGACATCTGTCAGGGGTATTCAGATCTCTTTGATTGATGAGCTTCTCTGAGCCGTGTATGGGAGATACCCGGAGAGGAGTCTGTGCTTTTTCAGTGGATGATAAGAGGCGACATTTAGGTGCATCCTTGAGAGAGAGGATGTTTGCGGTATATCAGTGGTTATCACAAACCAGTTGTCATTAGAGATGCGCCTGCTGCACCATATTACAGCACGGATCCTACTATCGAAGACTGACAGATTCGACTTCATCACCGAGAGGGAGTTGATGGTGATGACCAGTCTGATTGAGAGGAGACAGATAGATATTCCTACTCTGATGTTGTCACAGATGTATGATGCTGCCACTCAGCGCCGACACTGTTTGCCATACGGCATGGCACTGACCCGAATTTTCAGAGCTTGTGGAGTATCATTGGAGGGGGAGATCCCCAAGGAGATATTGCTACGGATTGTACGATGAGAGGTCATTGCATTGGATGGGATACAGATTAGTTGGAGGTCAATGGGTTCGCAGAGAGTCTGGCCAGGAGCCAGATGAGGAGGACGAGATTCGAGAGGCTGAGGCTAGACCATCTGAGCCAGCAGTTCTTCCTCTAGTAGATGTACCATCGACACAGGCAGAGCACCTGTCTCCTGACACTTCAGCTTCTCCACCACCATCTACAGGACTATCTTTTGAGGAGCACCATGACAGAGCAAAGTCTCAGAGAGAAAAGGTGAGGTGACTCAGCTACGTAGCGAGTCGAGCCCTGTTACGCAAGCACATACTACCTCGGAGCATGCTGAGATTCGTAGATCCATGGAGGAGGGATTTACTCGCATTGAGAGTCTGTTGAGATCATTTATACCTCCTGCAGCCCTGCAACTTGCATGATTTGACGATGATGACGATGATGATGATGATTGACGACGATCACCAGAGCGCCATGCTGATTATGCTGAGGGTGGTGATCAGGATGTTGACAAACGCTTACAGAGTAGGGGCAGTGACAGCCGACAGTGTGGCGGTGCCGATGCTGATGAGGTGTGTCAGTCGAGATCCTCCTACTACACCAGCTCCTCCTACTGCTTTGGTTGACTCCACACCGGACCTTATTGCGACAGCTGATCATCTTTCACCTCCTTCCATAGATCTTCTAGGGTTGTACCGCTTTGGTCCTTCCGGCCGTACTAGGAGTCAGAGAGCTTTAGCACCTCCTAGGCATTAGACCAGATCTAGGATCAGGTGGTCCTTTCAGTCTGATGTTCCATCTGATGAGGATTACCTCACAGATATCTATTTTAGCTCTTATATTGTATGTTTGATACTTGTTTGACTCTGATGATTTATATATGTTTCAGCTCTTCTGATGTCTCAGCAAATTTTGTACTGAAAACTTATCTTATATATATATATGTGTTTCTGTTCAGTACTCTTTTATCTTGGAAAATTTTGTGCTTCACTAAATCAGTTACTATTCTTTGGCTCTGATACTCCTTTATCTTGGTATATTTTAGCTCTGATACTCTTTGATATTAGCATATTTCAGCTCTGATATCTATGTTATTCTCTACTATCTTTTTGTCTCCATGCTCATCATGAGGGGGAGGTTATTCCCTTTCTAATGATTGACAAAAAGGGGGAGAACATGTATTGATTTTGATTGTATTGATTATATTGATTTTTTCACCTTGCAAGAATTTTGAAGTTTACCTTAATAAGAAGTATCTAATTAAGGGGGAGATTGTTTCCTCCTATCTATAAAGTTTTTGCCTATTGTGACTAAAATTCATATTTATAAATTAAATGTTAAAGTTTGAACTATATTCTTTTTTTTTTTCTCAAGGTTTTGTCATTATCAAAAGGAGGAGATTGTTGGCTCCACCAGTGATTTTGATGAATAACAAACATTGAGTGCATATTGTATTCTAATGAGGATTTCAAGTTATGAGTTTTCAAGAAGAAAGCACCTCAAAATTCCAAAAACTTATGGTGTATGGCACGTAATGGCACGGAGTAATTCTCATAAATCCGGGCATCCTCTTCATTGAAAAAGGGCATCTAAATGTTTAAATATTATGTGTTTATGTATTCATGATTTTATTTTTGTTTTTGAGGCATTTACACTTGAATCTGAAGTTTTCAGTCTCAAGTGTCGACACCAGGATAGTCAAGTATCGACACTTCAGCATTTGGCACAGACAAAAATCCTTGGCACGCCAAGTGTCGACACCTATATTCAAGTGTCGACACCAAGTGTCGACACTTAGGTCCAAGTGTCGACTCAAGGACTGAAATTTTTTGAAATACAGAACTTTGTAGTTTTGAGGATTTTTGTGTCAAGTGTCGATACCTGTGCATCAAGTGTCGACACTTAAATGTTCTAGTGTCGACACCCAGAATCAAGTGTCGACACCTGACAACCAAGTGTCGACACCTGACAGCCAAGTGTCGACACTTGCAGCCTGACAGCTCTAATGGATCTATTTTTCTAGCTTGCAGAACTTGCTTTTTAAGCTCCAAACAGCTATTTCCAAGGGACCAATGGTCACAAACCATTTTTGGAAGGTTTTTGGTGTATTTAAGCTCCACCAACCTCATTTTAAAGCAAGAGAAGAGAAGAAAAGTGTATTCAAGTGCATTGAAGTCTACTCAAAAGCCATAAAGCCAATATTCTCTCCAAACTTCACATCAAAAGCCTCTTCTAGCTTGATTCCATTGAAAAGCCTACAAGCTCATCCTTACTCCATTCCAAAAAGAGGCACATTGAAGGAGATTCCAAGGAAGAGAGAAGACAAAGCATCCTCTTGAGCTTCAAAGATTCCAATCCACTCTTGAAGAGAGTTTGTTATATTTTTTAAATTACATATCTATTTTTATTGTGATTTGACCTTGCTTTCAAGGGTGTCTTGAAAGAAGGTTATTGTAGTTTGTTGGTGAGCCAAAGGGATAAACCAACTAGGTTAACTTGTGAGCCCGAAGACAAAACAAGTGTTAAGGTTTGTTGGTAAGCCTAAGTGACAAAATCAACTTAGGTTTTGACTTGTGAGCCTTGTGAAAAACAGTCGACTGTAATAGTGTGGATTATAGTGGAATTCCCAAGGATGGCTTGGGGAGTGGATGTAGGTGCTAGGTTTGCACCGAACCACTATAAGCCTTGTGTTTGTGTGTGATTACTCTCTTCCCTCTTACTCTTTAATTATTGCTAATATCTTGCATTGAATTTTTCATTATTCACAAGCAACCTGACTCTCATTATTGTCTTAATTTTCAAAAAGATCCAATTCACCCCCCTCTTGGGCTCCATTTATGGGCAACAAAAACCTTCTGGCTGTGACATATAGACCTCTTCCTCAAGGAAACCATTAAGGAATGCGGTTTTCACATCCATCTGCCAGATTTCATAATCATGATATGCTGCTATAGTATGCATGATCCGAATAAATTTGAGCATGGCAACAGGAGAAAATGTTTGATCATAATCTATTCCCTGTTTTTGTTTGAAAGCCTTAGACACTAACCTGGCTTTATAAGTTTTGACTTGGCCATCTGCCCCAATCTTTTTCTTATAGACCCATTGCATGCAATAGGTTTAACACCCTCTGGTGCATCAACCAAAGTCCACACTGGTTGACATACATGGCGTCCATTTCAGATCTCATGGCTTCCAGCCATTTGTCTAAGTCCCTACTTATGATAGCATCCGTATAGGTTAGAGGCTCATCATTTTCAATGATCTGGGCTTCATTATTTTCAATAATGAACCCATACCTCTCAGGTGCATGACGCACCCTATCAGACCTATGGATAGGAATGGTGTGTTCTGGTTCTATACTAACTATGTTATCATTTGATTGAGATGTATCTATTTGTTGAACTTCTTCAAGTTCAATATTTCTCCCACTGCCCTTTATAGGATGAACTCTTTCTCTAGAAAAGTGGTATGCCTACTGACAAAAACTTTTTATTTAGTGGGTGGTAGAACAGATATCCTATACTATCTTTAGGATATCCTATAAATAGACACTTATCTACTCTAGCATCTAGCTTATGTCCAAAATTTCTTTTGACATAGGCTGGACATCCCCATATCTTAAGATACTTAAGATTGGGTTTCTTACCCCTCCATATCTCATATGAAGTGCTAGAGATAGATTTATATGGTACTCTATTTAAGATATTAGCCACGGTTTCCAAGGCATATCCCAAAAGGAAACAGGTAACTCTGTGAAGCACATCATAGACCGTACCATATCTAATAAGGCAGGTTCCTCTTTTCAGCAACACCATTTAATTGTGGTGTGTAAGGAGGGGTCCATTCAGAGATAATCCCTTTTCTTTAAGGTGATAAGAAACTCGATGGATAAGTAGTCACCTCCTCGATCTGATCGAAGGATTTTAATACTTTTCCCCATTTGTTTCTCTACCATACTTTGATACTCTAAAAATTTATCAAAGGCTTCGGACTTATGTTTCATAAGATACACAAATCCATACCTTGAAAAATCATCAGTAAACATGATGAAATAAGAGTATCCACCCTTGTCTGAGTTGTCATAGGCCCACATACATCTGTATGTATGAGTCCTAATAACTCAGTTGTCCTTTCTCTATGTCCACTAAATGGAGTCTTGGCCATTTTACCCATGAGACATGATTCACAAGTTCCTAATGATTCATAATCATAATGATTAAGGAAATTCTTTTGTATAACTTGCTAATCCTAGTCTCACTAATATGTCCAAGCCGACAGTGCCAGAGTAAAGTATTGTTTACATCATCTCTCTTTCGTTTGTTACTTACATGAAGTATATTGCCATTAGTGGATAGAGTTAAAAGACCATTGCAAAATATGCCACAACATATAATTTCATTAGAAAAGCTGATTGAGCAACCATTGCTCATCACATTCATAGTATAACCTTGTCTAAGTAACAAGGGTACATATATGATATTTCTAATGACCTTAGGCATATAGTAATAATCTCTCAGCTCTAAAATCTTCCCCGAAGGTAACTTCAAGATATAAGTCCCTACGGCCTTTGCTTGGATGGACTCTCTCCAGCACCGTAGAGCTCGAAGTCTCCTTCCTTCAATACTCTAAGCCTCTACAGCCCCTACAATGATTTGCAGATATTATGACCACAGGCGATATCCAATACCCAAGTATTTGAAATGGAAGAATCCAATGACAAAATAATATGAACTTCTTCATACCTTTGGTGCATCCGATGCACCAGGCTTCACACCTGCAAGGTAAGCCTTGCAGTCCACTTCCAATGACCCCCGGCTTGCCACAGTGAAAGCAGGTCATCTATCCAGAGGCCTTCTTTTCTTTCTTCTTCTTGAAGCCCTTTTTTGGGTTCAATCTCCTCTTGGAACCCTTTCTACCTGACTTCTTCTTGTTGATCCCATCCATAAGAAGAAGTGGAGTCTTATTTTCTTTAAATGGCTCTCTGCTATTTTTAACATGTTTAACAGCTCAGGCAAGGAAGTGTTAAGTTTGTTCATATGATAATTAAGAACAAACTGTGAAAATGACTCTAGGAGTGACTGCAGGATCAAATCCTGATTCAACTCCCCATCCATAACAAAATCCAATTGACCTAATCGAGTGATCAGTTCAATAACCATCAGTACGTGGTCTTGTATGGATGTACCTTATGTCATTCTTGCATGGAACAACTACTTAGATATCTCATATCTAGCAGTTCGACTATGTTTCTCCATATAGCTCTTTTAGATTGAGCAGTATGGAGTTAGTGTCCATGCTATCATGTTGCCTCTACAACTCATTGGTCATAGAGGCAAGCATGATACATTTGACAGTGAGTGAGTCATTTGTGCCACATGATGTATATGGTCTTTTCCTCTTACGAGGCATCTTCCCTAAAGGTTCCAAAATAAGGGTATCAAGAACATAACATAACATAAGCAAACAACAATGTTGACAAAACAACCAATGTTGGCATCAAGTATACTACGGAGTGAGAGTGAAGAGGCCATTTAATCTACATTAACAATGAACATAACATAAGCAAACAACCAATGTTGACAAAACATAAATAAATTAGGACTTTAACTTAATTATGTCTCCCACTATTTTATCAAGCATCATAACCTCTATATGATGATCGAGAAACCCTAATTGGTTTCTTAGTGGGGTTGAGATCCTAATTCCTTATAAAAGACCTTGTGTGTACACAACAAATCTTTTATAAGTTTAAAGGTAGAAAACTCTTTCCAATTGTATCTCATACAATTCTCAAAAAAACCTGGCCTCTAAAATATTAATAGCCTGGTGTATGCACAACAAACTATAATATTTTTAGTTAAGTAAGACCCTTCATTCCTTTATAGTCATGATTGTAATAACAATACCTTGTGTGTTCACAGCAAAGTATTATATTAAATCATGCCATAAGCATCAAATGCACCAGGCCAAAATATGTTAGTTACCATAATAGGCCTTGTGTGTACACAACAAACCTAATACGGATCATAACATAAAAATGACCTAGCATGAAGGAAGGCCTAATGTAGTGAATATTACACTAAGCATATCATCAAGAATGAAGTAAATCTTATCGGCCAAGTAAGTGGGAGAGTAGTGGGAGTTCTCCCGTTGCTTTCCTAGACACCAATAAAAATTGGCCAGGTCAGTCAACGGAACCAATTAAAAACCACATCATCTTTACTGATCATGAACCACTTTTCCTAGACACCGAATGATCAACTAATCATCTTGATTATTTTGCTTTTGGTATATGACACTATACGTAATTAATTTTAATAGGGGGAAATTCAAATAGAAGCACATTCTAATATTACCATTCATCAACCATGCATCATATATCATTTTATAATGTACCAAGTGTGTCATCATACTAGGACAACCATCTACCACATAATGGATCCACCATTATGCCAGGGCAACCTTATTTCAATATGATGACTAGAAAGCTAAACATATCTCTATATCGGTTAAGGTTTAAGTGAAAATCCTAACCAGTGACAAACATATATGCATAAACATATCAATCATATGTAACTTTAAACTTTTGTAGAGTTTTACAAAATTGGGCAACTTCAAATTTTGTAGAATCCTACAAAAATTGGCAACCTCAAGAGTCCTACAAAATGGGCAACTTTAATTTTGTAGAGTCCTACCAAAATGGGCAACCTCAAGAGTCCTACAAAATTGGGCAACTTCAAATTTTGTATGATTTAGCCCTAATAAGGTGGCTCTGATACCATTGTTAGGATTTTGGTGACCAGGGCGAAAGCGTGGATTTCAAAAATTTATTATGAAACCACTACCAAACCCTTAACCTAAGACCTCCTTACTAGGAATTAAAACATACAAACATGCATATATATATAAACTAGAGTTTAGGGACCAACCTGAACTGCTAGTATCCAATTCAATGAAGAAAACCCTGATTCAGCCTCTTCTCCACCAGGCACCCAAACGTTCACCCTCCAATGGTGATCCACACGAAACTCGGACCAAGGAAGAACTCCTTCTTCAAGTTGCTTGGATAAGTGAAACTCTTTCGGCAGCCTTTAGTCTATTAACCACTGTAGGACTCCCTGTCCTACTGTAGGGCACTAAAGACACTATGCTAAACCACTCTTGGTTTTAGGACAACCCTCCTCTAGGACCCCTTAGGCTTATGTCCTAAAAAAAGCCTTATCCTAGTAGAAAAGACCTTGTCTTAACAAGACAAGTCTTGTCTAAAGAAAGGAGGGAGAGAGAGACACTCAGAATAGTACTTCGGTGGAATTCTTTCTTATCATACTCATTTCACCACCCTTATTTATAGATACAAGAGGGGCGTGTGATATGTCCTCCCATCAACTTATCAGATATGATTTTCAAGATTGAAGAGAAGTTATTTGGCTTGAAAAATCATATCTAATAAGCCCATTCATGCATCGAAGGCCTTATTCATATCCTTCTTTTATCTTGACGCATTCTCACTTGCCACAAGTCAATTACCAGTCCCTAGGAAGCCAAGAGGTGCCTCTTCAATCTCCAAACTTCGAAGATTATGAAGAGTGCTGATAGCAGAAGGACTCTCCATTAGAACCGCGCGCCACATGAAGAGTTGCGACTCTTCATGCACCGCGCGTGCCATCCTTCTTCCATGCAAATTTAAAGAATATTGACCAGTCAAAACATAGAAAATATGGGTGTCATTAGAAAGAGAATAAAATTTTCTTTCTGACCATATAAATTATATTCAAATCGAAGATCTATAGCTCATTCTATACCCTTTGAAGTTAAGGTATCATTTAGGTACCAAGAGTCCTATGCCATTGGGACTCTTCATGTATGGCACCTAAAATACCCTTAAATCCAAATTAAAATCAGATTTAGATCTGATTAGGATAGCCAACTTAGGACTCAACCTAATTTAGGTTTTTCCATAATAAGGTTAGCCCAATTAGCAAGCAACCGGACCCAATCCAATTGGGTAGGAATTTGGTTAGCCTACATATGCTAGTATGTAATCCGGCTAACCAATTAGGATCCTATGACCCTAATTAAATCATGAATGACTTCCTTGGCAAAGTTTCTATTGTGTGTGACCCATTGGGTTCCACATCTAGCTAGCAGTAGGTTTAGGTTGAGCCGATTCGATCCGATCGAACCTGATTGACCTAATTAGGTCAAATTGGCTCACCTAATTGTCCAATTCGAATCACACATCGAATTGACTCATGAAACCAAATCAATTGGTTCATGAAGACCTACAAGACAAGATTGATGTCTAGCAACATGTCATGCCTACCCAGAAGATGAGGAATTTGGTGGATTTACCAAAATACCCTTCAGTGTGGTGAGTTACCGGGCAATTCAGTCCTTCGATCTACTTGCACCCTGAATATGACTATGGATATGGATACTTGTCAAATCCAATTCATATTCATTCTTTGCTTAATCTGATAATGATAATTTATTAATGAACCATTAGAAACTATTTCTAATATTCATACTTTGATTAAAGATTTCCCGAATCTTCATTTGATTGAAATCATCTGGATGCACTTCCCTCTTACTAGGGTTGATCGATTCCTTTTTGACCTACTCACAACCTTCATATGCAATCCACCATACCTAGTATCACCCCATGCATGACTCAGTGTCATGATTGAGTGTGAACCAAAGTATGGATTCATGCATACAAGGTACCATGGCAGTCTCAGGTCAAAGGACCACATGCACTACTCCCACTATAAGACTATCTATTGACAAACAGATAAGGTTCCATTAGATGTTCTCAAGCTGGATCCATTCAGTGAACTCATTCTCTAATGAGCACCCACATCCTAGTATTAGTGTCAAACACAAGTGACTGTGAGATCAGTCACCCTCTTCACCAAGCATACATAGGATATGCTGGTCTAACCGGAAACATTGATCCCCTACTCAATATCCCATCGACCGGGAATATTCTAGATTAGGGTTTTAAGGTTTTAGGTCTCACTGGTATGATTTCATCATAACCCTAAAAACCATAGCCCTAATCTATGAGGTTCATCATATCTTAATAAAATTAATAAGACTCAGCGTATGATGAAAATAAATGCCTTTATTAATTGATAATGTCAATACACTGGTTTGGGATACAAAAGAAAATTTCATCGAAATACAACATTTGATTGGCCTTCAGGCATAATCCTTTCAATCTTGTCCTTGAACGAGGTGGAAGCATCTTAGGATGTGCTTGGGCTTATTATGAGACCTTGGTTCCTTAACTTGCACAACAACTCCATCGATTGTTTTATAGTAGGAACCATGCCCAATTTCGTGATGAATTTCTTCATTCACACAGCTCCCTTATGGCTTCACTTGTATCTATGTACTCTGCCTACTCACTGCACCACCTTATAGGGTGAAGACATACCCTGATATGGATTTGCCATCATTTGAATCTGATTGAAAAACTAGAATCCATATATCCTTCCAGTTTCAACTTTGATCCTCCATATATAAGAAAAATATCTTTAATTCTTTTCAGGTACTTAAGAATTTTTTCACAGCTTTCAATGATCCTCTCCTGGATCTGCCCAAAACTTGCTTACTATGCTTAAGGCATAAGCAACATCAGGTCTGGTACATAACATGGCATGCATAATTGATCCTACAGCTAAAGCATAAGGAATCATAGCCATCCTCTCTCTTTCTTTCGATGTCTTAGGAGACAGTTTTTGTTTTTAGAAAAATGTATGCCTTTACTCATAGGTAAGTAACCCCTTTTACTTTTGTCCTTGTTGAATCTCTTCACCACTAAGTCATGTACCTGGATTGGGATAAGCCTAGCATCCTCTTAGATCTATCTATAGATCTTTATACCAGTATATAGGATGCCTCTCCCAAATCCATCATGGAAAACTTTGATGATAGCCAACTCTTGACCGATTGTAACATTGGGATATCATTCTCAATGATTAGTATGTCATCAACATACAAGACCAAGAAAAACAAGTGCGTTCCCACTTGTCTTCTTGTACACACATGGTTCATCCACATTCCTGATAAAACCAAACTCCTTGATTGTTTCATCAAAGCGGATGTTCCAACTCCTCGATGCTTGCTTTAGTCCATAAATGGACTTCTTTAGACTGCATACTTGGTTTGGTCTCCCACTTGAGACAAAACCCTCTAGCTGTATTTTATAAACTTCTTCCTCAAGATTTCCATTAAGGAAAGCAGTCTTTACGTCCATTTGCCAGATTTCATAATCATGGTATACTGCTATAACAAGCAATATCTGAATGGACTTGAGCATGGCTACTGGTGAAAAGGTTTCATCATAGTCAATGCCATTTTTTGTCTAAAACCTTTTACTACCAGCCTGGCCTTATAGGTCTCTACTTGACCATCTACTCATATCTTCTTCTTGAAGATCCATTTATATCCTATTGGGTTAATTCCTTAGTTCGATCTACTAAGGTCCATACTAATTGGAATACATGGAGTCCATTTCACACTTCATGGCATCTAGCCATTTATCAGAGTCTTTACCCTCGATAGCTTCCGGATAGGTCATAGGATCATCATCCTAAATGATACTATCCTCATTGTCATTCTCAATGACAAAACCATATTGAGAGGTGCACCCCGCACCCTCTCTGACCTTCAAAGAGGTGTGTGCTGTGGCTATTCCTGATCAATAAGAACCTCTGGTTGAAAAATTTATTTGAAGACTCTTCAAGAATTGGTTGTTGGTTTTGAACTTCACTTAGTTCAAGTGTTGTATCATTACTTTCTTCTTGGATAAATTCTTCCTCCAAGAATGTAGAATGTCTACTGACAAAAACCGTTTATTCAGTAGTATGATAAAAGAGGTATCCAACACCCTCTTTAGGATAACCAACAAACCTGCATTTGTCAGCCCTAGCACTTATGTCCAAAATTATTCTTGACATAAGCATAGCAACCCCAAATCTTTAAGTATTTAAGATTTGGTCTTTTGCCATTCCATAACTCATATGGAGTGCTAGTCACAGACTTTTTGTTGCCCAGGTGGCTTTTTCCAAGAGAAGGGTGAACTGGAAATTACAAATTTTTTGTAAATATGTGCACTAGTAATTCCTTTTAGTGGTTGAGTGTTGTGTTAATCAGAATTAAGTGCAGAAGCTGAAAAGTAAGTAAAGCACAACACAAACAAAATAAGTTTAGAGTGGTTCGGAGCAACCCAGCTCCTATGTCCACTATCCAAGTTCACCACTCGGGATTTTCACTATATCCCCCAAACTGGAATACAGTCGGATTATTTTTCAGGCTCACAATCCCAACCTCTACACTTTGATTTTTAAACTGGGCTCACCAAAGAAACCCACACTAGGTTTTCTCAGGCTCACCTAGAACCTCTACACATTGGTTTTCAGAAGGCTCACCAAAGAAACCCTTTGGTTTTTACAACTGGGCTTACCAATAACTCAAGTATTCTAAGAGTAGAACGAAAAGCAATAGAAATGACAAACTAAGTTGTCTGGTGGTTGCCGATGCAGCTTTAGTGAAACTCAATTGAATGCCCTTCAATGCACTTCAATGGCTTCCTTGCTTTCTTCAAAAGTTGCTTCAAGCTTTTGATAAGTGTTGGTGAAGGCTTGAAGACTGACTTCAAAGTTCAAGTACTCTCTCTTCTTACTTCAATAAATGTTCAATAAATGTTCAACAACTTATTAGTCTCTCTAAGGATGTTCTCATACCTTATTTATAGAGACTTCAACTACCTTCCCTTGATTTTGAACGTTGTAGATGTTGGGAAGTGACAGGTTACCATTGGAGCACTTTTGGAATTCAAAATCAGAAATCTGGAACAAGCCGTTGGAAGAGATCCCGACATTTTAGTCAGCTTGGACATCTTCGAGTCGGCTTGGATCAGGTTCGGGTCGGCTGGGTTGAAAACCAGTGGGCTAGGTTCCACAGTCGAGAAAATATCTCACTCTGGATGAGTCGGCTAGGCTGAAATCTAGTTGACTCGGATCTACAATCGAGAAAATAGATTACTCTGGACGAGTTGGCTAGGCTGAAATCCAGTCGGCTCGGTTCCACAGGTTCTCAGAATTTTCAACTAAGTTCTGGATGAGTCGGCTGGGACTTGGTGCCAGTCGGCTGGGTCTGCGTGCCAAAGATTTTCTTTCTTGTGCCAGTGCCAGAGTCGGCTGGTTCCTCCATCCAGTCAGCTCAAGATTGGTTCTTCAGCCAGACCAATTCCTTTCTCCAGAACTCACATGCCAAGCTTTAAAGACTTCCTTAAGATCTTCTTACAATAATATCAAGAGAAATTGAAGCTTGAAACTAGTAGAAGCAACCCATTATCTTGATTTAAATAGGAAATTTTGTTGGGTTCTTCTTTACAAGATTCTAATTATTTACAATTCAACATAAAGAATTAAAGGTTGTAGGGTTTAAAAAATATGTCAAAGTAGTCATCCTACAAAAAACTTGTCAACCATTTGAAGAGTTGTTAGATAACCAAATACATGCTCTAATATTTTGTTATCATTAAAATCACTTCATGGGTCAACAATCTCCCCCTTTTGATGATGATAAAACACTAGGCATGAAAAAATCTATTCTATTCACAAGTATAGATGTATATCATAGTAAGCATTCACACTTGTTTGACGTATCACAATATTAACTGTATTCTCAAATGAGTATCAATGTATGCTATACAGTTATACACAAGGCCAATTCTATAAAATGTAAGTGTCAGAGAATAAGTACTTGTGTGTATAAGCAACATTAAGCATTGACAGTTAGATGTAATTAGTAGAGAGCAGAATAGTAATCATTGAAGCAAATTAAACATGTATTTCTCCGCCTTTTTATAAAGTTTCTAATCAATATGAAATTTCTCCCCATTTTATCGTTTATTTGAACACTTTAGCAGAAAAGATATGCAATATTCATTAAGCTCCCCCTATCTAGTTAACTTTAGCAGTTCTATTCCAATTCTATTAAGTTTCTTCTTTCATGCACTTTATTGTATAATAGTTCTCCCCCTTTTGTCATCAAATCAAAAAGTTATGCAATTAAGCTCAGATTTTAAGTAGATTGAGATTGTATCAAGATTTGTTTGAGATAATTTCACTTTCTCAAATTAGAGAGCGAATCCTATTTTAAAAAATATTAGAGAGTGTTAACAAGATAAAAGAAGTACACACACGTGTCCAAAAGGATATTCATTGTATTTCCATTAAAAGATTCAGTACATTGAACATTACACAATCTTCAAAAAGTTTCCAGAAAATACAGAAATTACCAAAGACCTACTCACTATCAGATTCTTCCGTAGGTACATTTATAGGCATACTTGCACCATACCAAGAAGCAGGTCTAGGAGGTCTACTGGAAGATGCATGAGGTGGAGGTGCTCTAGGATGGTGAGAAGTGGTAGGACCCCTAGAGAAAATAGGAGGAGGATCATATAAAGGTCTAGTCCTAGTAGTGATCTCCAAGGATCTAACAGTGCCACATATTGAAACCATCTCCATCTAGATTGCACCAAGTTGCTATTCCATGTCCTTCAGGCTTGTAGGTACCTTGTTCACAGCCTCTTTCATTTCACCAATTTTCTTTGCATTGACAAAAGTTTAGAAGCTTGGATTAGCAAAAGCTTCAGTAGATCCTCTAAGTCTTCCAAGTTCTGATATGATAATCTCAATGCCTTGTGTGTAGTCATCTGCCATTTGTCTTATTTCTGAAATGTTCCTATAGTACATTTGGCTTCATTCAACTCAGTTCTATACTCATTTAAGGTTGCATCAAATGATTCTTTATGGCTTCAGAACTAGAAGAAATAAGGTCTAGGGTAGGTTAAAGTTCCACTTGAGGTGCAGATCTAGAAGTTTCTATTGCTTCAACTTTTCCTTGCAAACTTGTAACATGTTCTTCCAATTGAGATAGTCTACTATCCACTAACTATTTTAGATCACCAAAAAGTGAAGTTATAGTCCCTGTCAGTGAATTAGTCAAAGTCTTCACCTGATCTTCAATTTGACTTTGGATATTTGGAGGATTTGAAGCTACAGGAGTGAAGTCTGGTAAAGGAATATCAGTTGTCATGAACTCAGGTGCAGGCATATCAAATTCTGGGAAAGGTGTATCAGTCTCTTCAAAAGTGGCAGCAGGTTCAGGAATGAGAGATTCTGGTTCAGGTGCAGGTGCAATAGAGGTTCTAGCTTCAGCAGTAGTAGTACCAGTAGTTTCTTCATTTTCTTCTTCTTCTTTCACTACTTGACCTACCAATTGCCCTGATATTCGTTCCTTTCTTTCTCCAAACACTTTCAACTTGAATGTAACCCATTCTTTCTAGTGACTTGGAGGTGTAGATGTCAGTATGGTGCAATTCAACTCCATCCTCACCTTCCAAATTCACTCTTTGGGATTTGAATAGCAGGGTTAACATCATTCCATAAGGTAAGCAAGACTTAGCCTTTCTGATAGTCTCCTTCATTTGCATAATGATAATGTGAGATAAATTCACAGGAGTCATTTCCAAGATATATTCTATAAGGCACAGGTCCTTCTCAGTTACCCAATCAAACCTTCAAGTCCTTTGCAAAGATTTCCTACTAATGAAATTATGCAATAACCTCATTTCAAGAGATAAAGTGTTGGCAAAGATAGTTCCAATCCCACTGACATCTTCCTTGTTTAGGATAGTTCTCAAGGCCTTTTTCTATCCTCAATTACTAGGTATTTCACCCCATCAATAGGTAAATCCAGTAGACTGTGCAAAACTTCTTCATTGATAACAACTCTTCTTCCTTTAATTGTAGACTCTACATGATTTGTACCTACTCTCAATTTTCATAAAATATCTTAACAAGTGAGGGGTAGGTTTTTTCATTTAGAGAACAAAATTTCCTCCAGCCCTGATCCTCAATCAAGTCACCAATCTTCAACCCTATCTCCTTAATAAATTTAAAGTTAATACTCATACGATATACGGCCAGAAGGTACCGGTCTTGTGGACATTGAAGGGATTTGACTTGGAGCAATGGGAGCAACCCCTGCAGGTTTTCCACAAGTTCTTCCATGATGACACAGCTGACTTCGGTTCTTCTTGACGTCTCTTAGTTCTTCTTTCCCTTTCCATAGACGGAGCGGCCCGTATGAGCGTTTCCTAGTAGTATGTTTAGGAGCCATTGCTAAGGAAAGAGGAAGAGTTGAGAATGGAGAGCTTAGAAGGGAGAGAGGAGTATTTGGAATAGGATTAAGAGAGGAAACGACAGTTAGAAAGATGTGTGGAGGTTAGAAAGCTCGGAAAGGGTTTGACCCCAAAAAAAAAACTCAAGCGTGACGCAATCCAGTCGACTCGAAAAGTCCTAGAGAGGCTCGAGCTGGCTAGGCCAAAACTCGCCCAAAACACACAGAGAATCAGTTGACTCGATTTAAGAACTAGTCGACTCGAACTGGGAAATCAGGTTTTGGAAAATTCAATAACAACCTGAGAGATTTTGGAGAAATTTCTAACAAAATTTAGGCTCTATGATAGATAATGAAATCAGGAGGTTCTCTAGATGATGTTCCTTAAATTTGAAGGAATTATATAGAGAATTTAAAAAGGATCACAAAGTCCTAATTCACTTCTAATTAGTTCAAACCTGTTTTGATTAAGTGGCTTAGTAAATATATCAGCTAATTGATCTTTAGTAGGAACAAATCAAGCACTATATCATCATTTGAAACATGATCTCTATAAAATGATGTCTAATTTCAATAGTGCTTAGTTCTAGAGTGTGAGAATTGGATTCTTGTCAAATTGATAGCACACTGTGTGTATCGCATTTAATTGGAATTTTAGATTGTGATATACCAAAGTCTTCTAGTTGTTGTTAATCCATAACACTTGAGCACAACAACTACCAGTAGCCATGTACTCAGCCTTAGCTATGGACAAGGCTACGAAGTTTGGCTTCTTACAGTGCCATGAGTTAAACTCAACCCTAGAAATTGGCATGTACCGCTAGTGCTTTTTCTATCTATTTTACAACCAGCTTAGCACATCAGAGAATCCAATCAATTCAGGGTAGAATGTTAGAATACCAAATTCCTAAATTACTTGTTGCTTTCAAGTATTTAATATTCTCTTAACAGCAAGCATGTGGTTCTTTTGGTGATGACGGAAATCTAGCACATACACACTACACTATACTTGTCTACTGAGTCAAATATAATAGGGATCCGATCATACCTCTATATAGCTTTTGGTCAACATTAGATCCATTTTCATCTTTGTCCAATCTGCAAGCTGGGCTCATGGGTGTGCTCATTGATTTGCTACTCTCCATACAAAACTTTTGATGATTTCTTTGATGTATTTGGCTTGGTTGATGAAGATGCCTTCCTTTGTTTGTTTTACTTGAAGTCCAAGGAAGTAGTTTAGTTTGCCCATTAAGCTCATTTCAAATTCTCCCTGCGTAAGCTTAGCAAATTCTTTACATAGAGATTCGTTAGTTGTACCAACAATGATATCATCAACATATATTTGTACAACTAAGATGTCATTATTCTTCTTTTTGATAAATAAAGTTTTATCTACATTTCCTTTTGAAAAATTATTTTCAATTAAGAAAGTGCTAAGTCTATCATACAGGCTCTAGGTGCTTGTTTCAAACCATACAATGCTTTGTTAAATTTAAATACGTGGTTTGGAAATGTGTGTGATTTTCAAAACCTAGTGGTTGTTCTACAAAAACTTGTTCAGAGATAAAACCATAAGAAATGCACTCTTTACATCGATTGAAAAGTTTAAAATTCATGCAGCAAGCAATGCAAGTAGTAATCTAATGGCTTCTAGTCTTGCTAGTAGGTACATAAGTTTCATCAAAATCAATACCTTCTTCTTGGTTATATCCCTTAGCCACTAATCTAGCTTTGTTTTTTATTATGTTCCTTGTTCATCTAATTATATTCCTATAGACCCATTTGGTTCCTATTATTGGATGGTCAGTAGGTCTATCTACTAATGTCCATACCCTATTCCTTTCAAACTAGTTTAATTCATCATGCATTGCCATCATCCAATTTGGGTCAGTCTCAGCTTCTTCTAGGCTATGGGGTTCTATTTGTGATACAAAGGCTAGGTAATCATGTGCATCCTTATGTGTAGACCTAGTCCTAATACCATATGAAGGATCTCCTATGATTAATTCTTTAGGATGAGATGTAACATACCTCCGGTCCCTCGGTAGATCGGTGTGATCCTTACTTAACGTTTCTTCTTCATCTTGAGTGTCTTTATCTTGAATGTCAAGTCCTCCATCCTTTTTGCAACGTACCTGCATCATTATCTATGCACTTTCTTGTCTAGAAGGTGTAGGGTAGTTTCAATAAATACAACATGTATTGACTCTTCAACAGTAAGAGTCCTTTTATTAAAAACCCGATATGCTTTGCTATGTAATGAATAACCTAGGAAAATTGCATCATCAGCTTTATAATCAAATTTTCCTAAATTATCTTTTCCATTATTATGCACAAAGCATTTGCATCCAAACATATGAAAATAACTAATATTGGGTTTTCTATCATTCCAAAGCTCATAGGGGTTTCTTTAAAATAGGATGGATCAAAACGTGGGTTAAAATATAGTATGCAGTGTTCACCGCTTCTGCCCAAAAGTACTTTGGAAGATTGCCTTCACACAACATTGTGCGAGCCATTTCTTCCAATGTCCTATTTTTCCTCTCTACAATACCATTTTGTTGAGGTGTTCTAGGAGAGGAGAAGTTGTGATCAATGCCAAATTCAGTACAATAATCTTCAAAATTTGATTTTCAAATTCAATTCCATGATCACTTCTAATTGAAATCAAAGATAAGTTCTTTTGATTTGAAACCTTTTTATGGAATTTTCTGAAAACATGAAAGGTTTCATCTTTTGAGGTAATAAACAAAACCCAAGTAAATCTTGAAAAATCATCTACTATCACAAGAGATATTTCATACCTCCTAGGCTTGTGTCCTAATAGGTCCGAAAAGGTCCATGTGAAATAGTTCAAGTGGTCTTGTTGTAGAAACTATATTCTTTGATTTAAAACTCTACCTAGTTTGTTTATCCATTTGGCATGCATTACAAACATGATCAAAATCAACTTTGAACTTAGGCATGCCTCTAACAAGATCTTTAGAAATCAATTTGGCAATAGTATGCATGCTAGCATGACTTAGTCGTTAATGCCATAGTAAACACGACTCTTTGGTGTTAGCATTCATTGCAACTAGACTGGGGCTACTTGACATGGCAAGATCATTAAGATCTACCATATAAATTCCAAGTCTATGTCCAATGAACTTATTGCTAGAATCTAAAGAGTTAGTTACTATACACATAGAAGATTCAAAGACAACCTTGAAGCCTTTATCACATAATTGATTTATGCTTAAAAGATTATGCTTCAACTTGTCTACTAGCAAAACATTTTTAATAAAAGTGAAGGGAGTTATTTTGATCTTACCAATACCGATTATTCTTCCTTTGCCATTGTCTCCAAAGGTGACCATGCCTCCTTCTTTCATTTCAAGGGTGATAAACTGGTCTTTGTCACCTATCATATATCTTGAGCAGCCACGTCTAAGTACCACCTTTTCTTCAATTTTTGGCCTGCAAGACATTCCTACAAAACAATCAATGAATTCTTTTAGGTACCCAAGCTACCTTGGGTCCTTGCAGGTCAGCAGAGGTGGTTCCTTTGAGAACCCATATTTTTCTTACATTCTTATGGATATTTTTAGAATTATTGCAGTCAAAAAATGTCCTATTCTTTTGCAAACATGGCATACAACTTTAGAGTTTTTCATAAGCGCATAATTAGAAGTTCTAAAAGTTGATGCAATTGATGCAGATTTTGAACCTTTTGAAATATAAGCATTTTGCTCAAGTTCTTAGGAACATACAATAAGGATTTAGAAGTCGAAACAGTTTTTGGTGTAGCCAAAGCTTTTTGAGATAATACATCTGAACAGGTACTTAGATTTAGATTTCACAAGGTAGTTGCTGAAATTCCATTCATAATAAAGTTTTAAAACCAATTCCAGCTTTGTTTCCTGAAATTCTTGTTCTTTTAAAATTAACTCAAGCTTATTTGAGGACAAAGTAAGTTTTCAACTAAAGGCTTGAGTTTTTAACCTCCTTTTTTAGTTCAGTATTTTCAGTAATTAAATCATTGTTTTTCCTTTGACATAAGAGATTTTCATTTTCAGCTTTCATTTCTTTCAGAAAAGTCATACAGTTCTTTTGCATAAAAGGTTCTTTTCTGAAATTTCATTTTTCTGTTTGAGTAAAGAGTTATTCATATTTTTCAATGATTATATCTTTACTCCAGCTCTTAATTAAGATAATAAATCATAAAATGCAGAATTAATTCGTCAAATGTAAATTCAGTGCAATTGCAAGGGATGTTACATCATCTTCGAAACCCATTAAACATAGATTTGCTACCTTGGTGGTCTCTTCTTCTTCAGACGAAGATGATTCTTCACTATCGGTCCATGTGGCAACCGTGGCTTTCTTCTTCTTCTTATCTAAAGGATTTCTTCAATAGAGGACAGTTTGGACGAATGTGCCCCGGCTTCTTGCATTCATAGCATGTGGGGACTACTTCTTATCTTTCTCTCTATCCTTTTCTTTTTTTTTTCTGTAATCCTTCCTATGGAATTTTAGGTTGAATCTTTTTTTCTTTCTTCCATGAACTTTCTAAATCTCCTCACAACCATTGCGATATCATCGTCTTCTAGGTCATCATTGGAGAAGGTGCTTTCTTCTTAACACTTTCATCATCCCTATTGATTCAGTAGCAGCTTTGAAGGCTATAGTAGTTTCTTTTTCTTCTATTCATCTTCAGTTCTGTGCTACATAGTCAGCTCGTGGTGCAAGAGTGATCCCAGTAGTTCATCCAGTAGTAATGTGTTGAGATCTTTGGCCTCTGAATTGCTATCACTTTGGGATCCCACTTGTCAGGTAAAGATCGGAGTATCTTTTGAACTAGATCAGTTGAGTATACCTTGCAAGACTCTTCAAAACATTAATAATATCTGTAAATCTAGAGAACATGGTAGAAAATCTTTCAGAGGTTCCCTTTTAAACAATTCATAGTGTGAACTAAAAGATTTATCTTTGAGGTTTTCACTGGGAAGTTCCCTCATGGGTCACTTTGAGTTTGTCTAGATTTCCTTTGCTGAGAAGCAAGTAGAAATTCGGTTGACTCATTTGCATCCAAAGCACAGTATAGTAAGTTCATTGCTTTGGTATTCAATTCCTCCATTTTTATGTCATGATCATCCAATCCTCTTCAAGCTTAGGGATGTCCACGCCATCAACTTTGATCATGGGAATGTGTGGCCCTTTTAAGATGACCTTCCATAATTGAAAATCAATAGCTTGAATGTAAATTTCATTCGTGCTTTCAATAAGAGTAATTAGTGCCTATGAATAGTGGAGGTCTATTTGTTGACTGGCCTTTGACCAAGGATGTACTCATGGGATGAGCCATCAATCTTTACTCGAGTAATCAGGACACTGCTCTGATACCAGCTGTTGCCCAGGGGCTTTTCCCAAGAGGGGGGTGAATTGGGAATTACAAAATTTCTTGCAAATATGTGTACTAGTAATTCCTTTAGTGGTTGAGTGTTGTGTTAATCAGAATTAAGTTCGGATGCTAAAAAGTAGTAAAGCACCAACAAACAAAACAAATTTAGAGTGGTTCGGAGCAACCCAGCTCCTACATCCACTACCCAAGTTCACCACTCGGGATTTCCACTATATCCCCCAAACCAGAATACAGTGGATTATTTTTCAGGCTGACAATCCCAACCTCTACACTTTGGTTTTTAAACCAGGCTCACCAAAGAAACCCGTACTAGATTTTCACAGGCTCACCTAGAACCTTTACACTTGGCTTTCATAGGCTCACCAAAGAAACCTATTTTGTTTTTACAACCGGGCTCACCAATAACCAAGTATTCTAAGAGTAGAATGAAAAAGCAATAGAAATGACAAACTAAGTTGTCTGGTGGTTGCCGATGCAGCTCTAGTGAAGCTCAATTGATGCCCCCTTCAATGCACTTTAATGGCTTCCTTGCTTTTTCTTCAAAGTTGCTTCAAGCTTTTGATAAGAGTTGGTGAAGGCTTGAAGACTGACTTCAAAGCTTAAGTGCTCTATCTTATTACTTCAATAAATGTTCAAAAAATGTTCAACAACTCATAGTTTCTCTAAGGATGTTCTCATATCTCATTATAATAGAGACTTCAACTACCTTCCTTGATTTTGAACATTGTAGACCGTTGGGAAGTGATAGGTTACCATTGGAGCACTTTTGGAATTCAAAATCAGAAATCTGGAACTAGCCGTTGGAAGAGATCCTGACATTCCAGTCTGCTCGGACATCTTCGAGTCGGCTCGGATCAAGTTCGGGTCGGCTAGGTTAAAACCAGTCGCTAGGTTCGTTCGACAGTCAAAAAATAGCTCACTCTGGATGAGTCAGCTAGGCTGAAATCCAGTCGACTCGGATCCACAGTCGAGAGAAAAAAGATTACTCTGGATTAGTCGGCTAGGCTGAAATCCAGTTGGCTCAGTTTCACAGGTTCTCAAAACATTTTCAACCAAGTTCTGGATGAGTTGGTGGGACTTGGTGCCAGTCGACTGTGTCTATGTGCCAGAGATTTCTTTCTTGTGCCAGTGCCAGAGTCGGCTTGTTCCTCCATCCAGTCGGCTCGAGATTGGTTCTTCAGCCAGACAATTCCTTCTCCAGAACTCACATGCCAAGCTTGAAGACTTCCTTAAGATCTTCTTACAATAATATCAAGAGAAGTGAAGCTTGAAAACTAGTATAAGCAATCCATTATCTTTGATTTAAATAAAAATTTTGTTGGGTTCTTCTTTACAAGATTTTATTATTTACAACTCAACACATAAAGAAATAAAGGTTGTAGGGTTTTAAAAAATATGTCAAGTAGTTGTCCTACAAAAACTTGTCAACCATTTGAAGAGTTGTTAGATAACCAAATACATGCTCCAATGTTTTATTATCATCAAAATCACTTCAGGGGTCAACACTTTGTTAGTACCCTGATCAAAATATAGGCAGCAGTTTCTAGGACATATCCCCAGAAAGAAATAGGAAGATCTGTAAAGCTTATCATGGACCTCACCATGTAACAAGGTGCGATTTATTCTTTTCTCCATACCATTTAAATGTGGTGTATAAGGAGGAGTCCATTCATAGATTATGCATTTGTCCTTAAGATGGTTTAGAAACTCACTAGACAAGTATTCTCCTCCTTGATCAGAATGAAGAATTTAGTACTATGTCTAGGTTGTTTTTTAACCATCTTTGATACTTTTTAAATTTATCCAAGGCTTCGAACTTGTGTTTCATTAGATATACATGACCAAACCTAGATAAGTCATAAGATAAACATGATGAAATAAGAGTATCCACCTCTGGCCTGAGTTGTCATTAGTCCACACACATTAGTATGCACAAGACCTAATAACTCAGTTGCCTGTCTCCATATCCAGAGAATGGAGACTTGGTCATTTTTTCTTTGAGTCAAGACTCACAAGTTCCCAATGATTGAAATTATAAGGGTCAAAGTAATTATCTTTGACTAATTTGTTTATCCTTGACTCACTTATATGACCTAACTGGCAATGCCAGAGAAATGTGACATTGACATTATCTTTATTTTTCTTCTTGTTATCAACAAGCAATATTTCATCATTGAGTTCTAAAGTTAGAAGACCATTAATAAAATAACCATGTCCAAATATTTATTATTATGAAGAATAAAGCAGCCACTGCTTTATTCTGGTGCCTCAGGTATCCCCACCATCTGGGAATCCGCTAGGGGTGGCGGTGTGGAGAGGGGAGCTCCCCTCAGGGCTCTATAGGTCACAATGATGGGGAGCCCTCGCTCGGTTGGCAGAAGCCTCACGTGCTCGCATTGTCACCATAGCGCTCTAGGCTTTCACATGTGCTTTGCTGGTGATCGGGGACTCAGCATTGGACTTCCCTCGATCTCTGGTGTTTTCGCTAGCCCCTTACCTGGTGCACCAATCTATTACCGCCAAGATCGCCGTGGCTTGTAGCTCTGACATGGCATGGACTCGTCAGGCTTCCATTAGGAGCTCAGTCCTCTCCCGACATGTCCAAAAAAAAGAGTAGACCTGGACTAGGAACTCTAGCGGGGTCACTCTGATGGTCAAGTCAGTTTGGGATGATCAAGGAGAACAGAACCTCTATGGCAAAGAGCTTGGGGATTCTCTGCATAGAATATGAAAGATGGAATTTGAAATAGAAAGACAAGGTCAAGTAGAGATCAGAGAGCTGGGAGGTTCTATTGGCTGGTTCCTTGTACGTTTGTTCTCTGAGTCTTACCAGTTGCCTCTCTCCCCTATCGGGGGTCCTTTCTACTATTTTTATACAAGTAGAAGGGCCCAAACCATGCCTGGGGCTTCATTGAGATGTCTATTTTTTGTATCCCTTTTTGGAGTTGTTTTCTTTATCTGCAGCCTCTCTCCTATTGGACCGGTCCTCTAGAAGAGATCCTTCTATTTGGGGGTGATCGCTGGCGTAGTACAGTTCTTGTCCTTCTGGTGGTTTAAATTTCTATGGGAGGGGCAGGCACCGTGCAACAGAGCCTCGAGCCATGGGGGAGCGTTTCCTTTCCAGGAGGGACCATCAATGTGTCGCAGGGCTTGTGGCCTTAATGGAGTACTCCTCATAGAGGAAGTTCAGGTTCCGTGTCATGAGGATCAGTACCCTCGGTTGCACTATTGTTGATGTGGCGATGCAGCATAAGGTGTGAAGCTTGGCGGGGCATGCATTGCATAGGACATGCGAGTGGTGCATTGCAGGGTTTGATTTTTTTGATAGGGAATGCACCACTTCTAAGAGGTACAGGTAGCTAGAAATTTCCATGTCAGTCTGTATGTCTGCTGGTCCTCCCTCTTCTGCCATTGGTGGGAACTCCAAATTTGGCAGGAGGAGAGGGAGAGCTCAATCTAGAGAGCCTGACTCTAAAAGTGGGATCATGACCTCGGCTAGGTGCTCGACCACGGATGCGGGGGCTGCCTTCGTAGAGTGCGAGCATGACTTTGGCTTGGCGCTCAACCCTGAATGTGGGGTGCCACCTTGGCATGCATGAGAAAGACCCCAATTAGGAGCTGGCCCAGATGGAGGGCCCACCCTATGAGCATGACCTAGCTGGGAGCTGATCTCAGATGGAGGGCTTGTCTTGGCATGCATGAGCATGACCTCGGCCAGGAGCTATCCTCATATGGAGGGTTCATCCTATGACCACAACCTCGACTAGGAGCTGACCTCGAATTGAGGGCTCGCCTTGGCACACATGAGCATGACCCCGACTAGAAGTTGACCTCAGTCGGGGGGCTTGCCCTATGAGCATGACCCCGGCTCGAAGTTGACCTCGGATGGAGGGCTCGCCTTGGCATGCATGAGAATGACCCTAGTTGAGAGCTAACCTCAGATGGAGGGCTCACCCAATTATCACGACCCTGATTGGGAGCTAACCACAGATGGAAGCTTGCCTTGGCATGCATGAGCATGACCCTGATCAAGAGTTGACCTCAGACGGAGGACTTGCCCTATGAGCATGACCCTGGCTAGGAGCTGACCTCAGATGGAGGGCTTCCCTGCATGCATGAGCATGACCCCGGCTGGGAGTTGACCTTGGATGGATGGCTCACCTAGGCATGCATGCACACAACCCTAACTAGGCGCTGACCTCGGATGGAGGGCTCACCTTGGCATGCATGAGCATGACCTCGACCGGGAGCTGACCTCAATCGAAGGGCTCTCCATATGAGGATGACCTCAACTAGGAGCTAACCTCGGACAGATGGCTTGCCTTGGCAAGCATGAGCACAACCCTAGCAGGGAGCTGACCTCAGATGGAGGGCTCACCATCTTCAATTGGGCACCGCATCCAGGTGGCACTTTCTGAAAGAAAAGTGTCATAAAATCCAATCTCTATAAGGACATTTTTTGTAATATTCCAACTCTTGTATGACATTATTATATTATTAAAGGCACTTTTGTTTCATCATACTGCTGTGTCTTACTTAAAGATTATGATGACCCATAGGTTAGGGCATTGGAATTAGGGTTATGATGGGGATCATAATGGTGAGACCTATGTTCCTATAAATCCTAATCTAAAATGTTTTTAGTCATTGGATCATCGATTCAGGGATGGATGCTTCCGGAAAGACTAGCTATTCCTATGTATGCTCGATGGAGAGGGCGGTTGGTCTCACAGGAACTTGTGTAGAGACACTAATACAAGGATAAAGGTGCTCATTAGAAATGAGTTGACTAAACTGATCCGCACCGAGACTATCTTATGGAAGTCTTACTACTTGTCAAAAGATAGTTCTCATAGTGGGAGTTGTGCAAGTGATCTTTAGACTTGAGGTCACCATGGTTCCTTATGCACACTAAGCCATATTTGGTTCATAGTCATTCATGACATTGAGTCTTGTACAGGGTGTTCTCGGATATGGTGGAAGGCGTATGAAGGATGTAAGTGGACAATAAGGAATTGATCATTCCCAGTAAGAGAATTGCTATCCCAAGTAATCTTTTCGATTGATGACTCAGGGAGTCTTTGATCAAAGTAGGATGAGATTAGAAGTAGTTTCTAATCAGTCATCAGTAGAATCTTCATTATCAAATAGAGATTCAAATGATTAAGTGTTAGGGTTTGACATTTATCCATGCCCATCACTTAATCAGGATAATGGGAGATCGAAAGATTGAATTGCACGACTACTTTCTACTGAAGGATATTTTGGTACTTTTCATAAAATTTCATATCTTCTGGGTAGGCATGACATGTTGCTATATGTCAATCATGTCTTGTATGTTTTCATGAATCAATTTGATTGGATTCATGAGTCAATTTGAAAGCTGGTTCAAATTGGCAACTTAGGTCAGCTCAATTTGATCTACTTAGGTCAATCGGGTTTGATTGGATCAATCGATCAGACCAAGACCTACTGCTAGCTAGATGTGGAACCCAAAGGGTCACACACATTAGGAAATTGACCTAGGAAGTCAATTGACATTTAATTAGGGTCATGGGATCCTAATGGTTAGCTAGATTGCATACTAGCATGTGTAGGCCGACCTAATCTCTTAACCCAATTGAAATGGATCTAAATGGTAGTTAAATGGACTAACCAATATATGGGAGACCTAAATTGGGTGTGTCCTATGTGTGACAAATTTATCATATTTCATCTGATATTTTTTGGATATTTATGCACCATATATTAAGAGTCTCAATGGCATGGGACTCTTGGTGCCTAAGTGATACCTCAGCATTCAGGATGATGTGAAGGACAAATAAACCTCCTATCTAAAACAAATTATATGGTTAGAAAAGAAGATTTAATGCCCTTTCAAATGACACCCATATTGCATATACTTTGTGAAAGAAAAGTATCCTAAAAGCCAATCATTGTAAGTAAATATTTTTGTAATCTTCCAACTCTTGTATGACATTATATTAATAAAGGTATTTATTTTTATCATATACTTCTATGTCTTATTTATGGATTATGATGAAACCCATAGATTAGGACAATGAAATTAGGGTTATGATAAGATCATAACAATGAGACCTAAGTTCTATAAACCATAATCAAAATGTCCTAGTCAATGGACCATCGATTCGGGGATCGATGAATCCGGTAAGACTAGCTTATCCTATGTATGCTCAGTTAATGAGGATGGTTGGTCTCACAAACCATTTGTGTAGATACACTAATACAAGGATAAGGGTGCTTATTAGGGTATGAGTACACTAAACTGATTTGCACCGAGACTATCTTATAGAATTCTTACTGCTTGCCAAAAGATAGGTCTCATAGTAGGAGTTGCGCATGTGATCTTTGGACCCAAGGTCACCATGGTTCCTCGTGCACACTAAGCCATATTTTTTATTTAAACTCATTCATGACATTGAGTCATGTACGGGTTGTTCTGGGTATGGTGGAAGGTGTACGAAGGATGTGAGGGACTAACAAGGAATCGATCATTCTTGGTAAGAGGAATTGTTATCCCATGTAATATCTTCGATGAGTGACTCAAGGAGCCTTTGATCAAAGCAGGAAAAGATTAGAAGTAGTTTTAATCAGTCATCAGTTGAGTCCACATGATCGAGCTGAGATTTGATATGACTAAGTGTTAAGGTTTGACATGTATCCATACCTATCACTTAATCGGGATAATGGGAGATCGAAAGATTGAATTGCATGGTAACTTTCAACTAAAGGGTATTTTGGTACTTTCCATCAAATTCCACATTTTTTGGGTAGGCATGATACGTTGCTTGATGTCAATCTTATCTTGTCGGTTTTTATGAACCAATTGGATTGGTTTCATGAGTCAATCGGATGGATAATTCGAATTGGACAATTAGGGGAGCCAATTTGACCTAATTAGGTCAATCGGATTCGATTGGTTCGAATCAGCTCAAACCTAAACCTACTGCTTGCTAAATGTAGAACCAAAAGGGTCACACACATTAGGGAGCTGGCCAAGGAAGTCATACATGGTTTAATTAGGGTCATGGCATCCTAATGGTTAGCCAGATTACACACTAGCATGTGTAGGCTAACCCAATTCCTAACCGAATTGATTTGGGTATAGTGCTTGTTAATTGACTAACCTAATTGAGGGAAACCTACATTAGGTTGAGTCCTAATGGGGTAGCCTAAACTAGGATTTATCTGATTTTTATTGGACATTAACCTGTTTTATTGAAGAGTCCTGGGCGCTCAGGACTCTTGGCTTTTCTCGGCACGTACGGGAGAAAGAGTGCGTGCAGAAGAAACTGAGAGTCCTTCTGTAGATGAAACTCTAGGAGTTTCTTATCTAGGATGCCTCTTCAAATAGTCTCCATGACCTTTTGGATTTGGCTGATCGGTCAAAAGGGGACAAAGGGGTGGCATGAGTGAGAAGAAGTCAACGCACATAGATGAAGAGTCACGTCTCTTCATCTATGCATAGTTCTGAGGCAGAGTCGTTCTGTTCTTAGGATTCCTCTTCTGTGGTTTCAAGACAAGAAAAGATGCCTCCTTTCCCTTGAGTTTGGTACATGCCATGTGGCATGAAGAGAGATCATCTGGAGAACTCAGATAAGACTCCTGAGTCTTGAAGAGTCTTATCATATATGAAAGGACATATCTGATAAGAAATTTTGGGATTCTTTTCATGCCCCTTAAATTCTTATTTAAGGGTGTACGGTGAAATGAGATGTTGTTGTTTGGTCTTCCAGAATAGGAGTCTAATTACACTGAGTGTTCTGTCTGAGTGTCTCTCTGTCTCTCCCTCCCTCCTTTCTTTAAGACAAGACTTGTCTTGTTAAGACAAGATCTTTTCTACTAGGACAAGGCTTTGTTTTATGACATAAGCCTAAGAGGTCCTAGAAGAGGGTTGTCCTAAAACCAAGAGTGCTTTAGAAAGTGTTCATAGTGCCCTATAGTTGGACAGGATGTCCTATAGTGGTAAAAAATCCAAGGCTGTAGAAAGAGTCCTACTTTAGCATGCAACTACAAGAAGGAGTTCTTCCTTGGTTCAATTCTCATGGAGATCACCGTTGGATGGCTTACACTTGTAAGTCTTATGGAAAGAAGTGGAAAACAGCATTTCAGGTATGTTTCTTGTACCTTTTTATGATTCATTAGTGATAATGTCTAAGGGGATCTGGCAATTAGGGTTTCTTCTAGCCAGTTAGGGTTTTCATGCTAGAATTTTTGTTTTAAAATTCACTTTTGCAGGTAGCATGATAACCTTGGCTCCCCAAAAACCCCATCACTTTGACTAGGTCAAAGGTGGCATATGGCATGGAAAAGATTGACCACCAAGTGAAGAGTAGCGACTCTTCATAATTGGTGCCAACTTATTTTGTGCGCAAGAAATAAATGGGCATAGAAAGGACCTAAAGTCCTTCTACTTTGGGGCTTTTTTTCCAGATGAACCAAGGCACCCCTTAGCCTCATCTCCATGCGATTTGAATGCTTATGACTGGTCAAATTGAGAAAAGAAGTTCGGTGGAAGGAGTTGGCGCTGAAGAGTTACGACTCTTCATGTTTGGCGCAATTCTGAAAAGCAGAGTCCTTCTGCTTTAAGGAGTTTTGAGTCCCCGACTCTTTTTACTCAAAACCATGTCCCTGGCTTCATTGTAACAAGAAAATTCCAACTAGCAAATGGAGAAGTCGGATGAAAACTTGAAGGGACTTGAATGAGGTAGTTGGCGCACAAAAGGTCATGATGCTTCATTAATAAGACTCTTTCTATATGAAGAGTCTTATTTGATAAATTGAAAGGCTTATGATGGGCTGATGAGAAGGCTTATCTGGTGCCTCCCATTCTCCTATAAATAGGCTTCGGTGATTAGGTTCAAGGGTATCACAAAAACTCATTTCTTTCCTGCATTCCTACACTCACACTCTACCCACTCTCTTTTATCTCTTCCTCCTTGTCTTGTCTTAAGACAAATACTCCATTTTAAGACAAGGGTTTTATGAAATGAATTAGAAAGTGAAAGTGAAAGTAAAGAGTGTTTGGAAAGGGCTCAGAGTGCTCTATAGGAGGGCAAGGATCTGAGCAAGGAAAGAAAGGCTGTTGAGGGAAGAAAGTCTATCAAAAGTGTTCCAATTCGAAAGGCGGTGAGGGAAGAAAGTCGTGTATAAAAGTTTCCAATAATCAGGAAACCTACTAATGATGCGGGACAAACCTAAGACTGATGCAAAATAGTAAACTAATTTTTTTTAAAAAAATTTTTAGATATAAATTCAGTGGCTTAAAGAACCGAAAATACGAAAGAACTAGCAAAAAGACTAGTAATGCTAGAAACTATCATACCGCAGAAACTCATGCAGATAATAATAGTCAGGACCGAGAGTTGAGAAACTCCTAGTTAGGATAGTGTACCTATCATCAGAATAGACTCAAAGGGGGAAGGCTTTTACAAAGGCAGCGATTATAGTTTCTTCGAGGAAGAGATCTCTCAGTCTCTGGATGGCGCCTGAAAGAACAAGCCTTTGGTTTTCAAATCTGAAGGCGATCTGGACCCGGTCTGAAAGCAAAGAAATTACTCTGGGCGGTGAAACACCTCGGGGAACTACAAATGTCAAGGTTAGGCATGAATCAGGTAATCAAAGAAAAAAATAACAAGATAAACAAGGAAGGAAAGGGATTAGGGCAAAGGGCTGGCGGCAAGGAAGCAGGAAGAGCTCTTGATCTGGGCATCTTCAAGGCTTCTCTTTTAGACGTGGCTGATGCTTGGAGGTCTGATTTGCTGCTGGGGCATGGAGGGATTGCAAGGATAGGGGTTGGCCAACACAAGAGAACAAACCTAACAAACCAAAGAACCAAAATACAAACACAAGAACAGTCTTAAAAATAATTCAGTAGAATTAATTCATAAGAGTTGATTGATTACAAGAGGAGGAGGGTGGGGTATTTATAGAGTTCCCATACCCTCTTCTAACTAGGGTACACTTAGGTTAAGAATAACCTCTCCTTAAGGCATTAGGAAAGGAATCCTTAATAGGTTAGGAAAGAAAGCCTTAAGAGGTTAAGACTTTGACTAGTCTTCTCCTTCTCCTTCATGCTTTGACCTAGTCTTCTACCAACCCTTGGACTTGGTCAATCAAGTGAGGATGCCTCTCTTAGGCATGTGGGCTTCATGGGAGTGGCAAGAGCCAACCAAGAGGTGATAGGTGCATGTGCTTGGGCCTCATGGAAGCTGGGATGGCTGGTAGCCTGGTAGCAGGAAAATTCTTTGGAATATTGCTTCTTCATGGACCTAGGCCTTGCATTCACCTGGGCTAGGGTGCAGATAAGTCTTTGAGATCATGTTATGACCTGGTCTAAGAATATACTCTAGCCTCTGGAGGGAATCTGGGTATCTGGAAAACATCTGGAGGGCATCTGGGCATCTGCAGGTATCTTGGACACTGGATTGGCATACAAGGTCCATTGGTTGATGTAGAGGCCTCTGGCTCCTGGATGAGGCCTGGTGAAACTTCACAGTAGGGTATCCTCTCCTCTTGTACAAAATTGAACTTCTACTGGACTCATAACTGAAGTACAAGACTTAATTTACTGACTAGGGTTGAGGGTTGAGACAAATCACTAACTCAACTTATTACAGGACTCAATCTTAATTGATCACATAATTTTTGAAACTTTGACACATGACTAAGTAAACTATATGGGATCCAGTGATCTGTGTCTGATCTTGGTATCCCCACCAATTCTCCCAGGGTGGGAGGAACTCGACCCTATCGAGTAAGGGTCAATTGGCTCTCAAGAGGCTCTAGGTTGAGGCATGGCAGATCCTCACTAGTGCTCCACAAATCCTCAGATTCTGGCTGACCTTGCCATCTGACCAAATACCTTGATAGCCTTCATCTTGGGTGCTGATGGCTTGATCATCCATGATTCACTCAGTCTTTCCTTACTTATTGGCCAAATTGTTGTAGACACTCTGGGTTGGGTTCACTCACAAAGGAAGGAATTGGCTCAAGGTGCTCGCTAGGTATCACTGTTGGCTCCCTATGCTCTATAAGGTCTGAAAGGTTGAAGGTTTAGGCATTGGGTCCACTATTCTTTATTAGTCTGAATGGGCTAGCTTTGCGAGCAGAAAATTCCTTTACAATCGCATAATCCTCTGCAGAAAACTTTTTATCTCTCTTTCGAGAATAGCCAAGTTGTTATTTAGTCATTATTTTTATTTTACTTTGACTAATATCTGATGCAAATGCTGTGCAGAGGTCAGTGCATGTGTGGATAGATGAATCAAGGTTGTAAATTTATTAGACTCAAGACTAACACCTAATAGACTCGACTAGACTTCCTATCAAAGAAAATTTATTAGACTCTTTAGGTCTAACCTAACACATATAGACTTTTTAGGTTTGATCCTAGCATGGCACACATGAGAATTTACTATGTACTCCTACTATGCCATAGGGTTCTCCTAAAGTAAGTTGCAAACATGATAAACTCAACGAATGAATGCAACATGCGAACTTCTATAAAATGTAATCTAATAGTAAGAAAAATTGGAGAAGTTTTTAGAAAAGAGTAGAAAATAAGATGTGGATTCAGGGTTAGTCTGATGGGGTAGGAAGTAAGCAAAGGATTCGGGGTTAATTGGGTAGAGTAGGATGTAAGAAGGGGTGTATGGGATTAATCCTAGACTAATAAGGCTGACCTTATGGGTTGATGGGTACCTACAGGGTTATAGTATGGAAGAATGGATTACTAATCTCAGGGAAGAAATCGTCAATGGGAACTACAGGATGGGATTCTTCCTGAGGGTAATGATAAGCCAATTCTTAATAAAGTCATCTGGTTCAAGAAGTTTAGGACTAGGCTCTACAATTGGGTCCTCTTCTATAGTTTCCTCAAGTGGTGCTCTAGTAATAAGATCTAGGTTCCCTTCCTTTAACGGCTCTTCCATTATTGCCTGGGTGTGATCTGGGCCATCTAACCCTGGGTCGATTACTATGTGGGTATGGTCAGGGTTAACTAATTCTAGGGTGGCTTCTACTTGGGTATCTATTGATTCAACTAACTCAAAGTCTTCTATGGGGAACTCCTCTTCTTCCTCATACTCATTCACTAAGCTGGGGTCAGCCTCATATATCTCCTCTTCAATGTCTTCTTGGTGAACCAATGGGATGGTAAGTGGGGGTTGACTAAGGGAAAATTGACTAATACTAGGCTCAAATCTAGGGGTATTAATCCTATAGGGTTCAGGTAGACTGAGGGATAATGGGTTACTACTGGGTCATATCTAGGGACTATGGGTTCTTGGGGATTATAGGGCAAGGGTTCAACTCTATTGGTCTTGCCTCTAGTTCCTAACTGATCTCCTACTTGGTCCAAACTATGGATTGCCTGATTACTTGATGGATCAGTTGGTCAAGCTTATGGTTCAATTGGGCATTGGATTGGTTATTGGATAAATCGATTCGGTCAAATCTTTTGGTCAAGGTTTTCATGAAATCCACAAAATTGGGATCCATAGTTGAGTTGGGTTGGGGTTTAGATTTCTGGTATTGGGTTCCTAGTCTAATTGTCATGCAATTAAACAATCAGTCAAAATGAGATGGTGCTGCTAAGCATGCAAAGGATCAGTAAATCTAGGTGTTGCCACCAAGATCGCCGTGGCCCGTAGCTGCTGGTCGGCATCGGATCGCCCCTCATCTTCTCGGTGATGTCCTGCTCGTTGAAACCTGCAAAACAAGGGTTTGTGACCTAGGCCAAAGATTCCAGTGGGGGCACTCCGATGGTCAAGTCAGTGATGATCCAGGGGAACAGATCCTCCTAGTCGAGCCCCTCTTGATGTACTCCACACTAGGAGGAGTAAACATGATGTGAGTAGAGTGAGAGTGGGAGTGCAAGTGTGTCGAGAAAGGTGGTAGACGAGATGGATCGGTCCTCCTGTGTGGCCTCCTTCCGTCACTTGCTTGGATGCTTGTTGTTTAGCTTGAGTTACCTCCTCGCCGAGGGTGTCGAAGGTTCTTTTAAGTCTGGGCGATTGTTGAATGCCTACCTCAGGATTTTCCTCATGTTGTCAGGCACGTGCGATTGTTCCATGCCATGGACAAGACATCTCTCATGGTCGTGCTGTCAGGCACGTGTGGTGGTGTTCCATGCCATGGACGGGACTTTCCTGGTTCATGATAAGGGAAACTACCATGCGTTCTGACATTCCTTCTGGTTGCTCCATTCTGGGAAGCCTGGTAGTGTCTTGATTGGGAGGGCCGCTGCCCCTGCGATGCAAGCCTTTGGTTGACTTCTTCAGGTGGTGAAGGTGGATGGTGGAGAGCGTGGCACCTTGGTCAGAGAACTTCTCTCTCTCTTGTGTAAGTGGCATCCGCAGGCAGTTATTATGATTTGATGGGTGCTTCTTCATAGTCCTCGGAGGGTGGCTCCGCCCCCCTTGGTGCCCGACGGCATTGTTCGGGATGGTTGCTAAACTGGAGAGCTAGGACTCGGCTCCGGCTCGGGGTGCTCGATCTCCACAGGGCTCGACCTGGCATAGGAGGGCTGGGCTCGACTGCAGTCCAGTGGGCTCGACCTCAGAAGGGCTTGACCCGACGAAGGAAGGCTCAACTTTTGCTTAAAGGGCTCAGCCTCGGAGGGGCTCGACCTGGTAGAGGAGGCTGGGCTCGACTTTGATCCAGGGGACTCATCCTCGAAGGGGCTCAATCTAGCGGAGGAGGTCAGCATGCGGCTCCAGCCCAGAGGGCTCAGCCTCGGAGGGGCTCAATTGGTGAAGGAGGTCACTCGGTTCTGGCCTAGGTGCCCCGGGCCTGCGGGTACAGACTTGGTGGAGGATGGTGCTCGACTTCGATGGACCAAGGGAGCTTATCTCGACAAAGGAGTTCGAGATGGAGTGTCCACCGTGGCAGCCTTTCTGACATGGCTTCTGATAGGGGTCACATGTCAGCTTTCTGCCATATCATTTGCCCCCACTCCCGAGTCTCGTTGGTGCGGGCGCTCGGGGCGAAGGGAGTAATTGGAGTGCTGACATGGAAAGGCTAGAATCTAGTGCATTGATGGCCACGATCGCCGTGCTTCGGGGAGTGATTTCTTCAACCTATCTGGGAGAGCCACGTGGACACGTCCAAGGAGTAGTTATTACGGGCACAGAATTCAGAGCGGCCATAATTAAAGCCAGATGCTAGCCCTACCGATTGTCGACACGTGGTGCGGATCTGATGATGGGGAGCTATAATGGTGTGGGTCAGATGCCAGTCACTTCGAAAGGAAAAGTGACTTCTCTCGAAATGTATCTCCTTTCAAGTCCTGCATGCCCGCCTTCGTACTGAGGCTCTTTCTTCATTCTCCTAGCCATTTTATCTCCCAAAGGTCACAGTAGGTTAGTCTCTCTTGTCCTTGCCTTGTTGGGTAGGATCTTCTTTCTTAGGGCTAGGTCATCCTCGGATCTTCTTTTTAGGGCTAGGCTCTTCTCTTCCCGTTTCTTGACCTCCATATCTTGCTCAGACCGAACTTCCATCCCACCACTAACCAGGGTGAGGCCGGGCCTTCTAGACCGAGGTCGCCTTCTTCTTCTTCCGACGAGGAGGAGGATGTGGCATGCTTCGAGGTTAGCTGAAGGCCCACTCCCGAGGGAATAGAGATTAGGGAACTCGCATCTTCTACCCACCTCATCATCTTCTTCTTCCCACTTCTGCACCTGCTCCCGAACCTGCTCAGTCAATAGGTCCTGGGGGGATCGCTTTGATGATCACTGCCATGGAACTTGCGACCATCCGGGACACCTATGGTATCCCGGATGGTGTCCGACTCTCGATCCACCGGGGGAGCGGTCACCTCTAGTGGCCCGCATCGGATAGCCTTCTATGATGAAGTCTTCTCGGGTGGCCTCCGATTCCCATTCCATCCATTCTTCTTCTCTGTCTTGAAACATTACCGCCTTGTTCCTGCCTAACTCATCCAGAACTCCATCAAGATGATTTTTTCCTTCATTGTCTTGTGCCACTTCCATGGGATTGTTGCCCATTTCTCCTGTTCAGGGCCTTTTTCACCCAAAATGCCACCTCACCGAGGAGGGGTGTGATAGAAATGTGCCCTAAGAGCCAATCATTATGAGGGCCTTTTTGTAAACTTCCAACTCATGTATGACTATTTCATATTAATAAAGGCATGTGATTCATCATATACTGCTATATCATGTTTCTGATGATTATGATGAACCCCATAGAATAGGACAATGGAATTAGGATTATGATAAAATAACAGCGAGACCTAATCCTATAAACCTTAATCTAGAATGTTTTAGTCGTGGAACATCGATTCGGGGATCGATGAATCCGGAAAGACCTTATCCTATGTATGCTCAGTTGATGAGGGTGGTTGATCTCATAACCACTTGTGTAGAGACACTAATACAAGGATAAGGGTGCTCATTAGAGTATGAGTACACTGGAACTGATCCGCATCGGGACTATCTTATGGAAGTCTTACTACTTGTCAAAAGATAGATCCCAGAGTAGAAGTTATGCATGTGATCTTTAGACCTGAGGTCACCATGGTTCCTTGTGCACACTAAGCCATACTTTGGTTCATACTCATTCATGGCATTGCAACATGTACGAGATGTTCTGCATATGGTGGAAGGTATACGAAGGTTGTGAGTGGACCAACAAGGAATCGATCATTCCTAGTAAGAGGAATTGTTATCCCATGCAATCTCTTCGATGAGAGACTCAAGGAGCCTTTGATAAAAGCAGGATGAGATTAGTGGAATCTAATAAGTCATCAGCTGAGTCCTCATGATCGAGCTGAGATTCGATATGATTAAGTGTTAGGGTTTGACATCTATCCATTCCTATCACTTAATCGGGATAATGGGAGATCGAAAGATTGAATTATACGGTAACTTACGACTGAAGGGTATTTTATATTTTCCACCAAATTTCTCATCTACCGGATAGGCATGACACATTGCTAGACGTCAATCTTGTCTTGTAGGTTTTCATGAACCAATTGATTTTGTTTCATGAGTCAATTTGATGTGTGATTCGAATTGGACAATTAGGTGAGCTAATTTGTCCTAATTAGGTCAATCAGGTTCGATTGGAACTAATCGACTCAAACCTAAACCTACTGCTGGCTAGATGTGGAACCCAATGGGTCACACACAATAGAGACTTGTCCAAGTAAGTCATTCATGATTTAATTAGGGTCATAGGATCCTAATTGGTTAGCCGGATTACATACTAGCATATGTAGGCTAACCTAATTCCTAACCCAATTGGATTGGATTCGGTTGCTTGCTAATTGGGCTAACCTAATTATGAAAAACCTAAATTAGGTTGAGTCCTAAGTAGGGCTAGCCAAATCAGAGCTTGATCTAATTTTTATTTGGATTTTTGGGCATGTTAGGCGCCATATATGAAGAGTCCCAATGGCATGGGACTCTTGGTACCTAAATAACACCTTAACTTCAAAAAGACACAGAAGAAGCTACAGACCTCTGATTTAAAAATAAATTATATGGTCAGAAAGCTTATTTAATGCTCTTTCCAGTGACACTCATATTGCATATATTTCACTGATCAATATATGCTGCTTTGGGTGGAGAGAGAAGTGGGAAAGGAAAGTGGCACCCTTTTGGCGCACCCGGGAGAAGTATGGCGCGCGCAGAAGGACTAAGAGTCCTTCTGCAGATGAAACTCTAGAAGCTTCATCAAAGTGGTTCCTCTTCACTTTATCCCCACACCTCTTGGAGTGGATTGACCGGTCAAAGAAGTGGAATGATGCAGAACGAAAACTCTGATGCCAAAAATGATGCAGAACGGATATGTGGAATGTGGAAGCAAATTAAAATTAATATATATATTTTTTATATATTTCAGAAGTTAGCTTTGACTCAAAGGAAAGATAAACTAATGTTGAAAGAAACTAAGAAATGACAGAAAGCACAATTAAAAGGAGTAGATTATCAGAGTAACTCAGAAGTAGGATCGCTGGGGATTGAGAAACCCCCAGATCTAGGGTTTGCTCTGAGTTTCAATGAAACATACAAAGTGAGAAGGGAATGTGTTGTTACCTAGCAGTGATATCTCTCCATTTGGTTGAAAAAGACTCTCTCGAGCAGATTATTGGATCCGGGAGTCAAGGTATCTTCGCAATGGATCCTCGGATAATGGTCCTGGCAAAGTTGGCCTCTTCTTGAACCCTGGATCCTGGAGAGAAGAAGAACAAGGTTAGGAATAAGAGACTCAGGGAAGAGAGTTACCTGAGTAGAAGAAAGGATGGGATCTGAAGGTCTTCAGCTGATCTGGAACTCCTAGGATGCGGATTTGGGACTTCTTCTCCTGGATCTGCTGGATGGACTCTGAAGCAGTGGTAGCTGACTTGAAGATGGCTGGACTGGGGTCCTCATGGTCGGTCACCCTTTGGAAGAAGAGCCTTGGAGATGGTGTAGAGGCTAGTGTTTAGTGGTGGTGGAGTAGAGATGGGTGGACTAAGCTAGGGTTTTGGGGTTGGAGATCTCACACCTCCTCAAGGTTCCTAGAGAACCCGGATTCACTCTCTCATGGAGCTCAACACTTGAATACAAGTGCAGAAGAGAGGAACACAAAGTTGCTCACAAAGAAATTGATTTCATTCATCATTATATTAAAACTTACAAGAGGGGTCTATTTTATAGACCTTTACAAGAAATCAAGTTTTTACATCTTCCCATGTGGGACTAATGGGATGGACTCTCAAATTAGGCATGAAGAATCAAATCCTCCTCATAATGGCCGGCCAAAAGCTTCCTTAAATGTTGATTGGTGGATCCAAAAGGCAAGAAGATGGTGCCTCCTAGCCTTGCTCTTCAAGACAAGCATTTTCCTTCCATGCTTGGTTTTATTTGGAAGTATTTGGGCGCCTCCTAGTCTTGCTCCCCAAGTGTTGCTCCTTTCTTTTCATAGCTTGACTCTTATGGAAATTATTTTGGGCGCCCCTTGTATTGAGGATCCTAGATTGATCTCTCCTTAAGTGGCGCATGAAAGAAGGGACATGCTTTCTTGTGGTGTGGGGACCAAGGCACACTGGGTAAGGGATGTGGTGCCTCATGGGCAAGAGATATGGCGCCTCTTGTCTTGGGTCTTCAAATAGCCCTCTTGACTTTGACCATGACTCAAACAATTGACAGACTGAGTCAACATGACTCAATGAATTGAAATGCAAAGGTCCCAAAAGGACTACAGACTCAAAAATAAAAATACAACCTCACGTTGACCAGGTCAACTTTATTACAAAACTTGAAACCCTAATTATCTAGGGCAAGGTCAATCAGAGATCCGAATGGAACCCTGAAGTCTTCGTCTGATCCTGGTGCCCGCCATGGAAGGGGCGGCGTGAAAGCAGAAAGAAATATTGGCGTACAGATGAAGAGTCGCTTCTCTTCATCATGCATGCATTATTCTGAGACAGAGTCCTTCTGCCCTTAGGAGTCTGCCTATTCCACGCTCTTCAAGATTGACAGAATGCCTCCTTCCATTCTTCATAATCGGTTATGCCACATGGCATATGGGGAACTGCTCTGGAAAGGGAAAGAACATCAAATAAGACTCTTGAAGCATGAAGAGCCTTATCAGACATGAAGAGTCATATCTGATAAGGAGTCTCGGGATGCTTTTCACGCCCCATCTGAATCTATATAAAGGGGGTATGGTGAAATGAGACTTAAGATTTTTGGTCATCAGAAACAGAAGTCCATTTCCCGAGAGTTATCTGAGTGCCTCTTTCTGTTGACTCCCTCCCTCCTTCTTTTAAGACAAGGTTATCTTTTAGGACAAGGCTTTGTTTTAGGACATAAGCCTAAGGGGTCCAAGGGGAGGGTTGTCCTAAAGCATCCCGAACATACTAGCATATGTAGGCTAACCTAATTCCTAACCAATTGGATTGGATTCGGTTGCTTGCTAATTGGGCTAACCTAATTATGAAAAACCTAAATTAGGTTGAGTCCTAAGTGGGGCTAGCCAAATCAGAGCTTGATTTGATTTTTATTTGGATTTTTGGGCATGTTAGGCGCCATATATGAAGAGTCCCAATGGCATGGGACTCTTGGTACCTAAATAACACCTTAACTTCAAAAAGACACAGAAGGAGCTACAGACCTCTGATTTAAAATAAATTATATGGTCAGAAAGCTTATTTAATGCTCTTTCCAGTGACACCCATATTGCATATATTTTACTGATCAAATATTCTGCTTGGGGGGAGAGAGAAGTGGGAAAGGAAAGTGGCACCCTTTTGGTGCACCAGGATAAGTATGGTGCGCGCAGAAGGACTAAGAGTCCTTCTGCAGATGAAACTCTAGAAGCTCATCAAAGTGGTTCCTCTTCACTTTATCCCCACACTCTTGGAGTGGATTGACCGGTCAAAGAAGTGGAATGATGCAGAACGAAAACTTGATGCCAAAAATGATGCAGAACGGATATGTGGAATATGGAAGCAAATTAAAATTAATGTTTTTTTTTTTATATATTTCAGAAGTCAGCTTTGACTCAAAGGAAAGATAAACTAATGTTGAAAGAAACTAAGAAATGACAGAAAGCACAATTAAAAGAGTGGATTATCAGAGTAACTCAGAAGTAGGATCGCTGGGGATTGAGAAACCCGAAGATCTAGGGTTTGCTCTGAGTTTCAATGAAACAGACAAAGTGAGAAGGGAATGTTCTTGTTACCTAGCAGTGATATCACTCTATTTGGTGGAAAAAGGCTCTCTCGAGCAGATTATTGGATCCCGGGAGTCAAGGTATCTTCGCAATGGATCCTCCGATAATGGTCCTTGGCAAAGTTGGCCTCTTCTTGAACCCTGGATCCTGGAGAGAAGAAGAACAAGATTAGGAACAAGAGACTCAGGGAAGAGAGAGTACCAGAGAGAAGAAAGGATGGGATCTGAATGTCTTCAGCTGATCTGGAACTCCTAGGCAGCGGATTTGGGACTTCTTCTCCTGGATCTGCTGGATGGACTCTGAAGCAGTGGTAGCTGACTTGAAGATGGCTGGACTGGGGTCCTGATGGTCGGTCACCCTTGGAAGAAGAGCCTTGGAGATGGTGTAGAGGCTAGGGTTTAGTGGTGGTGGAGTAGAGATGGGTGGACTAAGCTAGGGTTTTGGGTTTGGAGATCTCACACCTCCTCAAGGTTCCTAGGGAACCCGGATTCACTCTCTCGGAGCTCAACACTTGAATACAAGTGCAGAAGAGAGAAACACAAAGTTGCTCAAAGAAATGATTTCATTCATCATTATATTAAAACTTACAAGAGGGGTCTATTTATAGACCTTTACAAGAAATCAAGTTTTTACATCTCCCATGTGGGACTAATGGAATGGACTCTCAAATTAGGCATGTAGAATCAAATCGTCCTCATAATGGCCGGCCAAAAGCTTCCTTAAATGTTGATTGGAGGCTCCAAAAGGCAAGAAGATGGCGCCTCCTAGCCTTGCTCTTCAAGACAAGCATTTTCCTTCCATGCTTGGTTTTATTTGGAAGTATTTGGGCGCCTCCTAGTCTTGCTCCCCAAGTATTGCTCCTTTCTTTTCATAGCTTGACTCTTATGGAAATTGTTTTGGGCACCCCTTGGATTGAGGATCCTAGATTGATCTCTCCTTAAGAGGTGCATGAATGAAGGGACATGCTTTCTTGTGGTGTGGGGACCAAGGCACACTGGGCAAGGGATGTGGTGCCTCATGGGCAAGAGATATGGAGCCTCTTGTCTTGGGTCTTCAAATAGCCCTCTTGACTTTGACCATGACTCAAACAAATGACAGAATGAGTCAATATGACTCAATTGAATTGAAATGCAAAGGTCCCAAAAGGACTACAGACTCAAAAATAAAAATACAACTCACGTTGACCAGGTCAACTTTATTACAAAACTTGAAACCCTAATTATCTCGGGTAAGGTCAATCAGAGATCCGAATGGAACCCTGAAGTCTTTGTCTGATCCTGGTGCCCGCACCATGGAAGCGGCGGCGTGAAAGCAGAAAAAAATATTGGCGTGCAGATGAAGAGTCGCTTCTCTTCATCTGCGCATGCATTATTCTGAGGCAGAGTCCTTCTGCCCTTAGGAGTCTGCCTATTCCACTCTCTTCAAGATTGAAAGAACGCCTCCTTCCATTCTTCATAATCGGTATATGCCACATGGCATATGGGGAACTGCTCTGGAAAGGGAAAGAACATCAAATAAGACTCTTGAAGCATGAAGAGCCTTAACAGACATGAAGAGTCATATCTGATAAGGAGTCTCAGGATGCTTTTCACGCCCCATCTGAATCTATATAAAGGGGGTATGGTGAAATGAGACTTAAGATTTTTGGTCATCAGAAACAGAAGTCCATTTTCCCGAGAGTTATCTGAGTGCCTCTTTCTGTTGACTCCCTCCCTCCTTCTTTTAAGACAAGGTCTTATCTTTTAGGACAAGGCTTTGTTTTAGGACATAAGCCTAAGGGGTCCAAGGGGAGGGTTGTCCTAAAGCATCCCGATTACATACTAGCATATGTAGGCTAACCTAATTCCTAACCCAATTGGATTGGATTCGGTTGCTTGCTAATTGGGCTAACCTAATTATGAAAAACCTAAATTAGGTTGAGTCCTAAGTGGTGCTAGCCAAATCAGAGCTTGATCTGATTTTTATTTGGATTTTTGGGCATGTTAGGCGCCATATATGAAGAGTCCCAATGGCATGGGACTCTTGGTACCTAAATAACACCTTAACTTCAAAAAGACACAGAAGGAGCTACAGACCTCTGATTTAAAATAAATTATATGGTCAGAAAGCTTATTTAATGATCTTTCCAGTGACACCCATATTGCATATATTTCACTGATCAATATATGCTGCTTTGGGTGGAGAGAGAGAAGTGGGAAAGGAAAGTGGCACCTTTTGGCACACCGGGAGAAAGTGGCGCACGCAGAAGGATTAAGAGTCCTTCTACAGATGAAACTCTAGAAGCTTCATCAAAGTGGTTCCTCTTCACTTTATCCCCACACCTCTTGGAGTGGATTGACGGTCAAAGAAGTGGAATGATGCAGAATGAATCCTCTGATGCCAAAAATGATGCAGAACGGATATGTGGAATGTGGAAGCAAATTAAAATTAATGTATTTTTTTTATATATATTTTCAGAAGTTAGCTTTGACTCAAAGGAAAGATAAACTAATGTTGAAAGAAACTAAGAAATGATTGAAGGCACAATTAAAAGGAGTGGATTATCAGAGTAACTCAGAAGTAGGATCGCTGGGGATTGAGAAACCCAAGATCTAGGGTTTGCTCTGAGTTTCAATGAAACAGACAAAGTGAGAAGGGAATGTTCTTGTTACCAAGCAGTGATATCTCTCCATTTGGTGGAAAAAGACTCTCTCGAGCAGATTATTGGATCCCGGGAGTCAAGGTATCTTCGCAATGGATCCTCCGATAATGGTCCTTGGCAAAGTTGGCCTCTTCTTGAACCTTGGATCCTGGAGAGAAGAAGAACAAGGTTAGGAACAAGAGACTCAGGGAAGAGAGTTACCAGAGTAGAAGAAAGGATGGGATCTGAAGGTCTTCAGCTGATCTGGAACTCCTAGGCTGCGGATTTGTGACTTCTTCTCCTGGATCTACTGGATGGACTCTGAAGCAGTGGTAGCTGACTTTAAGATGGCTGGACTGGGGTCCTGATGGTTGGTCACCCTTTGGAAGAAGAGCCTTGGAGATGGTGTAGAGGCTAGTGTTTAGTGGTGGTGGAGTAGAGATGGGTGGACTAAGCTAGGGTTTTAGGGTTGGAGATCTCACACCTCCTCAAGGTTCCTAGGGAACCGGATTCACTCTCTCACAGAGCTCAACACTTGAATACAAGTGCAGAAGAGAGAAACACAAAGTTGCTCACAAAGAAATTGATTTCATTCATCATTATATTAAAACTTACAAGAGGGGTCTATTTTATAGACCTTTACAAGAAATCAAGTTTTTACATCTTCCCATGTGGGACTAATGGAATGGACTCTCAAATTAGGCATGTAGAATCAAATCCTCCTCATAATGGCCGGCCAAAAGCTTCCTTAAATGTTGATTGGTGGCTCCAAAAGGCAAGAAGATGGCGCCTCCTAGCCTTGCTCTTCAAGACAAGCATTTTTCCTTCCATGCTTGGTTTTATTTGGAAGTATTTGGGCGCCTCCTAGTCTTGCTCCCAAGTGTTGCACCTTTCTTTTCATAGCTTGACTCTTATGGAAATTGTTTTGGGCGCCCCCTTGGATTGAGGATCCTAGATTGATCTCTCCTTAAGTGGCGCATGAAAGAAGGGACATGCTTTCTTGTGGTGTGGGGACTAAGGCACACTGGGCAAGGGATGTGGTGCCTCATGGGCAAGAGATATGGCGCCTCTTGTCTTGGGTCTTCAAATAGCCCTCTTGACTTTGACCATGACTCAAACAAATGACAGACTGAGTCAACATGACTCAATTGAATTGAAATGCAAAGGTCCCAAAAGGACTACAGACTCAAAAATAAAAATACAACCTCACGTTGACCAGGTCAACTTTATTACAAAACTTGAAATCCTAATTACCTCAGGCAAGGTCAATCAGAGATCCGAATGGAACCCTGAAGTCTTCGTCTGATCCTGGTGCCCGCACCATGGAAGGGGCGGCGTGAAAGCAGAAAGAAATATTGGCGTGCAAATGAAGAGTCGCTTCTCTTCATCTGCGCATGCATTATTCTGAGGCAGAGTCCTTCTGCCCTTAGGAGTCTGCCTATTCCACGCTCTCAAGATTGAAAGAACGCCTCCTTCCATTCTTCATAATCGTTATATGCCACATGGCATATGGGGAACTGCTCTGGAAAGGGAAAGAACATCAAATAAGACTCTTGAAGCATGAAGAGCCTTATCAGACATGAAGAGTCATATCTGATAAGGAGTCTCGGGATGCTTTTCACGCCCCATCTGAATCTATATAAAGGGGGTATGGTGAAATGAGACTTAAGACTTTTGGTCATCAGAAACAGAAGTCCATTTTCCCGAGAGTTATCTGAGTGCCTCTTTCAGTTGACTCCCTCCCTCTTTTAAGACAAGGTCTTATCTTTAGGACAAGGCTTTGTTTTAGGACATAAGCCTAAGGGGGCCAAGGGGAGGTTGTCCTAAAGCATCCCGATTACATACTAGCATATGTAGGCTAACCTAATTCCTAACCCAATTGGATTGGATTCGATTGCTTGCTAATGGGCTAACCTAATTATGAAAAACCTAAATTAGGTTGAGTCCTAAGTGGTGCTAGCCAAATCAGAGCTTGATCTGATTTTTATTTGGAGTTTTGGGCATGTTAGGCGCCATATATGAAGAGTCCCAATGGCATGGGACTCTTGGTACCTAAATAACACCTTAACTTCAAAAAGACATAGAAGGAGCTACAGACCTCTGATTTAAAAATAAATTATATGGTCAGAAAGCTTATTTAATGCTCTTTCCAGTGACACCCATATTGCATATATTTCACTGATCAATATATGCTGCTTTGGGTGGAGAGAGAAGTGGGAAAGGAAAGTGGCACCCTTTTGGCACACCTGGGAGAAGTATGGCGCACGCAGAAGGATTAAGAGTCCTTCTACAGATGAAACTCTAGAAGCTTCATCAAAGTGGTTCCTCTTCACTTTATCCCCACACCTCTTGGAGTGGATTGACCGGTCAAAGAAGTGGAATGATGCAGAATGAATCCTCTGATGCCAAAAATGATGCAGAACGGATATGTGGAATATGGAAGCAAATAAAAATTAATGTATTTTTTTATATATATTTTCAGAAGTTAGCTTTGACTCAAAGGAAAGATAAACTAATATTGAAAGAAACTAAGAAATGACAGAAGGCACAATTAAAAGGAGTGGATTATCAGAGTAACTCAGAAGTAGGATCGCTGGGGATTGAGAAACACCCAAATCTAGGGTTTGCTCTGAGTTTCACTGAACAGACAAAGTGAGAAGAATGTTTCCTGTGTTACCTAGCAGTGATATCTCTCATTTGGTGAAAAATACTCTCTCGAGCAGATTATTGGATCCCGAGAGTCAAGGTATCTCGCAATGGATCCCCGATAATGGTCCTTGGCAAAGTTGCCCTCTTCTTGAAGCCCTGGATCCCCTGGAGAGAAGAAGAACAAGGTTAAGGAAACAAGAGACTCAGGGAAGCAGAGTTACTAGAGTAAAGAAGATGGGAGCTGAAGGTCTTCACTGATCTGGAACTCCTAGCTGTCGATTTGACTTCTTCTCCCTGGATCTGCGGATGGACTCTGAAGCATGGTGCTGCCTTTTAAGAATGGCTGGACTGGGGTCCTGATGGCGGTCACCCTTTGGAAAAGAGCCTTGGAGATTGTAGAGGCTAGGTGTTTAGTGGTGGTGGAGTAGAGATGGGTGGGCTAAGCTAGGGGTTTTAGGGTTGGAGATCTCACACCTCCTCAAGGTTCCTAAGAACCCGATTCACTCTCTCACAGAGCTCAACACTTGAATACAAGTGCAGAAGAGAGAAATACAAAGTTGCTCACAAAGAAATTGATTTCATTCATCATTATATAAAACTTACAAGAGGGTCTATTTTATAGACCTTTACAAGAAATCAAGTTTTTACATCTTCCCATGTGGGACTAATGGAATGACTCTCAATTAGGCATGTAGAATCAAATCCTCCTCATAATGGCCGGCCAAAAGCTTCCTTAAATGTTGATTGGTGGCTCCAAAAGGCAAGAAGATGGCGCCTCCTAGCCTTGCTCTTCAAGACAAGCATTTTTCCTTCCATGCTTGGTTTTATTTGGAAGTATTTGGGCGCCTCCTAGTCTTGCTCCCCAAGTGTTGCTCCTTTCTTTTCATAGCTTGACTCTTATGGAAATTGTTTTGGCACCCCCCTGGATTGAGGATCCTAGATTGATCTCCTCCTTAAGTGGCGCATGAAAGAAGGGACATGCTTTCTTGTGTGTGGGGACCAAGGCACACTGGGCAGGGATGTGGTGCCTCATGGGCAAGAGATATGGCGCCTCTTGTCTTGGGTCTTCAAATAGCCCTCTTGACTTTGACCATGACTCAAACAATGACAGACTGAGTCAACATGACTCATTGAATTGAAATGCAAAGGTCCCAAAAGGACTACAGACTCAAAATAAAATACAACCTCATGTTGACCAGGTCAACTTTATTACAAAACATGAAATCCTAATTATCTCAGGCAAGGTCAATCAGAGATCCGAATGAACCCTGAAGTCTTCGTCTGATCCTGGTGCCCGCACCTTGGAAGGGGCGGCGTGAAAGCAGAAAGAAATATTGGCGTGCAGATGAAGAGTCGCTTCTCTTCATCTGCGCATGCATTATTCTGAGACAGAGTCCTTCTGCCCTTAGGAGTCTGCCTATTCCATGCTCTTCAAGATTGAAAGAACCCTCCTTCCATTCTTCATAATCGGTATATGCCACATGGCATATGGGAACTGCTCTGGAAAGGGAAAGAACATCAATAAGACTCTTGAAGCATGAAGAGCCTTATCAGACATGAAGAGTCATATCTGATAAGGAGTCTCGGGATGCTTTTCACGCCCCATCTGAATCTATATAAAGGGGTATGGTGAAATGAGACTTAAGATTTTTGGTCATCAGAAACAGAAGTCCATTTTCCCGAGAGTTATCTGAGTGCCTCTTTCTGTTGACTCCCTCCCTCCTTCTTTTAAGACAAGGTCTTATCTTTTAGGACAAGGCTTTGTTTTAGGACATAACCTAAGGGGTCCAAGGAAAGGGTTGTCCTAAAGCATCCCGATTACATACTAGCATATGTAGCTAACCTATTCCAACCCAATTGGATTGGATTCGGTTGCTTGCTAATTGGGCTAACCTAATTATTAAAACCTAAATTAGGTTGAGTCCTAAGTGGTGCTAGCCAAATCAGAGCTTGATCTGATTTTTATTTAGATTTTTGGCATGTTAGGTGCCATATATGAAGAGTCCCAATGGCATGGGACTCTTGGTACCTAAATAACACCTTAAATTCAAAAAGACACAGAAGGAGCTACAGACCTCTGATTTAAAATTAAATTATGGTCAGAAAGCTTATTTAATGCTCTTTCCAGTGACACCCATATTGCATATATTTCACTGATCAATATATGCTGCTTTGGGTGGAGAGAGAAGTGGGAAAGGAAAGTGGCACCCTTTTGGCACACCTGGGAGAAGTATGGCGCGCGCAGAAGGACTAAGAGTCCTTCTACAGATGAACTCTAGAAGCTTCATCAAAGTGGTTCCTCTTCACTTTATCCCCACACCTCTTGGAGTGGATTGACCGTCAAAGAAGTGGAATGATGCAGAAGAATCCTCTGATGCCAAAATGATGCATAACGGATATGTGGAATGTGGAAGCAAATTAAAATTAATGTAATTTTTTTTTTTTATATATTTTCAGAAGTTAGCTTGACTCAAAGGAAAGATAAACTAATGTTGAAAGAACTAAGAAATGACAGAAAGCACAATTAAAAGGAGTGGATTATCAGAGTAACTCAGATGTAGGATCGCTGGGATTGAGAAACCCGAAGATCTAGGGTTTGCTCTGAGTTTCAATGAAACAGACAAAGTGAAAGGGAATGTTCTTGTTACCTAGCAGTGATATCTCTCCATTTGGTGAAAAAGACTCTCTCGAGCAGATTATTGGATCCCGGGAGTCAAGGTATCTTCGTAATGGATCCTCCGATAATGGTCCTTGGCAAAGTTGGCCTCTTCTTGAACCCTGGATCCTGGAGAGAAGAAGAACAAGGTTTGGAACAAGAGACTCAGGGAAAGAGTTACCAGAGTAGAAGAAAGGATGGGATCTGAAGGTCTTCAGCTGATCTGGAACTCCTAGGCTGCAGATTTGGGACTTCTCCTCCTGGATCTGCTGGATGGACTCTGAAGCAGTGGTAGCTGAATTTAGATGGCTGGACTAGGTCCTGATGGTCGGTCACCCTTTGGAAGAAGAGCCTTGGAGATGGTGTAGAGGCTAGTTTAGTGGTGGTGGAGTAGAGATGGGTGGACTAAGCTAGGGTTTTGGGTTGGAGATCTCACACCTCCTCAAGGTTCCTAGGGAACCCGGATTCACTCTCTCATAGAGCTCAACACTTGAATACAAGTGCAGAAGAGAGAAACACAAAGTTGCTCACAAAGAAATTAATTTCATTCATCATTATATTAAAAACTTACAAGAGGGGTCTATTTATAGACCTTTACAAGAAATCAAGTTTTTACATCTTCCCATGTGGGACTAATGGGATGGACTCTCAAATTAGGCATGTAGAATCAAGTCCTCCTCATAATGGCCGGCCAAAAGCTTCTTTAAATGTTGATTGGTGGCTCCAAAAGGCAAGAAGATGGCGCCTCCTAGCCTTGCTCTTCAAGACAAGCATTTTTTCCTTCCATGCTTGGTTTTATTTGGAAGTATTTGGGCGCCTCCTAGTCTTGCTCCCCAAGTGTTGCTCCTTTCTTTTTATAGCTTGACTCTTATGGAAATTGTTTTGGGCGCCCCCTTGGATTGAGGATCCTAGATTGATCTCTCCTTAAGAGGCGCATGAAAGAAGGACATGCTTTCTTGTGGTGTGGGGACCAAGGCACACTGGGCAAGGGATGTGGTGCCTCATGGGCAAGAGATATGGCGCCTCTTGTCTTGGGTCTTCAAATAGCCCTCTTGACTTTGACCATGACTCAAACAAATGATAGACTGAGTCAACATGACACAATTGAATTGAAATGCAAAGGTCCCAAAAGGACTACAGACTCAAAAATAAGAATACAACCTCACGTTGACCAGGTCAACTTTATTACAAAACTTGAAACCCTAATTATCTCGGGCAAGGTCAATCAGAGATCCGAATGGAACCTTGAAGTCTTCTTCTGATCCTGGTGCCCGCACCATGGAAGGGGCGGCGTGAAAGCAGAAAGAAATATTGGCGTGCAGATGAAGAGTCGCTTCTCTTTCTGCGCATGCATTATTTTGAGGCAGAGTCCTTCTGCCCTTAGGAGTCTGCCTATTCCATGCTCTTCAAGATTGAAAGAACACCTCCTTCCATTCTTCATAATCGGTATATGCCACATGGCATATGGGGAACTACTCTGGAAAGGGAAAGAACATCAAATAAGACTCTTGAAGCATGAAGAGCCTTATCAGACATGAGAGTCATATCTGATAAGGAGTCTCGGGATGCTTTTCATGCCCCATCTGAATCTATATAAAGGGGGTATGGTGAAATGAGACTTAAGATTTTTTGTCATCAGAAACAGAAGTCCATTTTCCCGAGAGTTATCTGAGTGCCTCTTTCTGTTGACTCCCTCCCTCCTTCTTTTAAGACAAGACTTGTCTTGTTAAGACAAGGTCTTATCTTTTAGGACAAGGCTTTGTTTTAGACATAAGCCTAAGGTGTCCAAGGGGAGGTTTGTCCTAAATCTAAGAGTTCCTTAGAAGAGTGTCTAGAGAGCCTTACAGTAGGACAGGGTGTCCTATAGTGGTCAAAGATCCAAAGGCTGTCCTAAGAGTCCCATTGTAGCAAGCAACCCCGGTAGGGATTCTTCCTTGGTTCAAGTCTCGTGTGGATCACCATTGGAGGGCTTGCACTTGTGAGCCTCATGGAGAGGATTGGATTTAGCGATCCAGGTATGTTAATTGACTTTATTTTATGAGTCATTAGTTGTAATTGTACAAGGGGTTCCTGGGAATTAGGTTTTCTATACATGTTATACATGTTATGGTATCATGCTATGAAATTTTATTTTGAAAGTCAATTCTGCATGCTGCATGATCCTCGTGACCCTGGGAGAATTCCCATCAGTGGTATCAGAGCCCACCTTGTAGCATACCAATTATGAATTTATTGAAGTTGATGAAATTTCATTATTGGGCCGACCCGAACCCTGTCTAGTCGACCCGGCCAAATTCATATGCATGATTTCTTGTTTCTTTATGAAATGGCATGATAATGCAATTATATGAAATTTTACATATTAGGATAATATGTTTAATTTTAGTTTTTATGAAATGCATGATATTATGTCAAGTATGAAATTATGCATGTTTGTTTTACCCTAGTAACTGCTTTGGATTGGGTTAGTCATCATGGCCGTCCGGTCATAGGAGCCAAGAAGGTTTAAAGGCCCTCTCCCTCCATTCAATGGGTCTCCTATGGCATGTAGGGGTGCCGCTATGGCCATATGCCATGAACAAGTGAGTGAACGGGATATTGAAATATCAAGCCATGTTTTGCATATTAGGGTAATATGCTTGTTGTCATATAATGCTATTCATATTAGGGTAATATGCTTGATGACATGAAATTTTATGCATATGCTAGAGTGATATGCATTGTTTTGTTATAAACTTGGTTATCATGTTCAATGTTTATACTTATAGTAATAAACATTATTATCATGATAGTATTTAGCATGTGTTTTGAGACCATCAAAGCCTTATCAAAAACAATATTTAGTCATAGTATAAAACTTAGTCAAGATGCAAAACTAGTTAGAGTTTGATCAGCCAATTGTTGTCTAGGCAAGTGGTTCTGGGAAGGTAAAGGGAATGAGGTTTATAATTGGTTCCATTGTCTAACCTGGACAATCTAATTGGTGTCTAAGAAAAGCAACGGGGGGGCCCCCTCACCCCTCCCACTTACCGGCCAATTCGGTCATATCTAAATCTTAATTGGTAATGCTAATTGGTTAAGTATACTATAAGTTGCCTTCCTTCATGCTAAGCCAAATTTATGTCAAAGCTATAGTAGGTTTGTTGTGTACACACAAGGCCTACTCTAGGGTTTGATATAAGATTTGTCTTGGTGCACTTAGTGCTTTTAGCATGGTTGGATATGTTGCTTTGTTGTGTACACACAAGGGCAACATAATTTAATCATGGCTATATGGAAATGAAGGGTCTAACTAATCTAAGACTTTATAGTTTGTTGTGTACACACAAGGCCATAAGTGTCTTAGAGGAAAAGATAATTGTTGAGAATTGCATGGGTTGCAATTGGAAAGGTTGTCCTACCTTTGAACTCTTGTGTGTTTGTTGTGTACACACAAGGCACTCATGAGGAATAAGGATCTCAACCCCACTAGGAAACCAGGAAGGTTTCTCGCTACCATAGTTGAGGGTTATGGTATTTAAAGAAAATAAGACATAATTAGATATAAAGTCCTTATCTAATTATGAATGTCATAATTGAGTGGTCTGCTAATATTGTTCTTTAATTAAATGTAGGACATTTATTTTAATGGCTTCAAACTTATCACTGAAAGGCATCTTTGATGCCAACAAGTTAACCGGTCCAAACTATGTGGATTGGTTGAGGAAGAAGGCTGATGGAGCCTGTTTCCATTGCAGCATGTTTGGGCATTGGAAGAAGGATTGCAAGACTTGTCTTGCAAATTGAAGCTAGATGCAAGTGGTGCATCTAGAGGTTTGTACATGATACAAACCAATTTATCATTGAGTAATACCATTTCTAATTCATGGGTATTGGATACCGCATGAGGATCTCACATATGCAATTCATTGCATGGACTCCAAAAAATTAGAAATATAAAGAAAGGTGACTTCAATTATATGGGACAAGTTGAGAACCCATATATGCTGAAGCTATGGGCACCTATATTCTGTTATTACCTTCAAGTAATATTATAAAGTTGGAAGAATGCTACTATGTGCCAATATTATAAGAAACATTATTTCTATACCCTTGTTATTACAATAGGGATATGAAATAAATGTAAAGAGCACTGGTTGCTCTATTCTTCAAATAATACAATATTTGGGCATGGTAGTTTTGTTAATGGTCTTCTAACTTTGGAACTCAATGATAAAATTTTTCTTATTGATGATAAGAGAGAAAAAGAGATAATGACAATGTCACGTACCTCTGGCACTATCGATTGGATCATATCAGTGAGTTAAGGATAAACAAGTTAGTCAAAGATAATTACTTTGACTCTGATGATTTCCAATCATTAGGAACTTGTGAATCTTGTCTCAAAGGAAAATGACCAAGTCTCCATTCACTGGACATGGAGATAGGGCAACTGAATTGTTAGGTCTAGTACATACTGATGTATGTGGACCTATGTCGACTCAGGCTAGAGGAGGATATTCTTATTTCATCACTTTTATTGATGATTTATCAAGGTACGGTCATGTGTATCTAATACAAGTTTGAAGCCTTTGATAAGTTTAAAGAATATCAAAGTATGGTTGAAAAACAAACTGGACTTAGTATTAAAGCTCTTCGGTCTGATCGAGGAGGGGAATACTTCTCTAGTGAGTTTCTAACCCATCTAAAGCAAAGGCATTATTTTTGAATGGACCCCTCCTTATACATCCCAGTTAAATGGAGTGGCAGAAAGGAGAAATCGCACCTTGTGGACATGGTGAGGTTCATGATGAGCTTCACAGATCTTTTCATTTCCTTCTAGGGACATGTCCTACATACTGCTACATACATATTAAATAAGGTTCCATCTAAATCAGTGAATAGCACTCCATATGAATTAGGGAATGGCAAAAGACCAAATCTTAAGTATTTGAAGATTTGGGGTTGCCATGCTTATGTCAAGAATACCTTGGACATAAGCTAAGTGCAAGGACTGATAAATGTAGGTTTGTTGGTTATTCAAAAGAGGGTGTTGGATACCTCTTTTATAATGTTGCTGAGCAAAAGATAATTGTCAGTAGGCATGCTACATTCTTGGAACAAGAATTTATCCAAGAAATGTAGTGATTCTTCACTAGAGTTATGTGAAGAATAGAACGAATAAATCAATTCGCCTTCAAGTAAAATTCCTCAACCAGAGGTTCTTATGGATCAAGAATAACCACAATACACACCTCCTCTCCGAAGGTCAGAGAGGGTGCGGGAAGCACCTCTCAGATATGGCTTTGTCATTAGGGATGACAATGAAGCCTGTATCATACTGGATGATGATCCTGTGACCTATTTGGAAGCTGTCGAGAGTAGAGACTTCGACAAGTGGCTTGGTGCCATGAAATCTGAAATGGACTCCATGTATTCCAATCAGGTTTGGACTTTGTAGATCCACCTGAAGAATTAACCCAATAGGGTGTAAATGGGTCTACAAGAAGAAGATTGGAGTAGATGGTCAAGTTGAGACCTACAAGGTTAGACTGGTAGAAAAAGGTTTCAAACAAAGACATGGTGTAGACTATGATGAAACCCTTTCTCCAGTAGCTATGCTCAAGTCCATTCGGATACTGCTTGCCATAGCAGCATACCATGACTGTGAGATCTGGCATATGGATGTAAAGATTGCTTTCCTCAATGAAAACCTTGAGGAAGAAGTCTATATGTCACAGCCAGAGGGTTTTGTCTCAAGTGGGAGACCAAATCAGGTATGCAAATTAAAGAAGTCCATTTATGGACTTAGGCGAGCGTCGAGGAGTCGGAACATCCATTTTAATGAAACAATCAAAGCATTTGGTTTTGTCAAAAATGTGGATGAACCATGTGTGTATAAGAAGACAAGTGGGAGTGCAATTGTTTTCTTGGTTTTGTATATGGACGATATACTGATCATTAGGAATGATATCCCCATGTTGTAGTTGGTTAAAACTTGGCTATCATCGATGTTTTCCATGAAGGATTTGGGAGAAGCATCCTATATACTGGGTGTTGCCGATCTCACCATGGTGGCCTGTAGCTCTTGAGCTGGCATCGATCTTGGACTCTCTCACCTCGAGATTTCCAAGCTCCCGGATATGCAAAACAAAGTCAGAGACCCTGGCCGGGGGTTCCGGCGAGGGAACTCCGACGGTCAAGATAGAGAGCGGCGAGATGGAACAGATCCCCTAAGGCGGGTTCCCAAGGATTCCCATGTTTAGAGGAGATGTAAACGAAAGAAGTGTGGGGAAGAGGGGAGTTGAAGCCCGGCTTCCTACACTGAGTTCATCAAGCTCACACCTGAGGACTTCTGAGGCCTCCCAGGATCGTTCTCTTAGTGTTTTCTCCCTTTTTTCGACTTACCTCTCCATTTTTACCATCCCTTTTATACCATCGAACTGCCTCAAGCTCACCTTCCTTTCAGGGGGCTCCCTCCGACCTCTAGACCCTCTCCTCCCCCATCTTCTTCGGGTCTGAGAGCTAAGTGGCCAGACCGCCTCGTCCGTCATGTGTCAAGAAGGGGAAAGACTGGCGAGGTTTTGGAACGAGTGCGGGAGCTCTCCTTTCAAGGCGTTAACGATGGGCTTCCAGTCATTTCAGGCTTTTGTCTGCAAGATACCATTTCTCGGTTACGGGGCCCTGTCTGACTGGTGTAAACGAGGTTTTGCATTGTTGGGATCCCGTGCAACGCAGCGGAAGGGTAATTTCAAAAATTGAAATTAAATATGCACCAAAAATCTTAAACCAGGAACTCCTTAATAATACTAGAATATATGAAGACAAACATTTCTATGCAAATTGAATTAGAATACCAACCTGTAATCGCTAATTCCAATTTATGAAGACTTAAAACTTGAATATCAACGGCTATTTGAATTCACCAGGCGTCCAAGTGTCCGCCCTCCGATGGTGATCCACACAGAGCAATGACCAAGAACACTATCTTCTTGTCCAATAGTTCCTCATATGAGTTCTTCTTCTAGAACTCAATCTTTAGGATTATAGCTGGAATTCTTCCACACAAGGTTGCTCCCTTTTTTTTTTTTCTTTTATCTCTTCTCCTCCTTCCGCTAAGACCTTGACCCTCTAAGACACTCTTGCCTTAAAGATAAGACTTTGTTCTAAGGGGATTTAGGCTTGACTTAAATTGGAGGAGAAATTAAGACAAGAATGTCTTAATGTAAGAAAGAAAGGAAAGAACAAAAATAGAACTCTTTCTTTCCTTTACCATCGGAGACTTTCGCTCTTGTTCTTGTTAAGTAGCAGAGTTTCGACAGAGGTGTACTCTATAAAGGAAACAATGCAAAAACAAGAAAAGGGAGAAAGAGTCTTTAGGAGAGGAAGAAGAATAAAAATACAATTTTTTATTTAGAATTCCCGAAGTTTTGATTTCCATTCCTTTATATAGTTTTCAGAGAGGCGCCCTCACAACTCTCCGTAAACATTTTTCTCACGCCCTTTTCCTTCTTCTTCTCACGCCCTTCCTTCTTCTCACGCCCTTTCCTTCTTCTCATGCCCTTCTCTTCTTTCTCACGGCCTTCTGGATTAATTCTCACGGCATTCCAGATTAATTCTCATGGCTTTTCTCAAAGGAAGAAGTCGCGACGATTAGGAGAAAGAAGTCGCGAAACTTGAATCTCCGAAGAGATACAATTTCGCGCACCCGGGAAGAAACAACGCTTTCTTTCTTTCTTAAAACCCCACCACCCGTTAGATTACAATCCAAGGGATGACAAGTGAGGCACTAAAAATGAGAAAGAATGCTGCCCCATCTTAATTCATCGGAGAATTAAGTGGGCGCGCCAAGAGTCCATACGCCCATGGACTCCTCCATATGGCGCGCCAAGAGTCCATAAGCGCATGGACTCTTGGTGTTTTTAGCGTGCAAGGGCTAAGGGGCAGGTGGTATGTTAGCCTAAGTAATTGGTTAGCCAATTGGGTTAGCCATAATCCCTAAAACCTCAATTAGGGTCTAATTAGATCCAATCAGAACCCAATTGAATCAATTCGGAACCCTAATTCGAATCCAATTCAAATAGAAGTTCGGATTTGCAACACTTGCTAGAGTGTCTTCATGTAAATGACTCTTGATCAATTCTCTTAAGTGTGTGACCCATTGGGTTCCATATCTAGCCAGCAGTGGGTTCGAATACAAGTTGACCTAATTTGATTAGAACTCTTTCTAATCGATTTAGGTCAAATCGGGCTTACCCGATTTTGATCAATTAGGACTCTTCCTAATAAATGATCATTAATTTGATCAACCCACAAGACAAGATTGACATCTAGCAACGTGTGTCATGTCTACCCGGAAGATATGGAAATTCTGGTGAAATACCAAAACTACCCTTCAGTAGAAAGTTACCGTACAATTAAATCCTTCGATCAGCCTGCACCCAAAATATAATTATGGATATGGATATATGTCAAATCCAATATTATATTTGTTTCTAGCTCAATTTTATATTGATGATTCAGTTATCTTGATATTAGAAACCATCTCTAATATCTTTACTTTGATCAAAGATTCCCTGAATCATCATCCGATTGATAACTAGCTGGATGCAATCTCCTCTTACTAAGAGTGATCGATTCCTTGTTGACCTACTCATTACCTTCATATACAATTCACCATTCCTAGTAACAATCTTGTGCATGACTCAATGTCATGAATAGGATTGAACCAAAGGATGGGTTCATGTACATAAGGTACTTATGGCAGTCTCAGGTCAAAGGATTACTTGTACCACTCCCACTATGAGAACCTTCTATTGACATGTAGCTAAGACTCCATTAGATGTTCTCAAGTTGGATCATATCAGTGAACTCATTCTCTAATAAGCACCTACATCCTAGTATTAGTGTCATACACAAGTGACTGTGAGAGCAGTCACCCTCTCCAGTATACATGGGATGTGCTAGTCTTACCGGAAAAATCCTGATCCCCTACTCAGGGTTCCTTTGAATAGGAATATTTTAGATTAAGCTTTTAAGACTTTAGGTCTCACTGGTATGATCTCATCATAACCCTAAAATCATAGCCCTAATCTATGGGGTTTATCATATAATAATAAACACAGCATATGATGAAAAATGCTTTTATTAGAATATTGTCAATTACAATGGTTTGGGAGATACAACATAGATTGGCTTGTAGGGCATATCCCTTTCAATCTCCCACTTGCACTAAAGCCAATTGCCTTTAAATCTTAATCCCATACTCTCGAGGTGGCGATCAAACTCTCGCTATGGTAGAGCCTTAGTGAACGGGTCTGCTACGTTGTTCTTTGTATCAACTCTATTTATGTAGACATCTTGTCTTTCTACTATTTCTCGGACGAGATGGAAGCATCTCAGAATGTGCTTGGACTTATGATGAGCTCTTGGTTCCTTAGCTTGAGCAACAGCTCCAGTGTTGTCACAGTAAAGTGGCACTGGTTTTTCAATCTCAGGAACAACACCCAACTCTGTGATGAACTTCTTCATCCAGACTGCTTCCTTGGCGGCTTCACTGACAGCTACGTATTCTGTCTCTGTGGTTGAGTCAGCTACAGTCTGCTGCTTGGTACTCTTCCAACTCACTGCTCCACCATTTAGGGTAAAAACATATCCCGAAATGGATTTGCTATCATCAGGGTCTGATTGAAAACTAGAATCAGAATAAGCTTCTAGTTTAAGATCAGAACCACCATAAACCAAAAAAAATATCCTTAGTCCTTCTCAGTACTTAAGAATATTTTTAACTGCTTTCCAATGATCCTCTCCTGAATCAGCCTGAAACCTATTGACAATGCCTAAAGCATATGCCACATCAGGTCTGGTACATAACATGGCATACATTATGGACCCTATTGCCGAAGCATAAGGTATAGAATTCATTCTATTTCTTTCTTCAAGTGTCTTAGGAGACATCCTTTTGGAAAGATGTATGCCTTGACTCATAGGAAGATAACCTCTTTTACTTCCATCCATGCTGAATCTTTTCAGCACTAGGTTAATGTACCTAGACTGGGATAAACCTAGCATCCTCTTAGACCTATCTCTATAGATCTTAATACCTAGTATATAGATGCTTCTGCTTCTTCCAAATCTTCATGGAAAACTGGTTTGATAGCCAAACCTTGACTGATTGTAACATTGGGATATCATTCCCAATGAGGAGTATGTCATCTACATACAGAACTAAGAAGACTATGGCACTCCCACTAGTCTTCTTATAAACACAGGGTTCATCCACATTTTTGATAAAACCAAACCTTTTAATAGTTTCATCAAAACGGATGTTCCAACTCCTTGAAGCTTGCTTTAATTCATAAATAGATTTCTTTGGCTTGCATACTTGATTAGGTTTATTCTTTGAAATAAACCTTCTGGCTGTAACATGTAGACTTCTTCCTCAAGGAAACCATTGAGGAATGTAGTCTTCACATCCATCTGCCAGATCTCATAATCGTGGTATGCTGCTATAGCAAAAAAATCCGAATTGATTTGAGCATGGCAACAGGTGAGAATGTTTCATCATAATCAATTCCCTGTTTTTTTCTAAAACCTTTTGCCACTAATCTAGCTTTATAGGTTTCAACTTGGCCATCAGCCCCAATCTTTTTCTTATAGACCCATTTGCACCCAATAGGATTAACACCCTCTGGTGCATCAACCAAAGTCCATACTTGGTTGACATACATAGAATCTATCTCGGATTCCATGGCTTCTTGCCATCTATCTGAATCAGTACTCAAGATAGCTTCCGTATTGGTTAGAGGTTCATCATTTTGAATGACTTGGGCTTCATTATTTTCAATAATAAACCCATACCTCTCAGGTGCCCGTGACACTCTATCAGACCTACGGGGAGGAGTTTTGTGTTCTGGTTCTGATCCAACTATTGTTCTATTGATTGAGAATTGTCTATCTGTGTTTCTTGTACTTCTCCAAGTTCAATAGTTCTACCATTTCTCTTTTCTAAAATAAACTCTTTTTCTAGAAAAGTGGCATGTCTGCTGACAAAAATCTTTTGTTCAGTTGGGTGGTAAAACAGATATCCTCTACCCTCTCTAGGATATCCTACAAATAGATATTTATCCGCTCTAGGTTCCAACTTATGTCCAAAATTTCTTTTAACATAAGCTGGACATCCCCATACCTTAAAATATTTAAGATATGGTTTCTTTCCACTCCAAATTTCATATGGAGTACTAACAACAGATTTAGAAGGTACTTTGTTCAGAATGTTAACAGCAGTTTCTAGGGCATGACCCCAGAAGGAAATGGGTAAATTTGTGAAGCACATCATGGATCGTACCATATCTAATAAGGTACGATTCCTCCTTTCAGCTATACCATTTAGCTATGGTGTATAAGGAGGGGTCCATTCAGAAAGAATTCCATTAACTTTAAGATAGTCTAAAAACTCCGTGGATAAGTATTCTCCTCCTCGATCAAACCGAAGAACTTTAATACTTTTCCCGGTTTATTTTTCGACCATACTTTGATACTCCTTAAATTTATCAAAGGCTTCAAATTTATGTTTCATAAGATACACATATCCGAACCTAGATAAATCATCTGTAAAAGTGATAAAATATGAGTATCCACCTCTGGCCTGAGTTGTCATTGGACCACATACATCAGTATGTATAAGTCCTAATAACTCAGTTGACCTTTCTCCATGTCCAGTTAATGGAGTCTTGGTCATCTTACCCATGAGACATGATTTGCAAGTTCCTAATGATTCATACTCATAAGGATCAAGAAATTTTTTCTTGTATAACTTGCTTATCCTAGACTCATTAATATGACCAAGTCGATGATGCCAAAGTAAAGTATCATTAAAGTCTTCTCTTTTTCTTTTATTATTGACATGAAAAACACTATCATTGGAAGGAAGAGTTAAGAGCCCATTGCTAAATATGCCAGAACAAATAATTTTATTAGACAACATTATCGAGCAACCAGTGCTCGTTACATCCATTACATATCCTTGTTTTAATAACAAGGAATAGATACAATATTTCTAATAATCTTAGGCATATAATAACAATTTTCTAACTCCAAGATCTTCTCTGAAGGTAACTTTAATATATAAGTCCCTACGGCTTCTGCTTGGATGATATCACCACTAGCACCGTAGAGATTGAAGTCACCTTCCTTCAAAACTTTAAGCTTGTGGAGGCCCTGCAAAGATTTGCATATATGGTAACCACAAGCGGTATCCAATACCCAAGTATTTGAAATAGATGAATTCAATGTCAATATAGCATGTATCTCATACATACCTTTTGGCACATCTGATACACCAGGCTTCACAGTTGCAAGGTAAGCCTTGCAATTCCTTTTCCAATGTCCTGCTTTGCCGCAAAAGAAATAGGTTGATTGTTTGGAGGCCTTCTTTCCTTTCTTATTCTTATTGATGCCACTCTTAGGTTTAGCCTCCTATTAAAACACTTTTTGTCTGATTTCTTCTTATTGGTCTTATTAATAAGAAGAAGTGGAGCCTTTTCTTTCTTTATGTGGCTCTCCACTATTTTTAACATATTTAATAGCTCAGGCAAAGCAGTGTTCAGTTTGTTCATGTGATAATTCAAGACAAACTGAGAAAATGACTCCGGGAGTGATTGCAGGATTAAATCCTAATTCAACTCCCCATCCATGATAAAATTTAATTGACCCAATCTGGTGATCAAGTCAATTACCTTCAGAACATGATCCTGAATGGATGTTCCCTCTGTCATCCTAGCACGGAATAACTGCTTAGATAATTCATATCTAGCAGTTCTGCTATGTTCTCCATAAAGCTCTTTTAAATTGAGCATTATGGATTGAGTATCCATGCTTTCATGCTGTCTCTGTAACTCATTGGTCATAGAGGCTAGTATGATCACTTGACAGTGAGGGAGTCATTCTGCCACATTTTGTATGTGGCCATATCTTCCTCTGTGGCATCATCCCCTAGTGGATTAAGACTAGGGGTATCTAGAATATAGAAAGTTTTTCTGAACTCAGCACAATCTTTAAATTTCTCAACCAGTCCACATATTTCGGACCAGTCAGTTTGTTGGTATCTAAGGTACTTCGCAGTGACAATGAAGATGCCATTTATCTATATTTAACAAAGAACAATACAGAAGCAAACAACCATGAAATGACTTACATAATTAAATTAGGTCTTCAATTTAATTATGTCTCCCACTATTTTATCAAAAATCATAGCCCTCACTATGATAATCGAGAAGAACCCTGATCGGTTTTTCTTAGTGAGATTGAGATCCTAATAACTTATAAAAGATCTTGCAGAAAACACAACAAATCTTTTATAAGCTCAAAGGTAGAAAACTCTTCTAATTATATCTCATATAATTCTCAAAAAGTAACTTGGCCTCTAGAACATTATTAGTCTTGCAGAAAACACAACAAACCATAATGTTCTAGTTAAGTCAAGACCCTTTCATTTCTATACAGTCAATACTCAAATATAATGCCCTTGCAGATAACACAACAAAGCATTATACTAAATATACTGTAAGCATCTCTATGCACCAGACTAGTATTATGTCAGTTACCATATTAGGTCTTGTAGATAACACAACAAACCTAATATGGTTCATAACATAATAATGATCTAGCATGAAGGAAGACCTAAATATAGTATTTTTTACACTAAGCATGTTAGTCAAGATTTAAATTTAATCAAAACGGCCAGGCCAGTGGAAGAGATGTGGGAGTCCCCCCGTTGCTTTCCTAGACACCAATAAAATTGGCCAGGTCAGTCAACGGAACCAATTAAAAACCACAATTCTCTTTACCTTCCCAGAACCACCTTTCTAGACACCGAATGATCAATTGTTCATCCTGACTAGTGATGCTTATCAGTTAAATATACTAAAACTTAATATAATCTTTAAGAGGAGGGATTTATAAACTGCCAGCACATCCTTATAAAATTTATCACAATCTACATATCATTCAAATATGTGCTAAGTGTGTCATCATACTAGGACAACCATTTACCACATAATGGATCCACCATTATGCCAGGGCAACCTTATTTCAGTATGATGACATAAAAAACTAAACATATCTCTATAATATTAGGGTTTGAGTGAAAGACCCTAACTATGGTATACATCAAAAAACATATGCAATCAAAGATATGCTAAGTGTATAACATATTAGGATTTTAAAACCCTAAGATGTGACATACAATATCATAAATTATAGTCCTAATTAAGGTGGCTCTGATACCACTGTTGGGATCCGGTCAATGCAATGGAAGGGTAATTTCAAAAATTGAAATTAAATATGCACCAAACTCCTAAACAGGAACTCCTTAATAAGACTAGAATATATGAAGACAAACATTTCTATGCAAATTGAATTAGAATACCAACCTGTAATCGCTAATTCCAATTTATGACGACTTAAAACTTGAAGATCAACGGGCTATTTGAATTCACCAGGCATCCAAGTGTCCGCCCTTCGATGGTGATCCACACAGAGCAATGACCAAGAACACTATCTTCTTGTCCAATAGTTCCTCGTATTGAGTTCTTCTTCTAGAACTCAATCCTTTGGATTATGGCTGGAATTCTTCCACACAAGAGGTTGCCTCCCTTTTTTTTTTTTTTTCTTTTATCTCTTCTCCTCCTTCCCTAAGACCTGACCCCTCTAAGACACTCTTGCCTTAAGGTAAGACTTTGTCCTAAGGGGATTTAGGCTTGTCTTAAATTGGAGGAGAAATTAAGACAAGAATGCCTTAATGTAAGAAAGAAAGGAAAGAACAAAATAGAACTCTTTCTTTCCTTTACCGTCGGAGACTTTCGCTCTTGTTCTTGTTTAGTAGCAGAGTTTTCGACAGAGGTGTACTCTGTAAAGGAAACAATGCAAAACAAGAAAAAGGGAGAAAGAGTCTTTAGGAGAGGAAAAGAATAAAATACAATTTTTTATTTAGAATTCCCAAAGTTTTGATTTCCATTCCTTTATATAGTTTTTCAGAGAGGCACCCTCACAACTCTCCATAAACATTCTTCTTACACCCTTTTCTTCTTCTCATGCCCTTTCCTTCTTCACACGCCCTTCTCTTCTTTCTCACGGCCTTCTGGATTAATTCTCATAGCCTTCCAGATCAATTCTCATGGCTTTTCTCAAAGGAAGAAGTCGCGACGATTGGGAGAAAGAAGTCGCGAAACTTGAATCTCCAAAGAGATACGATTTCGCGCACCCGGGAAAAACAATGCTTTCTTTCTTTCTTAAAACCCCACCACCCGTTAGATTACCATCCAAGTGATGACAAGTGAGGCGCTAAAAATGAGAAAGAATGCCGCCCCATCTTAATTCATCGGAGAATTAAGTGGGCGCGCCAAGAGTCCATGCGCCCATGGACTCCTCCATATGGCACGCCAAGAGTCCATAAGCGCATGGACTCTAGTGTTTTTGGCGTGCAAGGGCTAAGGGGCGGGTGGTATGCTAGCCTAAGTAATTGGTTAGCCAATGGGTTAGCCATAATCCCTAAAACCTCAATTAAGGTCTAATTAGATCCAATCAGAACCCAAATTGAATCAATTTGGAACCCTAATTCGAATCCAATTCGAATAGAAGTTAGAATTTGCAACACTTGCTAGAGTGTCTTCATGAAATGACTCTTGATCAATTCTCTTAAGTGTGTGACCTATTGGGTTCCATATCTAGCCAGTAGTGGGTTCGAATACAATTGACCTAATTTGATTAGAACTCTTTCTAATCGATTTAGGTCAAATCGGGCTTACCCGATTTTGATCAATTAGGACTCTTCCTAATAAATGATCATTAAATTTGATCAACCCACAGACAAGATTGACGTCTAGCAACGTGTCATGTCTACCTGGAAGATATGAAAATTTTGGTGAAATACCAAAACTACCTTCAGTAGAAAGTTACCATATAATTAAATCCTTCGATCAGCCTGCATCCAAAAATATAATTATGGGATATGATATATGTCAAATCCAATATTATATTTGTTTCTAGCTCAATCTTATATTGATGATTCAATTATCTTGATATTAGAAACCATCTCTAATATCTTTACTTTGATCAAAGATTCCCTGAATCATCATTCGATTGATACTAGCTGGATGCAATCTCCTCTTACTAAGAGTGATCGATTCCTTGTAGACCTACTCATTACCTTCATATACAATTCACCATTCCCAGTATCATCCTGTGCATGACTCAATGTCATGAATAGGATTGAACCAAGGATGGGTTCATGTACATAAGGTACTTATGGTAGTCTCAGGTCAAGGATTACTTGTACCACTCCCACTATGAGAACCTTCTATTGACATGTAGCTAAGACTCCATTAGATATTCTCAAGTTGGATCATATCAGTGAACTCATTCTCTAATGAGCACCCATATCCTAGTATTAGTGTCATACACAAGTAGCTATGAGAGCAGTCACCCTCTCCAGTATACATGGGATGTGCTAGTCTTACTGGAAAAACCCTGATCCCCTACTTAGGGTTCATTTGACCAGGATATTTTAGATTAAGGTTTTAAGACTTTAGGTCTCACTGGTATGATCTCATCATACCCTAAAATCATAGCCCTAATCTATGGGATCCGTCTCCGGAAGCCACCTGGCAGAGGAGCAAGGGGCCGGCTTGACCTCGGTTGAGGTGGACCCATCTCGGGGTGCCACCCGGTGAGGGAGAGAGGGGCCGCCAGCTTTGGTCGAGGTGGATCCCTCCTGGGTGGACACCAGGCGGAGCAGCAAAGAGGTGCTCAACTTCGATCGAGGTGGACCCATCTTCGGAAGCCACCTGGCGGAGGAGCAGGAGGGCCTGGCTCGACCTCGGTCGAGGTAGACCCATCTCGGGGAGCCACCTGGCGAGGGAGCGAGGGGCCGCCATCTTCGACCGAGGTGGACCCCTCCTGGGTGGACACCTGGCGAGCGGCAGCAGAGGTGCTCGACTTCGGCCGAGGTGGACCCATCTTCGGGTGCCACCTGGAGGAGGAGCAGAAGGGCCTCGCTCGACCTCGGCTAAGGTGGACTCGTCTCGGGTGCCATTTGCGAAGGAGCGAGGGCCGCCAGCTTCGACCGAGGTGGACCCCTCCGGGGTGGACACCTGGCGGAGCGGCAAAGAGGTGCTCGGCTTCTATCAAGGTGGTCTCGTCTTCGGGTGCCACCTGGCGGAGGAGCAGAAGGGCCTGGCTCGACCTCGGCTAGGTGGACCCGTCTCAGGATGCCACCTAGTGAGGGAGCGAGGGGCCGCCAGCTTCAGCTAAGGTGGACCCCTCCTGGGTGGACACCTGGCAGAGCGGCAAGGAGGTGCTCGACTTCGGTCGACGTGGACCCGTCTTCGGGCACCAGTTGGCGAAGGTGCTGGAGCACTTCATCCCGAATAGAGGATCCTTTGAAAGAAAAAATTCACATGGTACTGACCATGTCCAGCTGAACCTGACACGCGCCCCTTGTCAGTGATGTAGCCATATCAGTTGCCCCCCATCCCCACATTCCGTCGAGGCATCGTGTCTCGGGATGTGAAGATTTAATGCAGTGATGACATGGAGAAGGCGAAATATTGTGCCATAATTGCCATGATCCCTCCGCCGCCGCTTCTGTTGCGCCTGAGACCCTATGAGAGGTTGCCACGTGCGCGCGTCTGACAGGCCATTGATGTGCCGTTTTCGAAAATGAGGCAGTTTCCATTGAACCGAAGCATTGATATCAGGTGTGCATCCACGCGGCAGCTATCTGGTGGCCCGGAATGGAAAGAGGCGTATGGCTGCTGCCGATTGAGTTTGAAAAGGAGGGGGACTTTCTGGAAACGAAGTCCCTCCACTTTCTCGCATTCCATCGGTGGTTGCAGTTGTTTCCTTCTTCACCTTCCCTGGATTGCCATTCCTCTGGCATAAAATATTTTGGTGAGTATCTGCGGCCTCCTTCTCCTCTTTCTCCATCTCTTAGCCCTTGTGTCAGTTTTTCGCTTCTTCTTCTCCTTCATGGCGCGTCGCCGCTATGTCTCCTCCAACCCGGACAAGGCCGGTCCTTCCCGTCGAGGACTCCATCGCCTTCTTCCTCGGAAGGGGAAGAGATCCCAGACGAGGTCGTAGGCAGCTCCAGCCTGGGGCTATGACCATAGGCATCCCTAGGGGTCCTAGGTCTCCCCCCGTAGTTTCTGCTGATTCCATTTCTTCTCTTCCTCCTCTGGTGACCTCCCCCTCCGGCCCCTCCGGTCATGCCTCAACGATGATCGAGGATGACCTTTCTCTGCTCCGAGATGTCTATGGAATCTTGGATTTGACTTGTCTTTCCCTCCCGCGGCCTGGAGATCGAGTGACCTCGAGTGGCCCCGAGAGAATCGCCTTCTACGAGGACTTCCTCCTTGGGGGTCTTCGATTTCCCCTTCATCCCTTTTTCCTCTCTTTTCTCAGTCATTACCGTCTGGTCCCGGCACAGTTGGCTCCTAATGCCATCCGGTCATCTTTGCCTTCATCGTCTTCTGCCACTTCCACAGGTTCGTTGCCCATTTCTCTTTCTTCAGGGCTCTCTTCATCCTGAAGCGCTACTCCATCGATGATGGCTGGTGGTACATCTCATCTCGGCCTAGGTGCCTCAAGTTCGACCTCCTTTCATCGATCAAGGGCTGGAAGAACTGCTTCTTTTTTGCCTCGGTGGAAGATGTTGATGGGCCTAGAGCGAGCCAGACCGATCTCTGAACCGGAACTCTCAGGTCGAGCCAGCAGACCAAGAGGTCTTTTCACAGCTGCTGAGTGACGCATTCCCAGTCCTCGATGTTCTGCTCTCAAAGAAGAACTTATTTGAGGCAGGGATCAGTCCCATCCGGGAGCTGGGTGAGGCTTGGATCTCCCTCCCTTGATTTCATTTTCTGCTTCGCATCCCCCTTCTTTTGAACTGGCTTGACTAATCTCTTTTTTCTCAGGTATGAAGTTCTCCATGGAGAACCTGATGGAGGCATCGCACAGAGGGATGCTGTCGAAGGGACTGAACCCCCGACAAAGAGGCTCGCACTGAGGCGAGCCGGTGCCTGCGCCGATCTCCATCACTGCCCTGGAGCGGTGGCTCCTGCCTCCAGGCCACCTCGGGACCGGCGCCAGATGTCCCTGTCGTCGATCTCGACAGGGTCGGGGAAGAGAGGGGTTGGAACCTCCTCGCGTGGCCTGCTCCAGCCGCTGCACTGGCCGCTTCCGCGGTGGCCTCCAGGGCGGTGGCAGCTCCATCGATGGCCGCACCACTTGGCGAAGGGATGGCCGCCTTGCCTACTGCCGACGTGCCCATTCTGCCACTGAGTCTCACCAACCGATGCTCCATGATCCGCGACCAAGGCCTCGCGGAGAAGGTCATGGAGTTCGCCAGTACCTCCCAGGACCGGCACTGAGGGGCGGCTGAGACTACAATGAGGTGCTGCTCGGGATCCTCCTGTAGCTTTTTATGGTAAGTTCTGAGCTCCAAGTCCTTAAAGTTCCAGTTGGATTGTTCTAACTTCATTTTTTTTTCGATGCAGATTGGGATGGACGTGCTGTTGCTGAGGAACTTCCTCGCCGGCTTTACCAAGAAGGATGCCGAGAAGGAGGAGAAGCTCGGCAAGCTCGCAGCTGACATCAAGGACCTCATAGAGAAAGGGGTCGAGCTGCAAGAAAATAATGAGGCTCTCCGAGCTGACGTGGTCCACGCCGAGGGGCGCATCAAGGAGCTCGAGACCTCTCTGTCAGAGGAGAGGATCTCGAACCAGTGCCGCAACGAGGAGGACGCGGTGGAGAAAACCCCCTCAGGGCTTAGTCCCGGTCACTGGAGTGCCAGGTGGAAGAAGTCCTGAAGGAGCTGAGCGCAGCCAGGAAAAGAGCTCCTACGTCAATGGGCTGCTGGAGGCGTCCAAGAGGGAGGCGCAGGAGGCCGTTCTGAGGTTCTGGGCCTCCGAGGAGTACGTCGCCGAGGTGCGGGAGGCTGTCGTGGACTCCTTCTTGAAAGGGTTCCAGGTATGCCGGGAGAAGGTTGGCTCTTTTTATCCGAGCTCGACCTCAGCGTGGTCGTCCTAGGTGGCAGGAGGTAGGAGCCCACTGGAGGAGCTTCGACAGCGGCCGGTGATGAGGCGGTGACTCCCGAGCAGCCTCAATCGATGGTGCCGGTGGAGAGAGTGCCCCCCAGCCCGAGGAGGATGCAGCTGCGCCGAAGTAGCTCCATGGGATTTTTGTTTTACTTTCATGTTTTCTTTCTTCGGGGACTCCCGGCCTGTCAGGGCCCCTATTGTGTACTGAACTTTTAATCATAATGAAATTATCTTTTCATTAAATTATTCTCTTTCTTTCTTTCTTTCTTTTCTTTTTTTTTTGTGCATCTTCCGGACTGAACTCCGTTGCTAGCCACTGGACTAAGTCCCGTAGTGCATTCGAGCTGAACTCCGGAATTGCATGGGCGAACTTAGTTCTGCCCCACCTTCCAGACCGGAGTCCGGACTTCCGGACTGAACCCCAAGGCCGCAGGCTGTATATGAGCCTTGTGCGGCTTGCCGAGATGTTCTCCAGGATCGTGTGGTGAATTTGATTCTACCCTGCCCTCCAGACCGAAGTCCGGGACTTCCGGACTGAACCCCGGGGCATAGGCTATATCTGAGCCTTGCGCGGCTTGCCGAGCTATTCTCCAAGATCGCATGAGAGGGACATCACGCCTTCGCGGGTCTTCTGTCGTGTCCATGCTCGCTAAAGTTAGAGCTGGGTGGCCCTCACCCAACGTGACGAGAGCAAGCATTTGATGAAAAATATCTCATTGCCAAAGTTCAAGGAGCCTTACACTATTGGTAATACATCCTCAAGTTTGAGGCATTCCAGGTCTGAGGGAACCGGGATCCTCCTATCTCCGCCAGGTAGTACGCCCCGTGAGGAAGTGCCTCCGCCACCCTATAAGGGCCTTCCCAATTTGGGGAGAGCTTCCCGCACTCCTGTGGCTGGAAAGCTTCAGCGGGCAGAGCACCAAATCCCCCGGGCGGAAGGACTTCGGTCGCACTCTGGAGTTGTAGTATCTGGCCACTCGCTGCCGGTAGGCCCATCCGAACTCGAGTCCTGTCCCTCATTTCTTCAAGGAGGTCCAGGTTTAGCAGCATCCTGGCAGGGTTCTCCGCCTCGTCGTACTGCTCCACGCGCAGGTCGGTAGGCTGAGCTCAACTGGGTTAACCGCTTCTACTCCGAAGACAAGGTTTAACGGGATCATTCTTCGTACCATCCTCAGGTGTAGTGTGGATATGCCAAAGTGCTCGAGCTCTTACCCCCACCTACCCTTGGCTTGGTCCAGTCTGTCCGGAGGCTTTGCAAGATGGTCCTATTCGTTACCTCGACTTCTCTGTTTGTCTGTGGATGCACCACCGAAGTGAAACGATGGTGGATGCCGAGGTCGCTGCAAAACTCCTCGAACTCCCGACAATCGAATTGATGTCCGTTGTCGGTGATAATAGTATGCGGTAGGCCAAAGTGGCAAATAATTGACTTCCAGAGGAACTTGGTGATGTTTGCCTTCGTGATCCGAGCCAAGGGTTCGACTTTGACCCACTTCATGAAGTAGTCGATGGCCACGATCAAGAATTTCATTGCCCGGACGCCGGGGGAAAAGGTCCTAGGAGATCCATGCCCCATTGAGCAAACGGCCATGGGGCAGAGAGCTGGGAGAGTGGAGCAGCGGGCTGACGGTGCACCACGGCATGCCGCTGACACCGGTCGCACCTCTTCATGAAGTCAGCTACTCTTCCCTCATTGTCTCCCAGAAGTAACCTTGATGAAGGGCCTTATACGCCAGTGTCTTGCCCCCCACGTGGTTCCCACAGACGCCCTCGCGGATCTCTTGGAGCGTGAGTGCGGCCTCTGCGGTTTCAAACACTTGAGGAGCGGGTAGGAGTAGGACCTCCGATACAGCAACCCATCCATTAAGATGAACCATGCGGCCTTCCTCTTGATGAGGCCAGCCACCACGCAGTCCTCCGATAGGATGCCATCGGTAATGTACTCGATGTACTTGTCCATCTAGCTAGGCTCTTGGTTGACTTGCTGGACCTCCATGGGTGTCTCGTAGCTCGGGGCCTTGAGGTGCTCGATGTAAGCGCGGCCCAACGACGAGTCCAGCAGGTTGCAAGGCGGGAAAGTGCGTCCGCACGAGTGTTTTCCATGCGAGGTATATGGGAGATGCTGAAGCGCTGAAATCCTACCGCGCTCGTTTTCACGAGCTCCAGGTACTTCACCATTTGGGGGTCCCGCACCCCGTACTCCCCCGAGATTTTCCCGGCTATCAGCTGCCAGTCGGTGAAGACCTTGAGGTTGGCCACGCCAAACTTGTAGGACACTCTTAGCCCCACGAGGAGTGCTTCATACTTTGCTTGATTATTAGTGGCGGTGAACTGGAAACGGAGCGCACATTCAGCGACAACCCCTTCGCCTTTGGCGAGGATGAGTCCAGCTCCACTCCCGCTGGAGTTCGAGGCTCCGTCTACATGAAGGATCCAGATGTCTTCCTCTGGTCCTAGCCCCGGCAGCCGTCTTGAAGGCTCTCTTCCACCCCCTTGCCCAGGCCTGCACATTCGACCAAGAAATCAGCGAGTACCTATGCCTTCATAGCCGACCTCAGCCTGTAGGTGATGTCGAACTCGCTGAGCTTGAGCGCCCACTTTGCCAGGTGCCCAGATGTATCAGGTTAGCTGAGCATCACTTTCAGCAGCTGATCCGTCAGGACTATAGCAATGGGGTGCACTTGAAAATAAGGGTCTGAGATGCTGAGCAGACACGATTAGTGCAAAATTTCGTTCTCAGACCGGAATACCTGAGCTCAGCATCGCGGAGGAGTTCGATTGTGTAATCATTCGGGCCCCTTGCATTCCCTTGTGGTCAGTCCGAACCAGGAATGAACTGACAGCCCGGGGTGACCGCCAGGTACAGGAGGAGCTCCTCTCCTTCTTCGGGCCTGGAAAGCAGCGGCGGGGATGCTAGTGTCCTCTTCAGCTTGTCAAACACCTCCTGGCACTCCTCCGTCCAAGTAAAGTCATTCATCTTTCTCAGCGCCTTAAAAAAGTGTTGGCAGCGATCAGCGGACCTCAAGATAAATCGACTCAAGGCGGCGATCTAGCTAGTGAGTCACTGTACATGCTTCTTGGAGGTGGGTTGCTCCATGTCCAGGATAGCCTGGACCTTCTTCGGGTTGGCTTTTATCCTTCTTTGGGTTACCATGAACCAGGAACTTGCCAGCAAACATGCCGAAGGTGCACTTCGCCGGGTTAATTTCATCGGTGAAGCTGGAGGTTATTGAAGGTCTCTGCCAGATCGTCGATGTGGTTCAAAAAGGGCTTGCTCATTATCAGCATATCGTCCACGTACACCTGCATGTTGCGACCAATCTAGTCTTTGAAGACTTTGTTGACCAACCGTTGGTACGTGGCCCCGGTGTTCTTGAGGCCGAATGGCATCATCTTGTAATAGTAGGTTCCGCAGTCAATGACGAAAGCAGTGTGCTCCTCGTCCTCGGGTGCATTGGATTTGGTTTTACCCAGAGAAGCATCCATGAAGGAGGGAGGTGGGCGGGCACCAGAATCAGAAAGAGACTCCAACCAATTCAAGCCCATTCCGAATCTTTATGGTGGACTAGAGAGTCCGGTAACCTTTCTTTATTTTGAGTCCAAAAGAATCATGTAAGTCGAGTCCATGTTGGGTCCTGTAATCTTTCTTTTGAGTCCAAAATAATCATGTAAGTCGAGTCCATGTCGGGTCTAGTCTTAGTCCAATCCAAATGGGTCAACTAGCATCAAGCCTAAAGAAGACTCACAATGTGTACCCCAAATCAAGACCAAAGCCAACTCAATTGGGGACCACATGCCACATCACTTGCGCCACCTCAACTTGGGACCACATGCCACGTCAAGAGGGGACCACATGCCACCTCACCACAAGAGGGTGCCATCCCAAGTTCAAATTCAAGGAAGTTGGCCAAGGAGGATTTCAAGCAAGAAAATCAGCCCTCTCCCCTTATATTACTCCACTTGTTTAGGGATTTGAAATTTCAAATTTGTAAGGCTTTATTTAAAGCCTTGGATGCCCCTTGTAAAGAATTGATGAGTGAATACAAATTTCCAGCACTTTTCTATGTGTTTCTATGTGCCTATGTGGATCTTTGTGCCTAAGTGAACCTCTTCCTCTCCTCCACCATTTCTTCTCCCTAATCCTTCTTTTTACTCTTCATCTTCCAAGCAATCCTCTTCCTTCAAAGCGAATTAAGGACATCCTCTCAAGAAGAAGATCAACACAACACAAGCTTCCACCATGGCGCCAAGGATCATTTCCAACAAACTCTCCTTTTGAGTTCCATCAATCTTCTCACTTTTAATTAAGTTTCTAATCATCTTGGTTCTTTGTTGCAGGGTTCTCTAGGCTCCAGATCCAAGAGGAAGGATTACTTGCTACAAACCAGAAAGTTAGAAGGCCCATCTTATGTGGTATGATCTTTCATTTGAGAACCTTAAGAGTGAATCCCTTGTGCTTGAGATTTCAATGCTTGAACTCCTAGTATTTTAAGATCGGGATCATTAAATAGGGCTAGCTTGACTTGTGTGCGAATTCTAATCTTGTCCTATTTCCTTAAGATTTGATAGTCCTCCTAGCTGGGTTTAAGTATAAGCATTTAGGATTCTTATTTAGATCTCCTTGATCTTATATGTTGAATCACTCATATGCAAGTAGGAATTGCTAGTTAATTTGGTTAATCTCCTTTAGAGTTACATGCTTGCATCCTCATCATGCATATCACACCAATCTTGGTATCAGAGCATGGTAGAATAAGTTTCTGATTGCATAGCATTAAATCCTTGAAGTACTGGATCGGGGGCGTTACCAGCCGTCCGGTCTTAGGAGAAAGTAGGGTTAAAACACCCTCTCTTCCCATTCCACGGGGATCTCCTAAGGCGTGTCGGGGTGCCATTGTGATTGACCCGTGAAAAAGAAAGCCAAAGACTTTTTAGATTTCATTTGTTAATTTGTATTGGTCACGTTCTGTTTTTCTGCTTGCTGTATTTTCTGTAGGCTGACTGTAATCCGCCTGCAACTCCAAAGGAAAGTATCACATTCCTCGTTGGAATATTTTTTTTACTATTCCATTTTAAGTTGTTTATCACCGTTTAAATTTCAATCTAAGAACAAAATTACAAAAAAATGAAAATTTTGCAGTCCATCAGTGTATTAAGGTTCTGTTCTGTTCCTTTTCATTATCTTCATTTCAAAATCTTCCTAGAATAGTACAGATTTTATTTTGAAATTTTGTTTCATAGGTATGTCATCTATAAGTTAGGAGTTTTCTGTGATTTTTTTAAATTTTTTGACATTTATTCTATACTTATCAACACACATTTAAACTGCAACACACTACTTCTGCACCTGAAATTGAAATTTGCATGCATCTCATGGCAAATCAAATTAAGGGCATGAAATTGACATAGGGTCAGGATTTCATCACCTGTCCCTAGCCCAAAAATCATCAAATTGCATATCGACCTAATCCCTAACTAAATTGATTAGACATTAATTGCCCTAGTGGGTTAGGAACATCAATTTGGTCAGGTCCGGGTTATTGTCAACTCATTGTGTCAACTAGTCTTGTGTGTGCCCTATTACTTGGTGTCTAGAATTGGGACTAAGGGCTTGGGTGCTGATCCGTCTATCGGGCCAATTCCACCGGGCCTAGGTAGGCCAGAGACAGGATCTCACACTCCCCTTGTTCTAAAACCTGGCAAGTATAGAGTTACTACAATCTAGCTTGCCACCTTGATTAGGCAACTAGCTTGGAACTCTAGGTCCAGTTCAATTCAATTGGGAAAGCTTGTGCAACCCATTTCTTCATCTATTATTGGAAGCTGGTGTCAAGGATAGAGGTTAAGTGGCTCAAGCCTAAGCGGTTCTTGTGGTTTTTAATTAGGACCCAGTGAAAGCTGGGGAACCTCCACAGACCCACCTCCTGACTGGCTAGTGGAAGAGAGTAGCTGTTGATTTGATTGTATCTAGTCAACTCAGTTTATTGGACTAACCGGTTTAGAAAACTCATAGTTCGGGTCTGAGTCTAATTGTTGCATGACAACTAGGTCAGGCACACCTTACCACCCTTCACAAGCCCAACCTAGTTCATCCATGATACTAGTATGGAAAGCCTTATGAGATCTATGATCGAGAAGATGGACCGTTTGGATGCTAAATTTGGTCAGTTCGAGGAAAGAGTAGGAGCCCTAGAAGAAGCTAGGTTGAACCCAACTGAACCACCTTCACCTAGATTACCTTCAGTTCATCCTAGAGCCCAACGACAGGAACACACACCTGACCCAATTCAAAGAAGACCACATCAGGATTATGTTGATCATACTCCAGAGCCACCTCCTAGAAGACCTCACTATGATACTTTTGATCAGGATGATCGGGCCCTAAGGAACATCCGTCTAGATGCACCAACCTTTGAGGGAAGCCTAGATCCTAAGGTGTACATAGACTTGGAGGCTGACATGGACCAGTATTTTGACTGATATGATATGTCTGAAGAGAGAAGATTTAAGTTTGCCAGAATCAGACTAGTTCGTCAGGCTCGATTATATTGGGGAAACGTGGAACGCATATCAAGGCAAAGGGGAGATTTACCTATAAAATGGAGAGATATGAAGAGGAAACTTAGAGAGAAATATCTGCCTATGTCTTATCAGCAAAGGTTATTAGATCAGTGGCAACGATTGACACAGGGTAACAAGACCGTTTCTGAATATGTTGCTAAGTTTGATGAGTTTGTGATGCGATGCAACGTAGTCGAGTCTGAAGCAGCCACTTTATCAAGGTTTAGATCAGGGTTGAATGATGATATAAAAGGGGAACTGTTTTAAGGGAAGTCCATGATTTAGATCAGGCATACCAAGTTGCCACGGACTATGAGAGGTTTCAAAGGAGAGCTACATTTAGACGACCTGAATCTAGTAGGTTTAACCCTCCTATCAGCAGGCCTAGCTCAGTCCCTAGTCCCACCAATAGAACAAGGTCCAGCCCGAATCCAACCCTTAGACCCAATCCGACCACCCCCTTAATTCCTAGAGAAGACAAAGGAAAGAGCCCTGAAGTTCGAGGTGAGAGGGAGCGAGTCTGCTATAAGTGTCGTAAACCAGGTCATTTCGTGAGCCAATGTCCCTCTAGAGCTTTACATATAGGAGGCAGAAGAAGGTGAATCAGAAACCCTGGAGAATGATGAAGAGGAGGTTTATGAAGCAGGGGATTGTTTGGCTGATGAATATGAAGGAGATGAAGAGAACATAGACTCATCAGATTTTCTAGGAGTTGTGAGACGTATCATGACACAGACCAAGGAGCAAGAAGACTGGCATAGAACTAGCATCCTACACACATTTGTTAGGATAGGAGAAAAGGTCTGTAAAATCGTCATCGATAGTGGAAGCTGTGTCAACGCCATTTCCACTAACGCAGCCAAAGTCTAGGATTACCCATTGTACCACATCCCATCCATATAAGGTATCCTGGATCGATTCCACTTCTATACCAATCAAGTCAAGATGTCAGGTTCAAGTCCAGCTTCAATCCTATCAGGGAAAGATCTGGTGTGATGTGCTTCCTATGGGGGTAAGTAGCATCATCTTAGGCAGGCCATGGCTGTTTGATCATGATGTGACCATCTTTGGTCGATCAAACTCCTGTGCTTTCAATTTCAATGGCAAAAAAATTGTCATTCATCCAACCCAGCCTAAGGATAATGTCAAGAGAGGAGCTAGCAGCTTGAAAGATAAGAAGACTGGATTAAATTTAATAGGTGCAAAAGAATTAGAGCAAGATATCATGGAGGGAGCACCTATTTGGGTAGTAGCTGCTAAGGAAATTAAGGACCACAGCCCTGTAGAACACCCTCAAGAGGTGGTCCAATTATTGAAAGAATTTGAGGATGTGTTTCCAGAAGATCTCCCCGATAACCTTCCACCTTTAAGAGACATACAACACGCAATAGATTTAGTCCCTGGAGCGACTTTACCTAATTTGCCTCACTATAGGATGAACCCAATTGAACACCAGGAATTGCAAAGGCAAGTGGGTGAACTTCTTAGGAAGGGGTTTATTAAGGAAAGCTTAAGTCCATGTGCAGTCCCTGCTCTGCTGACCCCTAAGAAAGATGGCACCTGGAGGATGTGTATAGATAGCCGTGCCATTAATAAGATCATTGTAAGTATAGATTCCCAATCCCAAGACAAGACGACATGTTAGATATGATAGCCGATCGACAATTTTTTCCAAGATAGACCTAAAGAGTGGCTATCACCAGGTTAGGGTTAGGCCTGGAGACGAATGGAAGGCCGCTTTTTAAGACTAAGATGGATTATATGAGTGGTTAGTCATGCCGTTCGGTCTGTCCAATGCACCCAGCACTTTTATGAGAATAATGAATCAGGTGTTAAAGGTTTTTATCGGAAGATTTGTAGTGGTCTATTTTGATGATATACTTATATATAGCAAAACAAAGGCAGACCACTTAACCCACCTGAAACAAGTTTGTCAAGTCCTGAGAAAAGATAGTCTCTATGCCAATATCAAGAAGTGTGATTTCCTGACAAATAGAGTTATCTTTCTAGGATTCGTAGTCACATCTGAAGGGGTGTTCGCTGATCCTGAGAAAATTAAATCCATAGTAGAGGGCCTACGCCTAAGACTATCCACGACGTCCGTAGTTTCCATGGGTTATCCACCTTCTATAGAAGGTTTATCAAAGGATTCAGTACGATAGTGGCACCAATCACTGATTGTATTAGGAAGGGAAATTTCGAGTGGACTAAAGCAGCAGGTAAGGCCTTCCTAACAATTAAGGAGAAAATGACACAAGCACCTGTCTTAAGGTTACCCGATTTTACCAAGGTGTTTGAGGTTGCTTGTGATGCTTCTGGGGTCGGAATTGGAGGGTGTCTTGAGTCAAGAGAATCACCCAGTAGCATACTTCAGTGAAAAGTTAAATGAGGCGAGACTAAGGTATTCCACGTATGATAAGGAACTGTATGCTGTAGTTCAAGCTCTACGATATTGGAGGCATTATCTTCTACCCCACGAGTTTGTCCTGTTCTCTGATCACGAAGCTCTTAGGTTCCTTAGTTCTCAAAAGAAATTAAACCCTAGGCACGGGAAATGGGTAGAATTCATACAAGCTTACACGTTCATTTTAGAACATCGTGCCGGTACTGAAAATAGGGTTGCTGATGCGTTGAGCCGCCGTTCTATGTTGTTAACCTCTGTGAGCACTGAAGTAGTAGGGTTCGATAGATTGAAAGATGAATATCCCACATGTCCTGATTTTGGTCACATCTATCAATCCCTGCAACAAAGATCATCTAGTGAACTAGTGATTATACACTGTTAGATGGATACCTTTTCAAAGGAAATCAGTTGTGTATTCCCAAGACCTCTGTTAGGGAATTTCTGATCTGGGAAGTCCATGCTGGAGGTCTTAGCAGGACATTTTTGGCAGGAACAAACCATCCTAGCAATGGAAGAACAATTGTTTTTGGCCTGGTCTTAAAAAGAGCGTTGCCCAGATCGTAGCTCAGTGTCGGACCTGTGGCTGTTGCAAAATCAAAGACAGAACACCGGTCTGTACACGCCCTTACCTGTCCCTGATGGTCCATGGCAAGATATCAGTATGGATTTTGTGGTAGGTCTACCTAAAACTTCTAGGAAACATGACTCTGTTTTCGTGGTTGTCGATCGTTTCTCCAAAATGGCGCACTTCATCCCGTGTTCTCAAACTTTAGACGCTTCGAAAGTGGCCAAGCTTTCTTAGATCAGGTGGTTAAGCTTCATGGTTTACCCAAGACCATTGTGTCAGATAGAGATGTCAAGTTCACTAACTACTTCTGGAAAACCCTCTGGCACATGTTAGGTACTAAGCTGAAATTCTCTACGGCCTATCATCCTCAAACCGATGGCCAAACTGAAGTTAAACCGAAGATTAGGAAATCTCTTAGATGTTTAGTCGGCGACAACCTAGAAAACTGGACTTACTACTTCCTCGTGCTGAATTTGCCTACAATAGTTCGATCAATAGGTCTATTGGGAAAAGTCCATTCGAAGTGGTCCATGGATACAAACCTAGGAAACCTTTAAACCTAATTCCATTACCAGTACTACACGAATATCTGAGTCTGCTGAGTCATATGCACAGCATATTAAGGATTTGCACAAGGAGATTAATCAGAAGATTCAAACAAGCAATGAACTCTATAGGCATATGGCTAACTCACATAAACGGTTAAAGGAATTTAATGAAGGAGACTCTGTAATGATTAGGCTTAACCAGAAAGGTTTCCTCCGGGAACTATGAAGAAACTCCATGCTCGGGGAGCCGGACCCTTCAAAATAATAAAAAAATTGGACCTAATGCTTATGTAGTAGACTTACCACCTAGTTATGGCATTAGTTCTACTTTATGTTTCCGATCTAAAAGAATACAAGGAACCTGCATTAATACCTGATGAACCTTTTGGTCCTAACACTTCTCTTGAGAGTGAAATGCCAATTGAGTGTCCACCACCATAATTCCTGAGCGAAAGGAACGAATTGAAAGGATCTTGGATGACCAGATCATCACTACTAGAAATAAGGGCTACCAACGCTATCTGGTTCGATGGCAAGGACGTCCTGAATCTGAAGATTCCTGGATTACCAAAGAGGACCTACAACAAATCGACTCGGATATATTAGAAACTTATCACTCGACAGGGTCGAGTTCCTCCCACCAGGGGAGAATTGGTGCGGGCACCAGAATCAGAAAGAGACTCCAACCAATTCAAGCCCATTCCAATCTTTATGGTTGGACTAGAGAGTCCGGTAACCTTTCTTTATTTTGAGTCCAAAAGAATCATGTAAGTCGAGTCCATTGGGTCCTGTAATCTTTCTTTTGAGTCCAAAATATCATGTAAGTCGAGTCCATGTCGGGTCTAGTCTTAGTCTAATCCAAATGGGTCAACTAGCATCAAGCCTAAAGAGACTCACAATGTATACCCCAAATCAAGACCAAAGCCAACTCAATTGGGGACCACATGCCACATCACTTGCGCCACCTCAACTTGGGACCACATGCCATGTCAAGAGGGGACCACATGCCACCTCACATGCCACCTCACCACAAGAGGGTGCCATCCCAAGTTCAAATTCAAGGAAGTTGGCCAAGGAGATTTCAAGTAAGAAAATCAGCCCTCTCCCCTTATATTACTCCACTTGTTTAGGGATTTGAAATTTCAAATTTGTAAGGCTTTATTTAAAGCCTTGGATGCCCCTTGTAAAGAATTGATGAGTGAATACAAATTTCCAACACTTTTCTATGTGTTTCTATGTGCCTATGTGGATCTTTGTGCCTAAGTGAACCTCTTCCTCTCCTCCACCATTTCTTCTCCCTAATCCTTCTCTTTTACTCTTCATCTTCCAAGCAATCCTCTTCCTTCAAAGCGAATTAAGGACATCCTCTCAAGAAGAAGATCAACCCCACAAGCTTCCACCATGGCGCCAAGGATCATTTCCAACAAACTCTCCTTTTGAATTCCATCAATCTTCTCACTTTTAATTAAGTTTCTAATCATCTTGGTTTCTTTGTTGCAGGGTTCTCTAGGCTCCAGATCCAAGAGGAAGGATTACTTGCTACAAACCAGAAAGTTAGAAGGCCCATCTTATGTGGTATGATCTTCATTTGAGAACCTTAACAGTGAATCCCTTGTGCTTGAGATTTCAATGCTTGAACTCCTAGTATTTTAAGATCGGGATCATTAATAGGGCTAGCTTGACTTGTGTGCGAATTCTAATCTTGTCCTATCTTTAAGATTTTGATAGTCCTCCTAGCTGGGTTTAAGTATAAGCATTTAGGGTTTCTTATTTAGATCTCCTTGATCTTATATGTTGAATCACTCATATGCAAGTAGGAATTGCTAGTTAAATTTTGGTTAATCTCCTTTAGAGTTACATGTTTGCATCCTCATCATGCATATCACACCAGGAGGTGATATCCTGAAGTGGTGTCCATGAGCTGGTCGATCTTTGGAAGAGGGAAACTATCCTTCGGCAAGCTCGGTTGAGTTTGGTGTAGTCGCAGATCCTCCACTTGCCGCTGCTCTTCTTCACCATGACCACGTTCGCCAACCAACTGGGATACTGTACCTCCCATACAAAGCCGCGGCGAGAAGCTTCTCCACTTCTTCATTGATGGCTTTCTGCCTCTCTGCGACAAAACTCCTCTTCTTCTAGCGGACAGGGCGGCACCTTGGATCAATATTCAACTGGTTGGTGATGACTTCCGGGGGATACCTGGCATGTCCGCAGCAGACCAGGCGAACAAATCAGCGTTCCCCCGGAGGAAGCTAGTAGCAGGGCTCGCTCTTCTTCTGAAAACTGGACTCCTACCATCTGACATCTTCTGGTCCGAACTGAGAGGGTATGTCAACAAGCCGCTCCAAGGGATCCCCTAGGGTCTTTTCTCTTAGGTCGAGGTCATCGACATCAGGGCCGAGCTCAGCGCTCCGGGCACCCGGATTGTCTGCAGGCAATGCTAGATGGGCTGGGCCGTTGATGCAGAACAATAGAGAAGATGTGATGCGGAAGTAAATTAAGACTAATTCTTTTTGTTATTATTATTATTTTTTAATATTTCAGAAGTCGGCTTTGACTCAAAGGAAAGCTAAACTAAATTAAAAGAACTAGGTAATAATTGAAAGCACAATTTAAATAAACTGGGTTATCAGAGTAGTTCAGAAGTAACGGATCGTTGGGGGTTGAGAAACTCCCAGACCTAGGGTTTCGCATCGAACTTTCAACGGGACAGAAATAAAGAGAAGAGAATGGGTTACCAACCAGACAGTGATCTTCACAGAGTTTGGTGGAAGAACTCTCTCGAGCAGATTATTGGATACTTGGATTCGGATATCTTCGCAATGGATCCTCCAATACTGGTCCTGTGGCTGAGTCGGCTTCTCCTAGACTCAAGATCTGGGAAAGAAGAAGAACAAGTGATGGAATCAGATACTCAAGGAAGAATTTACCAGATTGAAGAACTGGAAAGTTGATGTGCTGAATCCGGATTCTCCTGGAGGTTGATCTGACTTCCTCTGGGAATTGCTTTGGATCTGAAGTATCCGGACTGGACCCGGATGCTGGGGTCGGCCTTGACTTGAAGAGGGTGGCCGTGAGAGGTGGGATATGCTAGGGCTTGGTGGAAGAGAAGGATGATGGGCGGCTAGGGTTTGGGAGTGAAGTGGCTACCTAGGGTTTGGGGTTTGGAGATCTCACACCTCCTCAAGGTTCCTGGGAACCCGATTTACTCCCTCACGGAGCTCAACACCTGGATGCAAGTGCGGAAGAGAGAAACACAGAGTTTGCTCACACGAAAACTTGAATTCATTCATCAGATTACTTTCAAATTTACAAGAAGGGTTTAATTTATAGGACTTTACAAGAGAGTAGGGTTTTACATCTTCCCATGTGGGACTAAAGGAGGGGATCTTCAAATTAGGATTGTAGGATCAATCCCTACACATTTGGCCGGCCAAAGTTCCAAAAAATTTGATTTGGGTTTTAAAAGGAAGATAGATGGCGCCTCCAAGCTTTGTTCTTCAAGAGAGGATTTCTTTCCTTCCATGGCTCAACTCTTTTGGACTCCTTCTTTTCTTTCTCCCTAAGTCATGGTCCTTCCCATCTTTGTTTTGGGTATTTTTGGCAGAGAATGTGCACCTCCTTGAAGTTCTCTCCAAGAAAAATTTCTTTCCTTTCATAGCTTGCTCTTATGGAAGGTCTTGGGCCGCCCCCTTGATTTGTGGATCCCTGGTTGCTTTCTCCTCAAATAGCGCATGAGAAGGGAGCTGCTATCTGTGGTGTGGGGACCAGAGTATACTGGATGGAGATGTGGCACCCCCTGGACTCAGGCGTGTGGTGGAGTGTGGCTGGGAGTGTGGCGCCCACTTGCTTGGCCTTGGAGAAAATGTGACACCCAGGTTGAAGTCCTAGACCACTACTGAGTCAACATGATTCAACAAAAATAAATTGCAAGGAGTACAGACTTAAGCTAAAATTGAGTTGATCAAGTCAACCCTTATTACAAGCCAGAAAACCCTAATTCTTCAGGCAAGGTCAATCAGAGATCCAGATGGAGCTCTGAAGTCTTCTTCTGAGTCTGGTGCCCGCACCAATTCTCCCGGGGTGGGAGGAACTCGACCCTGTCGAGTATGGATCAAGTTGGCTCTGGTATCTTTCCAAGAGGTCTGGGTCCAATTCTTGTAATTCTTCTCGGGAGATCCAAGAGTCATCAGAATCTGGCCTTCCTTGCCAGCGGACCAGGTATCTTTGGGATCCTCGATTACGAGTAGAGATAACTTGATCATCCAGGATCTTTTCAATCTGCTCTTTCCTCACAGGCCAGTTTGTTGGTGGACACACAGGGTTGGTTCACTCTCAAGAGGGATTAGGTTCAAAGGCTCACTGGGAATCACTGCTGGCTCTCTATACTTTACTAGGTCTGTAATGTTGAAAGTGGAGCTAATGCCTAGTTCTGGAGGCAACTCGAGCACATAGGCATTGGATCCTACTCTCTTCACCACTCTAAATGGTCCAGCTCCTCTAGCATGTAACTTTCTAACGGTTCCAGGAGGAAACCGTTCAGGCCTTAACCTAATCATTACATAGTCTCCCTCATTAAAAGTTTTGACTCGTCTTTGAGAATCAGCCAACATCTTATAAGTTTCATTACTTAAATTTATTTTGGTATGAATTTCTTTATGCAAGTCTTTTATATGCTATGCAAAAACTTTGGCAGACTCGGAGACTCGTGTGTGGACTGGTAAAGGAGCTAGGTCAAGAGGTGTGTGAGGTTTGTAACCATGCACAATTTCAAATGGACTCTTACCCGTAGACCTATTGACCGAGTCATTGTATGCAAATTCAGCTCTAGGTTAATACAAATCCCAGTTCCTAATGTTTTCACCAACAAGACACCTTAACAGATTGCCTAAACTACGGTTCACTACTTCGGTTTGGCCATCAGTCTGGGGATGAAGGCAGTTGAAAACTTAAGTTTTGTCCCTAACTTATGCCAAGGGTTTTCCAGAAATAGCTGGTGAACCGGACATCCCTATCTGAAACAATGGTCTTGGGTAGGCCATGGAGTCGAACTATCTCATTAAAGAACTGGTGGCTACCTTAGACGCATCAAATGTTTGGGACAAGGCAAGAAATGGACCATCTTGGAAAATCGGTCTACTACAACACAGATAGAGTCATGCCTCCTCTGGGTCTTAGGCAAACCTAATACAAAGTCCATGCTCACATCTTGCCAAGGACGATCTGGGACAGGGAGTGGGGTATAAAGGCCGGTGTTCTGTTTTCGCTGTTTGGCAACAGCGCAGGTCCGACACCTAGCCACAATGTGTGCACATCTCTTTTTAAGCTAGGCCAGAAAAAGTGGTCTTCAATAGCCAGGGTGGTTTTATCTTTTTCGAAATGGCCAGCTAAACCTCCCGCATGAATTTCCTAAATCAAAAACTCCTAAGAGAAGTTCTGGGATGCAAAGCCTATTCTTAAAGAACAGAAAGCCATCTAAAGGGTATAATCCTTATGGTCACTAGATGGTCCTTGAGTTAGATCCTGGTACACAGTCTTAAAATCCGGACACGACTCATATTCCTCTTTGATTTGCTCAAACCCAATGACTTCAGCCCTAACAGAATTCAACAACAAAGATCGACTAAGGGCATCAGCTACCTTATTTTCAGATCGCCTTATGCTTCAAAACAAAGTATGGGACTGGATATACTCTACCCACTTAGCATGCCTAGGGTTAGCTTCTTCTGGGAATTCAAGAATCTAAGAGCCTTATGGTCCGAAAACAGCACAATTCTTGCGGTAGCAAATATGTCTCCAGTAACGTAAAGCTTGCACTACCGCATAAAATTCCTTATCATAGGTAGAATACCTAAGCTTAGAATCATTAAGTTTTTCACTAAAGAATGCTACGGGATGGTTCTCTTGGCTTAGGACTCCACCTATACCTACTCCTGAAGCATCACAGGCAACCTCAAATACCTTTGAAAAGTCGGGAAACTCAAAATGGGTGCCTGGCTCATCCTATCCTTAAGATCTAGGAAGGCTTTATGGGCTGCTTTAGTCCACTGGAATTCTCCCTCCTAATACAGTCTGTGATAGGAGCAACTACAGTACTAAACCCCTTGATGAATCTCCTATAGAAGGTAGCCAAGCCGTGGAAACTTCTGACTTCATGCACACTGGTCGGCTCTGGCCATTCTACCATGGACCTAATTTTTTCAGGATCGGCAGCCACGCCGTCAGGGGTTACTACAAAACCAAGGAAGATAATTCTACAGGTTATGAATCCAACTTTTTGAGATTACCTTAGAGACTATCATTCCTCAAAACTTGACAGACATGTCTAAGGTGGCCTAGGTGGTCTGCAGGGGTCTTACTATAGATCAGGATGTTATCAAAAGACCACTACAAACTTCCCTATGAAAGCTCTAAGTACCTGGGTCATAATCCTCATGAAAGTACTAGGGGCATTGGACACCCAAAAGGCATAACAACCCATTCATAGAGACAATCCTTAGTTTTAAAAGCGGTTTTCCACTCATCCCTGGTCTAATCCTAACCTGATGATAGCCGCTCTTGAGATCAATTTTAGAAAAAACCATTGCACCGGCCATCATATCTAGCATGTCATCTAGTCTAGGGATGGGGAACCTATACTTGATTGTGATTTTTTTGATGGCACGACTATCAACACACTTCCTCCACGTGCCATCCTTCTTCGGGGTTATAAGTGTAGGGATTGCACAAGGGCTAAGACTCTCCCTAATGAACCCCTTCCTTAACAATTCTCCAACCTGCTTTTGCAGTTCCTTATGCTCAGATGGATTCATCCTATAATGGGGCAAGTTGGGTAAAGTAGCTCCTGGGACTAAATCTATGGAATGCTGGATATCCCTAAGAGGTGGAAGGTGGTCTGGCAGATCCTCGGGAAAAACATCCTCAAATTCTTTTAACAAGGTTTAACTTCCTGAGGAGGCTCTGAGGGTGTAAGAGTCCTAAGTTCCTTAGCAGTCAACATCCAAATAGGTAAACCACTATGAATTTCTTGTTCTAGATCCTTAGCACTAATTAGGTTCACTCCAGTCTTCATTTCTCTGACCTTATTGGTTCCTTTAGCTATCTTGTCCTTAGGAGGGACTGAATGGATTGTGATTTTCTTTCCATTAAAACTAAAGATACAGGTGTTAGATTTTCCTAAGAGGGTGGCATCATGATCATACAACCAAGGTCTTCCAAGAATTATACTGCCCCCCATGGACAAGACGTCACACCAAATCTTCTCTTGATAGGATTGCATTTGGATTTGGACCTGACATCTAGACTGGATGGGTATATATGTAGAGTCTACCCAGAAACCTTATAGGGGTTGGGGTGGGGGACTGGGGTTAAGCCTAACATTTTGACAGTGCTAGCAGAAATGGCATTCACACAGCTCCCACTATCTATGATGATTTTACATACCTTATCCCCTAGTTTAAGGAAAGTCTGTAGGATGTTAGTCCTACGCCAATCCTCCTGAACTCTATTATAGGACAGGATGCATCTTACACCCCTAATTGGTCAGACACTGTGGATTCCTCCTCTCCTTCATACTCATCGACCAATTCATTCCGGCCTCATAAACTTCTTCTTCAAACTCTTCATTGGGTCCGTAACTCTCTTCCTCTGCTTCTTCTATGTAAGGGATCTACGAGGGCACTGGCTAAAAACATGACCTATCTTGTGGCACTTAAAACAAGCTATGGATGTGCACTGGTTGGAGATATGACCGGGCTTCTGGCACTTAAAACAGATGATACTAGGGTTCTCTGGGTGTCAAGTGCCTTACCTTTGTCCATGGGCCTAGGGGGAATACCCTGATTAGACTTACTAGGGGTAACTTGGCTAGGTCCATTTCTTGGGATTGGGGCACTAACCCTATAAGTATAGGTCCTCTCTGAAACTTCTCAGTGTTCAGTGCAATCTAATAGGCTTGGTCTAGGTCAGTAACCTCTCTCAGAAACAACTCCCTCTTTATGTCTTCCCTAAGTCCAGCCCTAAACCTAGACAAAGTGACCTCATGGGATTCACTCACATCACATCTCATCAGGTATTCATCAAAGGTGGTTATGTAGTTTGATACAGATCGGTTCCCTTGTTTCAAAGTCTGCCATTGGTCTAACAGGTTCTGCTGGTATGAAATGGGTAGGTACTTATCTCTAAGTTTCTCTTTCATACCCTGCCAATTAGTTATGGGCTCTACATTTCGTCTTTTAGTGGTCAGCTCAATGTTCCCCAAGTATAACCTAGCTTGACGTACTAACTTCATCTTGGCAAACTTGAACTTTCTTTCCTTAGACATGGCATACCACTCAAAGTACTGGTCCATCTCACCCTCCCAATCAGAATACACCTTAGGGTTTAAGCTACCATCAAAAGTGGGTGCATCTAATTTGATGTTTCGAATGAACCTATATCTCTATCTTCAGGTTCTGGGTCAGGCCTCCTATGATTAGGTTCAGGATCTCTGTATAAAGGTCTTCTAGGCTCTTGGTGTGGGTGAGGTTGAGGCACATTAAAATCTGGGTCAGGAGTCCAATTCTGATGCCTAGGTTCCTCAAGTACTTGGACTCGATCCCTAAGCTGGGCAAAATTCTCATTCATATCCTGACTTAATTTGTTCATACTCTCAGTAAGAGCTCTAACCATGGCCTCTAAATCAGGTTGGGTTTGACCAGGTTGGTAGGGTACTCCATTCCGGGTAGACATGATGATGCAAGCAAATACACAAAATGAGACTCAACTGAATCGACAACGGGCTAACTAGACCTAGAGCCCAACTAGATGCCCAATCAGAGTGGCAAGCTAGCCTGTAGTAACTCAGGACTCAGCTAGGCAGGTGTAAGGGGAGTGTTAGGTCCCTAGATGCCAATCCTAGACACCAATCAGTGATTGGCCAGGTAGGCGAACCAGCACACAAGCCCTTCGGGACGTAGTCCCTGAACCACCGTTCTAGACACTAAGTACAAAGCACACACGGAGTAACTAGGCAAACTGACTCAACACTAGCCTTGACCCGACTTGTTGATGTCCCTAGCCCACTAGGGCAAATTAAGTCTAATAAATTTTAAAGTTAGGCTTAGGATCAAATGAGTGGTGTGGTTTTGGGCTAAGGAGAGTTTATCAACTCCTCCCCTTATCTTAGATGCTCAAATGCCCTTAGGATGAGTTAGGAGATGTTCACTCAAGATAATTGAATTGCAGAACACAAAAATAGAGTTGCAGTAATTTAACTCTTAGAAATTTCTCGGAAACCAATAAATCACAAGAGAATTATGTAAAATAGCTTCAATTATATTGGTTCCAGAAAATAAAAATCATGCAATTCGGAGTTACCTACAATGAGAAACAATTTCTGCAACGGGTAGTTATAGACTAAAAACAGAATGCTTCCCCCGTTTACAATTCCTGCTACGAAGTTGTAACCCAGCGGATCCCCTACACGCCCTAGGAACACCCCGTGGAATGGGAAGAGGAGGCTTGCACCTCGCTTCGTTCCTAGGACCGGACATCCTGGGGAGTCTACTTCGAGCAGACAAAGTAAAGAAGAGACACTCAAAACATGCAAGCAAGTCAGAACCCTAGACAGGGCTCTGATACCAAAATGATGCAGAACAATAGAGAAGATGCGATGCAGAAGTAAATTAAGACTAATTCTTTTTGTTATTATTATTTTTTTATATTTTTCAGAAGTCGGCTTTGACTCAAAGGAAAGCTAAACTAAATTGAAAGAAACTAGGTAATAATTGAAAGCACAATTTAAAAAAACTGGTTATCAGAGTAGTTCAGAAGTACTGATCGCTGGGGTTTGAGAAACTCCCAGACCTAGGGTTTTGCTCTGAACTTTCAATAGGACAGAAATAAAGAGATTAGATGGGTTACCAACCAGAAAGTGATCTTCACAAAGTTTGGTTGAAGAACTCTCTCGAGCTGCAGATGGTGGGATCCTCGGATTCGGATTCTTGTAATGGATTCTCCAATACTGGTCCTGGGCTGAGTCGGCTTCTCCTGGACTCAAGATCTGGGGAAAAAGAAGAAACAAGTGATGGAATCAGATACTCAAGGAAGAATTTACCAGATTGAAGAACTTGAAAGTTGATGTGCTGAAATTCGGATTCTCCTGGAGGTGATCTGACTTCCTCTGGAATTGCTCTGGATCTGAAGTATCCGGACTGGACCAGGATGCTGGGGTCGGCCTGACTTGAAGAGGGTGGCCGTGAGAGGTGGGATATGCTAGGGCTTGGTGGAAAGAGAAGGATGATGGGCGGCTAGGGTTTGGGAGTGAAGTGGCTAACCTAGGGTTTGGGTTTGGAGATCTCACACCTCCTCAAGGTTCCTGGGGAACCCGGATTTACTCCCTCACGGAGCTCAACACTGGATGCAAGTGCGGAAGAGAGAAAACAAAGAGTTTGCTCACACAAAAACTTGAATTCATTCATCAGATTACTTTCAAATTTACAAGAAGGGTTTAATTTATAGGACTTACAAGAGAGTAGGGTTTACATCTTCCATGTGGGACTAAAGGAGGGGATCTTCAAATTAGGATTGTAGGATCAATCCCTACACATATGGCGGCCAAAGGTTCCAAAAAAATTTGCTTTGGATTTTAAAAGGAAGGTAGGTGGCGCCTCCAAGCTTTGTTCTTCCAGAGAGGATTTCTTTCCTTCCATGGCTCAACTCTTTTGGACTCCTCTTTTCTTTCTCCTAAGTCATGGTCCTTCCCATCTTTGTTTTGGGTATTTTGGCAGGGAATGTGCGCCTCCTTGAAGTTCTCTCCAAGAAGAATTTCTTCCTTCATAGCTTGGCTCTTATGGAAGGTCTTGGGCCGCCCCCTGATTTGTGGATCCTGGTTGCTTTCTCCTCAAATGGCGCATGAGAGAAGGGAGTTGAGCTGCTATCTGTGTGGGGACCAGAGTATACTGGATGGAGATGTGGCGCCCCCTGGACTCAGGCGTGTGGTTGGGAGTGTAGCTGGGAGTGTGGCACCCACTTGCTTGGCCTTGGGAGAAAATGTGACACCCCAGGTTGAAGTCCTAGACCACTACTGAGTCAACATGACTCAACAAAAATAAATTGCAGGGAGTACAGACTTAAGCTAAAATTGAGTTGATCAAGTCAACCCTTATTACAAGCCAGAAAACTCTAATTCTTCAGGCAAGGTCAATCAGAGATCCAGATGGAGCTCTGAAGTCTTCTTCTGAGTCTGGTGCCCGTACCAATTCTCCCGGGGTGGGAGGAACTCGACCCTGTCGAGTATGGATCAAGTTGGCTCTGGTATCTCTCCAAGAGGTCTGGGTCCAATTCTTGTAATTCTTCTCGGGAGATCCAAGAGTCATCAGAATCTGGCCTTCCTTGCCAGCGGACCAGGTATCTTTGGTATCCTCGATTACGAGTAGAGATAACCTGATCATCCAGGATCTTTTCAATCTGCTCTTTCCTCACAGGCCAGTTTGTTGGTGGACACACAGGGGTGGGTTCACTCTCAAGAGGATTAGGTTCAAAAGGCTCACTAGGAATCACTGCGGCTCTCTATACTCTACTAGGTCTGTAATGTTGAAAGTGGAGCTAATGCCTAGTTCTGGAGGCAACTCGAGCACATAGGCATTGGATCCTACTCTCTTCACCACTCTAAATGGTCCAGCTCCTCTAGCATGTAACTTTCTAACGGTTCCAGGAGGAAACCGTTCAGGCCTTAACCTAATCATTACATAGTCTCCCTCATTAAAAGTTTGACTCGCCTTGAGAATCAGCCAACTTCTTATAAGTTTCATTACTTAAATTTATTTTGGCATGAATTTCTTTATGCAAGTCTTTTATATGCTGTGCAAAAACTTCGGCAGACGGAGACGTCGTGTGTGGACTGGTAAAGGAGCTAGGTCAAGAGGTGTGTGAGGTTTGTAACCATGCACAATTTCAAATGGACTCTTACCCGTAGACCTATTGACCGAGTCATTGTATGCAAATTCAGCTCTAGGTAAATACAAATCCCAGTTCCTAATGTTTTCACCAACAAGACACCTTAACAGATTGCCTAAACTACGGTTCACTACTTCGGTTTGGCCATCAGTCTGGGGATGATAGGCAGTTGAAAAACTTAAGTTTTGTCCCTAACTTATGCCAAAGGGTTTTCCAGAAATAGCTGGTGAACCGGACATCCCTATGTGAAACAACGGTCTTGGGTAGGCCATGGAGTCGAACTATCTCATTAAAGAACAGGGTGGCTACCTTAGACGCATCAAATGTTTGGGAACAAGGCAAGAAATGGGCCATCTTGGAAAATCGGTCTACTACAACACAGATAGAGTCATGCCTCCTCTGGGTCTTAGGCAAACCTAACACAAAGTCCATGCTCACATCTTGCCAAGGACGATCTGGGACAGGGAGTGGGGTATAAAGGCCGGTGTTCTGTTTTCGCTGTTTGGCAACAGCGCAGGTCCGACACCTAGCCATAATGTGTGCTACATCTCTTTTTAAGCTAGGCCAGAAAAAGTGGTCTTCAATAGCCAGGGTGGTTTTATCTTTTCCGAAATGGCCAGCTAAACCTCCTGCATGAATTTCCCAAATCAAAAATTCCTAAGAGAAGTTCTAGGGATGCAAAGCCTATTCTTAAAGAACAGAAAGCCATCTAAAAGGGTATAATCCTTATGGTCACTAGATGGTCCTTGAGTTAGATCCTGGTACACAGTCTTAAAATCCGGACACGACTCATATTCCTCTTTGATTTGCTCAAACCCTATGACTTCAGCCCTAACAGAATTCAACAACAAAGATCGACGACTAAGGGCATCAGCTACCTTATTTTCAGATCCAGCCTTATGCTTCAAAACAAAAGTATAGGACTGGATATACTCTACCCACTTAGCATGCCTAGGGTTAAGCTTCTTCTGGGAATTCAAGAATCTAAGAGCCTCATGGTCCGAAAATAGCACAAATTCTTGCGGTAGCAAATAATGTCTCCAGTAACGCAAAGCTTGCACTACCGCATAAATTCCTTATCATAGGTAGAATACCTAAGCTTAGCATCATTAAGTTTTTCACTAAAGAATAAGTTTTCACTAAAGAATGCTACGGATGGTTCTCTTGGCTTAGGACTCCACCTATACCTACTCCTGAAGCATCACAGGCAACCTCAAATACCTTTGAAAAGTCGGGTAACCTCAAAATGGGTGCCTGGGTCATCCTATCCTTAAGATCTAGGAAGGCTTTATGGGCTGCTTTAGTCCACTGGAATTCTCCCTTCCTAATACAGTCTGTGATAGGAGCAACTACAGTACTAAACCCTTGATGAATCGCCTATAGAAGGTAGAAAAGCCGTGGAAACTTCTGACTTCATGCACACTGGTCGGCTTTGGCCATTCTACTATGGACCTAATTTTTTCAGGATGCAGCAGCCACGCCGTCAGGGGTTACTACAAAACCAAGGAAGATAATTTTACTGGTCATGAATTCACACTTTTGAGATTACCTTAGAGACTATCATTCCTCAAAACTTGACAGACTTGTCTAAGGTGGCCTAGGTGGTCTGCAGGGGTCTTACTATAGATCAGGATGTCATCAAAATAGACCACTACAAACTTCCCTATGAAAGCTCTAAGTACCTGGGTCATAATCCTCATGAAAGTACTAGGGGCATTGGACAACCCAAAAGGCATAACAACCCATTCATAGAGACCATCCTTAGTTTTGAAAGCGGTTTTCCACTCATCCCCTGGTCTAATCCTAACCTGATGATAGCCGCTCTTGAGATCAATTTTAGAAAAAACCATTGCACCGGCCATCATATCTAGCATGTCATCTAGTCTAGGGATGGGGAACCTATACTTGATTGTGATTTTGTTGATGGCACGACTATAAACACACATCCTCCACGTGCCATCCTTTTTTGGGGTTAGAAGTGCAGGGACTGCACAAGGCCTAAGACTCTCCCTAATGAACCCCTTCCTTAACAATTCTCCAACCTGCTTTTGCAGTTCCTTATGCTCAGATGGATTCATCCTATAATGGGGCAAGTTGGGTAAAGTAGCTCCTGGGACTAAATCTATGGAATGCTGGATATCCCTAAGAGGTGGAAGGTGGTCTGTAGATCCTCGGAAAAAATCAAAATTCTTTTAACAAAGGTTTAACTTCCCGAGGAGGCTCTGAGGGTGTAGGAGTCCTAAGTTCCTTAGCAGTCAACATCCAAATAGGTGAACCACTATGAATTTCTTGTTCTAGATCCTTAGCACTAATTAGGTTCACTCCAGTCTTCAATTCTCTGACCTTATTGGTTCCTTTAGCTATCTTGTCCTTAGGAGGGACTGAATGGATTGTGATTTTCTTTCCATTAAACTAAAGATACAGGTGTTAGATTTTCCTAAGAGGGTGGCATCATGATCATACAACCAAGGTCTTCCAAGAATTATACTACTCACCCCCATGGGCAAGACGTCATACCAAATCTTCTCTTAATAGGATTGCATTTGGATTTGGACCTGACATCTAGACTGGATGGGTATAGAGGTAGAGTCTACCCAAGAAACCTTATAGGGGTTGGGGTGGGGGACTGGGGTTAAGCCTAACATTTTGACAGTGCTAGCAGAAATGGCATTCACACAGCTCCCACTATCTATGATGATTTTACATACCTTATCCCCTAGTTTAAGGAAAGTCTGTAGGATGTTAGTCCTACGCCAATCCTCCTGAACTCTATTCTGGGATAGGATGCATCTTACAACCCCTAATTGGTCAGACTCTGTGGATTCCTCCTCTCCTTCATACTCATCGACCAAATTCATTCCGGCCTCATAAACTTCTTCTTCAAACTCTTCATTGGGTCCGGAACTCTCTTCCTCTGCTTCTTCTATGTAAAGGGATCTACGAGGGCACTGGCTAGAAACATGACCTACCTTGTGGCACTTAAAACAAGCTATGGCTGTGCACTGGTTGGAGATATGACGGGCTTCTGGCACTTAAAACAGATGATACTAGGGGTTCTCTGGGTGTCAGTGCCTTACCTTTGTCCATGGGCCTAGTGGTGGGAATACCCTGATTAGACTTGCTAGGGGTAACTTGGCTAGGTCCATTTCTTGGGATTGGGGCACTAACCCTAGAAGGTATAGGTCCTCTCTAAAACTTCTCAGTTCAGTGCAATCTGATAGGCTTGGTCTAGGTCAGTAACCTCTCTCAGAAACAACTCCTCTTTATGTCTTCCCTAAGTCCAGCCCTAAACCTAGACAAAGTGACCTCATGGGATTCACTCACATCACATCTCATCAGGTATTCATCAAAGGTGGTTATGTAGTCTGATATAGATCGGTTCCATTGTTTCAAAGTCTGCCATTGGTCTAACAATTCTGCTGGTATGAAATGGGTAGGTACTTCTCTAAGTTTCTCTTTCATACCCTGCCAAGTGGTTATGGGCTCTACATTTCATCTTCTAGTGGTCAGCTCAATGTTCCCCCATTATAACCTAGCTTGACATACTAACTTCATCTTGGCAAACTTGAACTTTCTTTCCTCAGACATGGCATACCACTCAAAGTACTGGTCCATCTCACCCTCCCAATCAGAATACACCTTAGGGTTTAAGCTACCATCAAAAGTGGGTGCATCTAATTTGATGTTCCGAATGAACCTATCATCTCTATCTTCAGGTTCTGGGTCAGGCCTCCTATGATTAGGTTCAGGATCTCTGTATAAAGGTCTTCTAAGCTCTTGGTGTGGGTGAGGTTGAGGCACATTAAAATCTGGGTCAGGAGTCCAATTCTGATGCCTAGGTTCCTCAAGTACTTGACTCGATCCCTAAGCTGGGAAAAATTCTCATTCATATCCTGACTTAATTTGTTCATACTCTCAGTAAGAGCTCTAACCATGGCCTCTAAATCAGGTTGGGTTGACCAGGTTGGTAGGGTACTCATACGGGTAGACATGATGATGCAAGCAAACACATGAGACTCACAAGATATAGATGAGAAAAAAACAGCAATGAGACTCAACTGAATGAACTATGGGCTAACTAGACCTAGAGCCCAAACTAGATGCCCAATCAGAGTGGCAAGCTAGCCTGTAGTAACTCAGGACTCAGCCAGGCAGGTGTAAGGGGAGTGTTAGGTCCCTAGATACCAATCCTAGACACCAATCAGTGATTGGCCAGGTAGGTGGACTAGCACACAAGCCTTCAGGACATAGTCCCTGAACCACCATTCTAGACACTGAGTACAAAGCACACACAGAGTAACTAGGCAAACTGACTCAACACTAGCCTTGACCCGACTTGTTGATGTCCCTAGCCCACTAGGGCAAATTAAGTCTAATAAATTTTAAAGTTAGGCTTAGGATCGAATGAGTGGGTGGTGGTTTGGGCTAAGGAGAGGTTATCAACTCCTCCCCTTATCTTAGATGCTCAAATGCCCTTAGGATGAGTTAGGAGATGTTCACTCAAGATAATTGAATTGCAGAACACAAAAATAGAGTTGTAGTAATTTAACTCTCGGAATTTTCACGAAAACAATAAATCACAGGAGAATTATGTAAAATAGCTTCAATTATACTGGTTCCAGCAAAAAAAAATCATGCAATTCAGAGTTACCTGCAATGAGAAACAATTTCTGTAACAGGGTAGTTACAGACTAAAAACAGAATGCTTCCCCGTTTACAATTCCTGCTACGAAGTTATAACCCAGCGGATCCCCTACACGCCCTAGGAACACCCCATGGAATGGGAAGAGGAGGCTTGCACCTCTCTCATTCCTAGGACCGGACGTCCTGGGGAGTCTACTTCGAGCAGACAAAGTAAAAAGAGAGACACTCAAAACATGCAAGCAAGTCAGAAACCCTAGACAGGGCTCTGATACCAAAAATGATGCAGAACAATAGAGAAGATGCGATGCGGAAGTAAATTAAGACTAATTCTTTTTGTTATTATTATTTTTTTTAATATTTTCAGAAGTTGGCTTTGACTCAAAGAAAGCTAAACTAAATTGAAAGAAACTAGGTAATAATTGAAAGCACAATTTAAATAAAACTGGGTTATCAAAGTAGTTCAGAAGTAACGGATCGCTGGGGGTTGAGAAACTTCCAGACCTAGGTTTTGCTCCGAACTTTCAACAGGATAGAAATAAAGAGATTAGATGGGTTACCAACCAGATAGTGATCTTCACAGAGTTTGGTGGAAGAACTCTCTCGAGCAGATTGTTGGATCCTTGGATTCGGATATCTTCGCAATGGATCCTCCAATACTGGTCCTATGGCTGAGTCGGCTTCTCCTGGACTCAAGATCTAGGAAAGAAGAAGAACAAGTGATGGAATCAGATACTCAAGGAAGAATTTACCAGATTGAAGAACTTGAAAGTTGATGTGCTGAAATCTGGATTCTCCTGGAGGTTGATCTGACTTCCTCTAGGAATTGCTCTGGATCTGAAGTATCCGGACTAGACCCGGATGTTGGGGTCGACCTTGACTTGAAGAGGGTGGCCGTGAGAGGTGGGATATGCTAGGGCTTGGTGGAAAGAGAAGGATGATGGGTGGCTAGGGTTTGGGAGTGAAGTGGCTAACCTAAGGTTTGGGGTTTGGAGATCTCACACCTCCTCAAGGTTCCTGGGGAACCCGAATTACTCCCTCATGGAGCTCAACACCTGGATGCAAGTGCGGAAGAGAGAAAACACAGAGTTTGCTCACACAAAAACTTGAATTCATTCATCAGATTACTTTCAAATTTACAAGAAGGGTTTAATTTATAGGACTTTACAAGAGAGTAGGGTTTTACATCTTCCCATGTGGGACTAAAGGAGGGGATCTTCAAATTAGGATTGTAGGATCAATCCCTACACATATGGCCAGCCAAAGGTTCCAAAAAAATTTGATTTGGATTTTAAAAGGAAGGTAGATGGTGCCTCCAAGCTTTGTTCTTCAAGAGAGGATTTCTTTCTTCCATGGCTCAACTCTTTTGGACTCCTCCTTTCTTTCTCCCTAAGTCATGGTCCTTCCCATCTTTGTTTTGGTATTTTGGCAGGGAATGGGTGCCTCCTTGAAGTTCTCTCCAAGAAGAATTCTTCCCTTTCATATCTTGGCTCTTATGGAAGGTCTTGGGCCGCCCCCTTGAATTGTGGATCCCTGGTTGCTTTCTCCTCAAATGGCACATGAGAGAAGGGAGCTGCTATCTGTGGTGTGGGGACCAGAGTATACTGGATGGAGATGTGGCACCCCCTGGACTCAGGCGTGTGGCTGGGAGTGTGGCTGGGAGTGTGCGCCCACTTGCTTGGCCTTGGGAGAAAATGTGACACCTCAGGTTGAAGTCCTAGACCACTACTGAGTCAACATGATTCAACAAAAATAAATTGCAGGGAGTATAGACTTAAGCTAAAATTGAGTTGATCAAGTCAACCCTTATTACAAGCCAGAAAACCTTAATTCTTCGGGCAAGGTCAATCAGAGATCCAGATGGAGCTCTGAAGTCTTCTTCTGAGTCTGGTGCCCGCACTAGCCATCCTCTCATTACTCCCATCCCAGAGGTGATAGGGAACTGCACCAGCAACCTCTTAGTGAAAATGACAGCATCGAGCTGGTTTAGCCCTGGATGGCCGATGATGGCATTTAAGGTGATGGGAGCTTGACGACGGTAAACGTCATCATGACCATACTCTGTCGAGGTGGGATTTGGTAGTGACAGGGAGAGTGATCTCTCCTTCGACCCCACCGAATCTCTGGTGAAGCCCACAAGAGGGGTGTGCACCGGCTTTAATTGATCATGAGACAGGTTTATTCGAGAGAAAGCATCGTAAAAAAGCACGTCAATAGAGCTCCCACTATCCACATAATGCGATGTACAGGATGTTTCACGATGATCATCTCGACCATCACTGCATCATTGTTTATAATTTTATTTTATTCTCCTTTTCAAAGGGGAGTACATTCTCTAGGTCTCCCACCTCCCGGGCTCTTTTCGTCGCATGCCCGATCCCCCAGGAGATCATGCCACCGGCTTTTCTGTTGGGCAATTGTCAATTACGGGGACGGGGGAGGGCTGTGAGCGGCTGTCCCTCCGACGGGGCTTCATTCCTCATGAATTTCCTGAGGTAGCCCCACTTGATCAGCTCCTCAATCTCCCGCTTCAGATTGCAGCACTCCTCCATGTCATGGCCATGTTCGTGATGAAATTGACAATTTTATCTTGTCACGGATGCTCCTTGGGTTATAAGGAGGAGGTCGGCGGAGGGAGTGCATCACCATCAATCTCCATGAGAGCTTCATCCTGGGAGCCGGATAGGGGTGAACTTGTCTCTTGGGTTGCACCATCTTTCAGCTTCGGGCCTGGACAAAAATTTGCAGGCGGTCCAGGCCCTCTGGTCCCGAGCATCCCTTAGGGCAGGCTTCTTTGAAGGCTTCCCGTCCAGCTCTCGCCTGGTGCGATCGGCCTCCTCCGCACGGATGTACTTGTGGACACGGAGGAGGAGCTCAGAGTACATCTTGGGGGGCTTCTTATCCAGGGAATACATCAGGTGGGGTCTTGAGCCCGTGCTTCAATGCCAGCATGGCGACAGGCTCGTCCAGACTATAGATTTCTAGGGTGGCGGTCTTGAGCGTGTAATGTAGTCCCCGCAGCAGCTCCTAGTCCTGCTGGCGGATAGAAAGAGGCTATCCACCTCTCTTGGCACCTTCCAGCAAGCATTGAAGTATGCCATAAACTTCCTTCTAGTTGATGGAAGGAGCTGATAGAGTTCGGCTTGAGGCGGCTGAACAAAACTCGAGCAGCCTTTCGGTGGGTGGCTAGGAAGGCAATGCATAGAAGAGCATCTGTCAGTCCCTGGACCCTCATGAGAGCCTTATAGCTATCTAAATGGTCCAAGGGATCGGTGGTCCCATCATAGGGATCCACCTGAGGCATGCAGAACTGACCCGGATCGGTTCCTCTTGGATTTCCCGGAGAAGGGTGGTTGGGCATTGTAGCCCGCTGGATCTGTTGGGGAGCTCTGCATGTTGGCAAAGCGGCTGGCGAACTCCACCAACTTTCGCTCGTTCTCCTCCAAGCGCCTCTCGGCCTGGCGCCTGATGGCCTCGTCGGTGGAATCTTCCACCGAGGTCGCCGGAGAAGGGGGTGCCGATTGGTCTCAGTGAGGGGCCTTGCCCCGATGGTGCCTGCAGCACCGCACTACTTTGGCGTTGTTGGCCGGGGATCGACTCTCGTGATCCGCCGAACTGGAGTAGTTCCTCTTTGCGAGAGTCTGGTGGCTCCCGCGGGGGTGGTGGAAACTACTCGCAGATGAGAGGGCCTTCCTTGGATGGAGCGCAGGCTTTCACGGGGGCCCGTGGCTCGAGCCGGGGTCCCTGGCTGGGGCTGATGGCCAGGGAGCACTGCTGGTGCTGCAGTTGCCGCACAGTAGTGGTCAAAGTTTGTAGCTGCTGGATGACAGCTATGAAAGGACCATCCACTGGGGATGGCTGAGGAGGAGGACTAGGAAGTTCCCTCTCCAGGCTACGCGGCCCTTGAGGAGAAGGAACTTCCCTTGCTTGGCTGCGGACGCTTCGCATCCACGCGTCACCACCACAGTCGGAGCACGCTTTCACCCACGGAGAGCTTGTTTGCATAGGGATTACTGTTCTGCCCCCCTACCTGGTGTGCCAATCTGTTGCCGATCTCACCGCGGTGGCCTGTAGCTCTTGAGCTGGCACCGGTCTCGGACTCTCTCACCTTGAGATTTCCAAGCTCCCAGACCGGCAAAAAAAAGTCAGAGACCCTGGTCGGGGGTTCTGGCGGGGGTACTTCGAAGGTCAAGTTAGAGAGCGGCGAGATGGACAGATCCCCTAAGGCGGGTTCTAGAAGGATTCCCATGCTTAGGGAGATGTAAACGAAAGAAGTGTGGGGAAGAGGGGAGTTAAGCCTAGCTTCCTGCAATGGGTTCACCGCTCATGCCTAAGGACTTCTTGAGGCCTCCCAAGATCGTTCTCTTGGTGTTTTCTCCCTTTTTTGACTTACCTCTCCGCCTGTTTTTTACTATCCCTTTTATACATCGAACTGCCTCAAGCTCGCCTTCCTTTCAGGGGGCTCCCTCCGACCTCTAGACCCTCTCTTCCCCCATCTTCTTCAGGTCAGAGCTAAGTGGCCAGACCGCCTCATCCATCGTGTGTCACGAAGTGGGGAAGACTGGCGAGGCTTTGGGCCGAGTACGGGAGCTCTCCTATCGAGGCGTTGACGGTGGGCTTCCAGCCGTTTCAAGCTCTTGTCCACAAAGATTCCTTTTCTCGGTTGCGGGGCCCCGTCTGACTGGTGTAAACGAGGTTTTACGTGTCACTGTAGGCCGTACTAGCACCCCCTACGGTGCATGGCGCGCGCCGGCTCTAGTGGTAACCTTGCAACCCGTGCCTCCGCTTCCCTGAGGTTTTGCAGAGTAGGGCTGTCCTCGGCCGAGGTGGACCCGTCTTCGGGTGCCACCTGGCGAAGGAGCAGGAGGGCCCAGCTCAACCTCGGCCTCGGTGGACCCATCTTGGGGTGCCACCTGGCGAGGGAGCGAGGGACCGCCAGCTTCGACCGAGATGGACCCCTCTTGGGTTGACACCTGGCGGAGTAGTGAGAGGTGCTCGACTTCAGCCGAGGCGGACCCGTCTTCGGGTGCCACCTAGCACAGGAGCAGGAGGGCCCGGCTTGACCTCGACCGAGGTGGACCCATCTCGGGGTGCCACCTGGCGAGAGAGCAGGGGCCGTCAGCTTCGGCTGTGGTTGACCCCTCCTGGGTGGACACCTGGCGGAGTGGCAGAGAGGCGCTCGACTTTGACTGAGGTGGAACTGTCTTCGGGTGCCCCTGGCACAGGAGCCGGAGGGCCCGGCTCGACCTCGACCGAGGTGGACCCGTCTTGAGGTGCCACCTATCAAGGGAGTGAGGGGCCGCCAGCTTCGATCGAGGTGGACCCCTCTTTGGTGGACACTTGGCGGAGCGGCAGAGAGGCGCTCAACTTCGATCGAGGTGGACCCGTCTTCGGGTGCCACCTGGTGCAGGAGCAGGAGGGCTCAGCTCGACCTCGGTCGAGGTGGACCCTTCTCGGGGTGCCACCTGGCGAGGGAGAGGGCCATAGCTTCGGCCATGGTGGACCCTGAAAGGATTATGCCCTATAAGCCAATATCTGTATCTCCCAGACCATTGTAAATTGACAAATTAATAAAGGCAATAATTTTTTCATCATTCGCTGTGTCATTATATGATGAACCCCATAGATTAGGGCTATGGTTGTAGGGCTATGATGAGATCATACCAGTGAGATCTAAGGCCTTAAAACCCTAATCTAGAATATTCCTAGTCATAGGAACCCTGAGTTGGGGATCAGGGTTTCCGGTAAGACTGGCACATCCTATGTATGCTGAAAAGGGTGACTGCTCTCATAGTCATTTGTGTAGGATACTAATACAAGGATGTGGGTGCTCATTAGTGAATGAGTTCACTGAATAGATCCAGTTTGAGAACATCTAATGGAGCCTTAGCTGCATGTCAATAGATGTTTCACATAGTGGGAGTTGTACAAGTAGTCCTATGACCTGAGACTGCCATAATACCTTATGTACATGAACCCATGCTTTGGTTCAATCTCAATCATGACACTGGGTCATGCACGAGGTTGATGCTGGGTATGGTGAATTGTATATGAAGGTAATGAGTAGGTCAACAAGGAATTGATCACTCCTAGTAGGAGGAGATTGCATCCAGCCAAATTAGGTCAGATGATGATTCAGGAAATCTTTGATCAAAGTACAGATATTAGAAATGATTTCTAATATCGAATTAATTGAATCATTAATGTATGACTGAGCTGGGAATGAGTATAAGCTGGTTTTGACATGTTTCCATATCCATAGTTATACTCGGGATGCAAGATGATTGAAGGATTGAATTGTACGGGAACTTTCCACTGAAGGGTAGTTTTGGAATTACACCAGAATTTCCATATCTTCCGGGTAGATATGACACGTTGCTAGACGTCAATCTTGTCTTGTGGGTTGATCAAATTAAATGGTTTAATTGGATCTCTAATTAGGAGGAGTCCTAATTGACTGACTCGAGTTAGCTCGATTTGACCTAAATCGATTAGAATGAGTTCTGATCAGATTAGGTCAACTTGCACTCGGACCCACTGCTGGCTAAGTATGGAACCCAATGGGTCACACACTTAGGACAGATAATCAAGGATTTAATTTGGAATTAAATCTCGTTTGCAGATGAACACACTAGCATGTGTTGCAAACCATGGCTTCTACTTGAATCGGATTCGAGTTAGGGTTCCGATTTGGTCTTTTTTAGATCCAAATTCATTCCGGTTTGAATCTAATTGAAGATTCAAAATGTTGGGCTAACAGTAGGCTAGCAATTGGGCTAACCTAAGAGGCTAAACCCCTTTCCCACATCGCCTAAAACCCCTCCCCTTCTCTTCCCACGCGCGCGCAAGGAGAAGAGTCCACCGCGCGTGGACTCTCTCCAAGTCGCGTCTTTGCGTGAAAAGAAAGAAGAGACCGGCGTCTTTTGGCTGATGAGGCGTGGATCAGAGTCCACCTAGGCGTGGACTCTTCAAAAATTGGAATTACCGTGAAAAGAAAGAAAAACACCGAAGGGGCGCGACTCTTCTTTCTGCGCGCGCCCTTCTGAGTTTTTCACGGTCCTTCTTCGTGTCTTCCCATCCCAAAGGCCGTGAGATTAATCCCAAGGGCCGTGAGATAAAGAGAGAAGACGTGAGAAGAGAGAGAGGGACGTGAGAGGATGTTTTCAGATGAGAAGGTGCCTCTCTGTCGCCTATTTAAGAAGAAGGCTTCACCGTAAAATTTTATTCCAGATTTTCTACGGCGAAGCCTTGCTTCTCTTTCCTTCTCCCTCTCTAGAAGATTGTTTCCCCCCTCCTCTCTTTCCTCTTTGATTCCTTTACAGAGCCTAGGCTCTGTCGAATCTCAGAACAGAAGGAGAGTCAGAGAGAGAAACTCTCCGACGTAAAGGAAGAAGGCGCCTCTTTTTCTTTCTTTCTTACATTAAGACAATTTGTCTTAATTTTCTTCTCCCTCCAAGACAAGCCTTGTCTCATTTTAGGACAAGGGCTTATTCTTAAGACAAGAGTGTCTTAAGGGGCCAAAGTTGCTAAAAACTAGAGAAGGGTAAGAGAGAAGGTTATAGTCCCCGTTTGGCTAGAGGAGTCCTAGCCAATAGCCCATATATCAAGTTCTTGGGGTAGAACTTGATTGGAAGGAACCCAATTAAGGAGTCACTGTCTTGATCATCTGCCCGTGTGGATCACCATCGGAGGGCGGACAAGTGGACGCCTGGTGTGTTCAAAGGCTACTCAATTTGGAGTTTATTTCTACATCAGACTGGATATAGCAATCTGAGGTTAGTATCTAAACTATGTTTAAATTTGGACATGCATGTAGTCATAAGTTTTAATTGCTAATAAGGAGATTTTGGGATTAGGGTTCGGACCTGATTTCATAAAATTTTTGAAATCTACGCTTCCGCACTGGTTCCCGAACCTAACAGTGGTATCAGAGCATCCTTATTAGGATTAAAACTTATGCAGTTCAATTCATGATGTAGTATCATGTTAAAGTTTTTATATTGATGCACAATGCATGTCTTTGATTGAACATGAGTTTGATGATTGCCACCAGTTAGGGTTTTCCACTGAACCCTAATTGTCTTAGAGATATGATTAGCCCTGGAGCCATCATACTGAAATAAGGTTGCCCTGGCATAATGGTGTATCCATTATGTGGTAAATGGTTGTCCTAGTATGATGGCACACATTTCACATATTTGCTTAGTTTAAAGCATGTATTAATATTTGTGATAGCTTTTAATTGAATGTGCTGGCATTGCATAAACCCCTCTTAAAATTATATTAAGTGGTAGTATAGTTAACCGATAAGCATTATTAGTCATGATGGATAATTAGTCATTTCGGTGTCTAGAAAGGTGTTCTGGGAAGGTAAAGGGAATCGTGGTTTTTAATTGGTTCCGTTGACTGACCTGGCCAATTTTAAATTGGTGTCTAGGAAAGCAACGGGGGGACCCCCACATCTCTTCCACTAGCCTGGCCGATCTGATTGATTTAATTCTTGACTAACATGCTTGGTGTTAAAATACTATTATTGGCCTTCCTTCATGATAGGTCATCATTGTGTTACGATCTATACTAGGTTTGTTGTGTACACACAAGACCTAATATGGTGACTAACACAATTTTTGGCCTAATACAATTATTTGTTATGGCATGATTTAAAGTAATATTTTGTTGTGTACACACAAGGGTATTACTATTTAAGTCATGACTATATGGCTATGAAGGGTCTTACTTAACTAAAATATTATAGTTTGTTGTGTATACACAAGGCTATTAATATTTTAGAGGCCGAGATAAGTTGAGAATTGTACAGTTACAATTGGAAAGAGTTTTCCTACCTATGAACTTATATAAGATTTGTTGTGTACACACAAGGTCTTTTATAAGGGATTGGGATCTCAACCCCACTAAGAAAGATCAATTAAGATTTTCTCGATCATCGTATAGAGGGTTATGATGCTCGATAAAATAGTGGGAGACATAATTAAATTAAAGTCCTAATTTAATTATGTGTTGTCATTTCATGGTTGTTTTCTTATGTTTTCGTTCTTTGTTTAATGTAGATAAATGGCCTCTTCACTCTCACTCCGTAGTATTTTAGATGCCAACAAATTGACTGGGCCTAATTATGTTGATTGGCTGAGAAATTTGAAAATAGTACTCAGTCAAGAAAGAATTTCCTATATTCTTGATACCCCAATTTTGGAACCACCAAGGGAAGATGCCTCGCAAGAGGAGAAGACCACATATAATATGTGGCAAAATGACTCACTTACTGTCAAATGTGTTATGCTTGCCTCTATGTCTAACGAGTTGCAGAGGCAGCATGATAGCATGGATACTAACTCCATACTGCTAAATTAAAAGAGCTTTATGGAGAACACAGTAGACTGCTAGATATGAAATATCTAAGCAGTTGTTCCGTGCAAGGATGACAGAAGGTACATCAGTACAAGACCATGTATTAAAGATAATTGATCTAATCACTCGATTAGGTCAATTAGGTTTTGTAATGGATGGGGAGTTGAATCAAGACTTGATCTTGCAATCACTCCCAGAGTCATTTTCACAGTTTGTTCTTAATTATCATATGAACAAACTTAATTCTTCCTTGCCTGAGCTGTTGAATATGTTGAAAACAGCAGAGAGCCATGTAAAGAAAAATAAGGCTCCAGTTCTTCTTGTGGATAAGAAGAAGACAGGCAAAAGGGGTTCCAGTAAGAGGATGAATCCCAAGGGGGCATTAAGAAGAAGAAAGGAAAGAAGGCCTCCGGACAGATGACCTGCTTTCATTGTGGCAAGCCGGGTCATTGGAAAAGGAACTGCAAGATTTACCTTGCAAGTGTGAAGCCTGGTGCATCAGAGGCACCAAAAGGTATGAAAGAAGTTCATACTATTTTGTCATTGGATTCTTCCATTTCAAATACTTGGGTGTTGGATACCGCCTGTGGTCATAACATCTGCAAATCATTGCAGGGACTTCAGGGGCTTAAAGTATTGAAGGAAGGTAACTTTGAGCTCTACGGTGCTGGAGGGGACCCCATCCAAGCAGAAGCTGTAGGGACTTATGTTTTGAAGTTACCTTCAGGGAAGATCTTGGAGCTAAGGAATTGTTACTATATGCCAAAAATCATTAGAAATATCATATCTGTACCCTTGTTACTTAAACAAGGATATACTATGAATGTAATGAGCAGTGGCTGCTCAATTTCTTTATCTAATGAAATTATATGTTATGGCATATTCTGCAATGGTCTCTTAACTCTTTCCACTAATGACAATATTTTTCATGTTTCTAACAAACGGAAAAGAGATGATGTTAACAATACCTTACTTTGGCATTGTCGACTTGGACATATTAGTGAGACTAGGATTAACAAGTTGTACAAAGAAAATTTCTTTGATCCTTATGACTATGAGTCATTAGGAACTTGTGAATCATGTCTCATGGGTAAGATGACCAAGACTCCATTTAGTGGACATGGAGAAAAGACAAAAGAGTTATTAGGACTCATACACACAGATGTATGTGGGCCTATGACAACTCAAGCCTATGGTGGATACTCATACTTCATCACATTTACTGATGATTTTTCAGGTATGGATTTGTGTATCTAATGAAACATAAGTCCGATGCTTTTGAAAAATTTTTAGAGTATCAAAGTATGGTAGAGAAACAGACAGGAAAAAGTATAAAGATCCTCCGATCAGATAGAGGAGGTGAGTACTTATCCACTGAGTTTCTTGATCACCTTAAAGATAAGGGGATCATCTCTGAATGGACTCCTCCTTACACACCACAATTAAATGGTGTTGCTGAAAGGAGGAATCGTACTTTATTGGATATGGTACGGTCCATGATGTGCTTCACGGAGTTACCTTTTACTTTCTGGGGATATGCTTTGGAAACAGCAACTTATATCTTGAATAGAGTACCATCTAAAACTATCTCTAGCACTCCATATGAATTATGGAGAAGTAAGAAGCCCAATCTTAAGTATATTAAGATATGGGGATGTCCAGCCTATGTAAAAAGAAATTTTGGACATAAACTAGATGCTAGAGCAGACAAATGTCTATTTATCGGATATCCTAGAGATAGTATAGGATATGTGTTCTACCACCCTACTGAACAAAAGGTTTTGGTCAGTAGGCATGCCACTTTTATGGAAAAGGAATTTATCCTACAAAAGGCACTGGTAGAAATATCGAACTTAATGAGATTCAACAACTAGACACTTCTCAGTCAAGTAACAACATAGTTAATATAGAACCTGAACACACTCCTATCCGTAGGTCTGATAGGGTGCGACAGGCACCTGAGAGGTATGGGTTCATAATTGAAAATAATGAAGCCCAAATCATTCAAAATGATGAGCCTCTAACCTATACGGAAGCAGTCATGAGTAGAGACTCAGACAAATGGCTGGAAGCCATGAGATCCGAGATGGACTCCATGTATGTCCCAAGTATGGTCTTTGGTTGATGCACCAGAGGGTATTAACCCTATTGGGTGTAAATGGGTCTATAAAAGGAAGATTGGGGCAGATGGCCAAGTTGAAACTTATAAAGCCAGATTGGTGGCTAAGGGTTTCAGACAAAAACAGGGAATAGATTATGATGAAACATTTTCCCCTGTTGCCATGCTCAAATCTATTCGGATTATGCTTGCTATAGCAGCATATCATGATTATGAGATCTGGCAAATGGATGTAAAAACTGCATTCCTCAATGGTTTCCTTGAGGAAGAGTTTATATGTCACAACCATAAGGTTTTGTCTTGGAGACTAAACCTAATCAGGTATGTAGGCTAAAGAAATCCATTTATGGATTAAAGCAAGCATCCAGGAGTTGGAACATCCGATTTGATAAAACAGTCAAAGAATTTGATTTTTTCAAAAATGAGGATGAACCTTGTGTGTACAAGAAGACTAGTGGGAGTGCCATAGTTTTCTTAGTTCTATATGTTGATGATATACTTCTATTGGGAATGATATCCCAATGTTACAATCAGTCAAAGTGTGGTTATCGAAACAGTTTTCCATGAAAGACTTGGGAGAAGCATCCTATATACTGGGTATAAAGATCTATAGAGAAGATCAAGAAGGATGCTTGGCTTGTCCCAGTCTAGGTACATTGACCAGGTGCTAAAGAGATTTAGCATGGAGGAAAGTAAAAGAGGTTACTTACCTATTGGTCATGGCATACGTCTTTCTAAGAGGATGTCTCCTAAGACACCTGAAGAAAGAAATAGAATGAATTCTATACCTTATGCTTCGGCTATAGGGTCGATTATGTATGCTATGTTATGTACCAGGCCTGATGTGGCATATGCCTTGGGTGTAGCCAGTAGATTTCAGGCTGATCCAGGAGAGGATCACTGGAAGGCTGTGAAAATATTCTTAAGTACCTGAGAAGGACTAAGGATATTTTCTTATATATGGAGGATCTGATCTTAACTAGAAGCCTATTCAGACTCTAGTTTTCAATCAGACCCAGATGATAGTAAATCCATTTCAGGGTATGTCTTTACCTTGAATGGTGGAGCAGTAAGTTGGAAGAGCACTAAACAGCAGACTGTAGCTGACTCAACTACCGAGGCAGAGTACATAGCTGTCAGTGAAGCCGCCAAGGAAGCTGTCTGGATGAAGAAATTCATCACAGAGTTGGGAGTAGTTCCTGAGATTGAGAACCCGGTGCCACTCTATTGTGATAACACTGGAGCAGTTGCTCAAGCTAAGGAACCGAGAGCCCATCACAAGTCCAAGTGATGCGGGACTAAAATGCATGCAATTTTTTTTATATTTTTATATGTGGGGTTGGTGATGATTAATTCCCGAATTTCAGATTAAAATAAGTTATAGGGAATTTTATATGAATTTTAGAAGATCAGCATGCAGATTAGGACCTAGAAAAGTAGAAAAGAGGATCGCCGGGGCTGAGAAGCCTCGGTTAGGGCAAGTTCTCATACAATAAAAACTACTGGAGGTAGAGGGGTGTACCTGACAACGTCTGTGAAGATCGCAGCAAAAGGGTCTCTCGTTCCTCGATGGATGCGGCCTGGAAATCGAGCCAAAGACCCGCGGATACCCGGCTTTCTGCTCGGTGATCCGATTGAGGCTTGGCTGGAGTCGTTGGATTCGTAGGAACTCGGGGACCTGCAAACGACCTGTCAGGGGTTAGAAAACTCACAAGGAACAAGAAAACAAGGAAAAACAGCAAGGGAAGGCTTCTTTTGGAGTGGGCGTCCAGGGATCTGAGATGCTTGTTGGTAGCAGGAAGATGATTGCAGCACTGGGAAGAAGAACTCTCGCAAACCCCTTTATGCACACAGCAGGGTATCACACAACTCAATAGAAGAACTCAAGGTTTTCATTCATCAAAAATTTCCCCTCATACAAGAGGCTAGGGTCCCTTAAATAGACCCTTAACCTTGGGCTCCAAGTAAGGGTACATAAGTCTTTACATAAGAATCCTTTTCCCTCTCAAACCCTAGCTAGAAAATAAAGAATATTAGGTAGAAAATCCCTAAAATTTTTTTTTGACTTGGTCAAGACTCCAAGGATGCCTAGGGGGCGTGTTGGGCTTCTAGGAGCAGCAAAAGGCCGGCCCAAAGGGGCCCGGGTGCATGGGTTTGGGCCTCTGGAAGCTGGGGTGGCCTGGTAGCCAGGTAGCAGGAATATTCCCTGGTATCTTGCTTCTTAGGGGCTTGGGCTTGGCACCTGGGCTTGATTTCATTGGGCTAGGATGCAGATGGACCTCTGGAATCATGGATGCCCTTATTTATGAATATACTTTGGCATCTGGAAGGGAATCTGGGCATCTGGAGGGCATCTGCAAGGAATCAGGGTTTCTGATTTTTCTCCTGGGGTTTTCAAATCTTCAAGCTGGGTTGGACTTGGGCTAAACTTCCATGTCTTCAATATGGTTGGACTTGGTCTTCACTTGTATAATATAGTCTTGAGTCTTCAGTATGCTTGGACAGGACTCAAAAAAAATAAAATTAGCTCAACATGAGCTAACTAGCATTGGACTGAACTAGCTCAACATGAGCTGACTAGTACAGAACTGGAATAACAACTAAAATGGACTCAGATGATCTAAGCCCTTATTACAGATAGATTATCATAAATTATTGATCAATTTACAGAGGGTTAAAAAAGCCTCTGTCTTATTCTGTGCCTCAGGTGTCCCCACCAATTCTCCGGGGTGGTGGGAGGAACTCGACCCTGTCGAGTGAAGGTTAGACTGGCTCACATATCTCTCGAGAAGGTCTGGGTTGAGGAGTTGCAAGTCTCTCGAGAAATCCACGAATCGTCCGACTCTGGCCAGCCTTGCCATCGGACCAGGAAGCATTGATGTCATGGCCCTGGGTCGTGATGGCTTGATTGTCCAGGATACGCTCGATCCGTTCTCCTCTCTCAGGCCAAAATTGTTTGTGGACACTCTAGGTTAGGGTCACTCACAATGAAAAGGAATAGGTCCAAAGGCCTCACTAGGTAGCGCTGCCGGTTCCCTATACTCAACCAGGTCTGTAATATTGAAGGTAGAACTAATGCCCAAATCCGAAGGCAAGTCTAACACCTAGGCATTTGATCCAACCTTCTCTATCACTTTAAAGGTCCGGCTCTGCGAGCATGAAGCTTCTTTTAGGCCTAAGCCTAACCAAGATAAAATCCACTACATCAAATTCTTTGACCCTTCTTCGGGAATTAGCCAGTTGTTTTAAGATTAGTGCAGGTGGTGAACATGCTAGGCACATGCAGACAAATGATGCAAAGGACTCATACTGATACCTAACAGACTCGACTATGCATTCCTATCGAAGGAAATTTATTGAACTCTTTGGATCTAAACCTAATAGATTATAGGTTCTCTAGGTTGATCCTAGCTTGACATGCACATGAAAATTTACAGTGAACTCCTAGCAAATTCCAAAGAGTATGCCAGAAGTAAGATGCAAACCTAACATGCGTGATGAATGCATGCAGTATGCTAATCTCAGCTAAATGCAATCTAATGATCCTAGAAATGCTGGAGGTGTCAGGAAAGGGCAGAAAATAGGAAGTGGGTTCAGAATTAGTTTGGTAGGTAGAGAAAAAGGTTCATGGTTAGTTGGATAAAGTAGGATAAAAGACGGGGTGTCAGGAACTAATCCTATACTAATGAGGTTAACCTTATGAGGTTGAGCTATATCTACAGGATTTGCATAATGGAAGGATGGGTCACTAATTCGGGGAAGAGGTCCTTAATGGAAACTATAGGAGGGGACTCATCTTGAAGGTATTGATTCAAAGAGATCAGGTCCTTAATAAATTCTTCTGGTTCTTGTATTTTAGGACTAGACTCTATAATTTGGCTCTCCTCTATGGTTTTCTCAGGTAAGGCTCTAGTAGCAGTACCTAGGTTCTCTTCCTTTATTTGTTCTTCCATTATAGCTTTAGGTTGGATATGGTCAAGGTCAACTAGCTCTGGGTTGGTTTCTACCTGGGCATCTACTGGGTCAGCTAATTCTAGGTCTACTAAAGGTGTCTCCTCTTCTCCCTCATACTCATCCACTAGGCTCACATCAGCTTCATACACTTTCGCGTTAATGTAAGCCTTGTGAATCTCAGGAATGGTGGAGAAGGTCGGCTAGCAAGAAATTGGTTAGGTTCTGGTCTCTGATTATGGGTACTACTCCTAGTAGGTTCAGGTTGTATAAGGGGTAGTGGCTCACTACTGGGTTCATATTTAGGGATACTAATCCTATGGGGTTCAAGTTGACTAGGGGAAGCATGACTAGTACTAGGTTGATACTTAGGGGTTATGGGTTCTCTAGGCTCATAGGACAAGGGTGCAGATCTATGGGTCATGGGATTATAGGATCTGGGGTCATATGATTTTGGGTCAGCTTTATGATCAGGTTCTAAGGATGGATCAAGGTATGGGGTCCTCCTAAGGTTGGGCTCTCTATATGGGTCAGGATATTGGGTCCTCCTAGGATTGGACTCCCTATATGGGTCAGAATACTGGGTTCTCCTAGGGTTGGACTCCCTATATAGGTCAGAATATTGGGTCCTCCTAGGGTTGGACTCCCTATATGGGTCAGAATATTGGGTGTTGGGTCTACTAGGCTCATAGGGTGTGGATGCATAGGATCTATGATCATGGGATCTAGAGTCATAGGATCTGGAGTCATAAGATCTATAGGTTGTAGGTATACTAGGCTTGTAGGGAGAGGGTAAATAGGATCTATCTCCTGGTCTATAAAATCCTGATTGAGTCTTCTAGGACTAACCTTAGGGATTGGGTCATGACGATAGGTTCTCCTAGGTTCAACCTCAAGGTATGGATCAGGGTTTGGGGTCCTCCTAGGTTGAGGATTGTAGTACGGGTCAGGATAAGGGGCTCTCCTAGGTTCGACCTCATGGTATAGATCAGGGTTTGGGGTCCTCCTAGGTTGAGGGGAGTCAGGATCTGGCTCAGACTGTGACCCATGGGTTTTTCTTGGGGTCCCTACCCGGACTTTTAACTGATCAAACCTATTGGCACGATGGTCAATTCTATCATTGGTTTGAATACGAGACTGAGTTAACTGGGTCATCTGGATAGTTGTCTGGGCAATTTGATCAGCTAGGGCTTTTATTTGGGCTTGTAAATTTTCCATGGGTTCAGACATTTATGAAGGAGGTGGGTGATATGAAACTCCTGATCTAGTGCTCATGCAAGACTCGATCAGACCGACTATAGCTGACTAGACCTAAAGTCCAAACTAGATGCTCAATCAGGGTGGCAAACTAGCCTATAGTAACCCTGTACTCAGCCAGGCAGGTGTAAGGGGAGTGTTAGGTCCCTGATTGCCAATCCTAGACACCAATCAGAGATTGGCCAGGTAGGCGGACCAGCACACAAGCCCTTCGGGATTGAATCCCTAAACCACCGTTCTAGACACTAAGCACAAGGCACACACAGGTTAACTTGACACAGTGATCTAACACTAGCCCGGACCCGACCAGTTGGTGTCCCTAGCCCACTAAGGCAAATTAAGTCTAATTAATTTTAGGTTAAGGCTTGGGACTGAATGCAAGGGATGTGGTTTGGGCTAAGGAGAGGTGATCAAATCCTCCCCCATCTGATATAGCAAGAGTGCCCTTAAAAGTAAATTATGCAATGATGGCAGGCAGATGAGGATGCAAATTAGGGTTTAGGTATTTTTTTTTTTTGGTATTTTTGGAAAATATGTATATATATATTTTTTTTTTTGGTATTTTTTTAATAGAAGAAAACTTGCAAATCATGGCCTAATATACTGGAAATATACTAAAATTAAGAAATATGCAAAAACTCCTAAACAAACCCTAAAACTTCCAAACTTGTCTTGCTAAAAAAACAGAGCTGAAAATTTGCAGGCCCTATTTCGGCTTGCAGAAAATTCACATGCCATAATAAAATCTGGAAAAATCTTTAAAATTACTGTGGATTATGATAATCCAGGAAAATAAATTTCAATTTTTGGAGTTTTTAACAGGGAGAAATAATTAAAATAATATAGTATATACGGACTGAAAAATTGCAGAAAACAAGCCCTAATCTAGGCTCTGATACCAAATGATGCGGGACTAAAATGCATGCAATTTTTTTTATGTGTTTTATATGTGGGTTGGGTGATTAATTCCCGAATTTCAGATTAAAATAAGTTATAGGAATTTATATGAATTTTTTAGAAGATCAGCATGCAGATTAGGACCTAGAAAAGTAGAAAAGAAGGATCGCCGGGGCTGAGAAGCCTCGGTTAGGGCAAGTTCTCCTACAATAAAAACTACTGGAGGTAGAGGGGTGTACCTGACAACGTCTGTGAAGATCGCAGCAAAAGGGTCTCTCGTTCCTCGACGGATGCGGCCTGGAAAATCGAGCCAAAGACCCGCGGATACCCGGCTTTCTGCTCGGTGATCCGATTGAGGCTTGGCTGGAGTCGTTGGATTCGTAGGAACTCGGGGACCTGCAAACGACCTGTCAGGGGTTAGAAAACTCACAAAGGAACAAGAAAACAAAGGAAAAACAGCAAGGGAAGGCTTCTTTTGGAGTGGGCGTCCAGGGATCTGAGATGCTTGTTGGTAGCAGGAAGATGATTGCAGCACTGGGAAGAAGAACTCTCGCAAACCCCTTTATGCACACGCAGGGGTATCACACAACTCAATAGAAGAACTCAAGGTTTTCATTCATCAAAAATTTCCCTTATACAAGAGGCTAGGGTCCCTTAAATAGACCCTTAACCTTGGGCTCCAAGTAAGGGTACATAAGTCTTTACATAAGAATCCTTTTCCCTCTCAAACCCTAGCTAGAAAATAAGAAATATTAGGTAGAAAAATCCCTAAAATTTTTTTTTGACTTGGTCAAGACTCCAAGGATGCCTAGGGGGGCGTGTTGGGCTTCTAGGAGCAGCAAAAGGCCGGCCCAAAGGGGCCCGGGTGCATGGGTTTGGGCCTCTGGAAGCTGGGGTGGCCTGGTAGCCAAGGTAGCAGGACTTTCCCTAGTATCTTGCTTCTTAGGCTTGGGCTTGGCACCTGGCTTGATTTCATTGGGCTAGGACAGATGGACCTCTGGAATCATGGATGCCCTTATTTAATATACTTTGGCATCTGGAAGGGAATCTGGGCATCTGGAGGCATCTGCAAGGAATCAGGGTTTCTGATTTTTCTCTCTGGGTTTTCAAATCTTCAAGCTGGGTTGGACTTGGGCTAAACTTCCATGTCTTCAATATGGTTGGACTTGGTCTTCACTTGTATAATATAGTCTTTGAGTCTTCAGTATGCTTGGACAGGACTCAAAAAAAAAAAATTAGCTCAACATGAGCTAACTAGCATACTGAACTAGCTCAACATGAGCTGACTAGTACAGAACTGGAATAACAACTAAAATGGACTCAGATCTAAGCCCTTATTACAGATAGATTCTAAATTATTGATCAATTTACAGAGGGTTGAAAAAGCCTCTGTCTTATTCTGGTGCCTCAGGTGTCCCCCCACCAAGCACTTCTGAGACGCTTCCATCTTGTCCGAGAGATAATCGAAAGACAAGAAGTCTGCATCAATAGAGTAGATACAAAGAACAACATAGCAGACCCGTTCACTAAGGCTCTACCACAGCGGGAGTTTGATTGCCACCTCGATTGTATGGGGTTAAAGAATAAGAGCGATTGGCTTTAGTGCAAGTGGGAGATTGAAAGGATTATGCCCTATAAGCCAATATCTGTATCTCCCAGACCATTATAAATTGACAAATTAATAAAGGCAATAATTTTTTCATCATTCGCTGTGTCATTATATGATGAACCCCATAGATTAGGGCTATGGTTGTAGGGCTATGATGAGATCATACCAGTGAGATCTAAGGCCTTAAAACCCTAATCTAGAATATTCCTAGTCATAGGAACCCTGAGTTGGGGATCAGGGTTTCCGGTAAGACTGGCACATCCTATGTATGCTGAAAAGGGTGACTGCTCTCATAGTCATTTGTGTAGGACACTAATACAAGGATGTGGGTGCTCATTAGTGAATGAGTTCACTGAATAGATCCAGTTTGAGAACATCTAATGGAGCCTTAGCTGCATGTCAATAGATGTTTCACATAGTGGGAGTTGTACAAGTAGTCCTATGACCTGAGACTGCCATAATACCTTATGTACATGAACCCATGCTTTGGTTCAATCTCAATCATGACACTGGGTCATGCACGAGGTTGATGCTGGGTATGGTGAATTGTATATGAAGGTAATGAGTAGGTCAACAAGGAATTGATCACTCCTAGTAGGAGGAGATTGCATCCAGCCAAATTAGGTCAGATGATGATTCAGGAAATCTTTGATCAAAGTACAGATATTAGAAATGATTTCTAATATCGAATTAATTGAATCATTAATGTATGACTGAGCTGGGAATGAGTATAAGCTGGTTTTGACATGTTTCCATATCCATAGTTATACTCGGATGCAAGATGATTGAAGGATCGAATTATACGGGAACTTTCCACTGAAGGGTAGTTTTGGAATTACACCAGAATTTCCATATCTTCCGGGTAGATATGACACGTTGCTAGACGTCAATCTTGTCTTGTGGGTTGATCAAATTAAATGGTTTAATTGGATCTCTAATTAGGAGGAGTCCTAATTGACTGACTCGAGTTAGCTCGATTTGACCTAAATCGATTAGAATGAGTTCTGATCAGATTAGGTCAACTTGCACTCGGACCCACTGCTGGCTAAGTATGGAACCCAATGGGTCACACACTTAGGATAGATAATCAAGGATTTAATTTGGAATTAAATCTCGTTTGCAGATGAACACACTAGCATGTGTTGCAAACCATGGCTTCTACTTGAATCGGATTCGAGTTAGGGTTCCGATTTGGTCTTTTTTAGATCCAAATTCATTCCGGTTTGAATCTAATTGAAGATTCAAAGTTGGGCTAACAGTAGGCTAGCATTGGGCTAACCTAAGAGGCTAAACCCCTTTCCCACATCGCCTAAACCCCTCCCCTTCTCTTCCCACGCGCGCGCGCAAGGAGAAGAGTCCACACGCGCGTGGACTCTCTCCAAGTCGCGTCTTTGCGTGAAAAGAAAGAAGAGACCGGCATCTTTTGGCTGATGAGGCGTGGATCAGAGTCCACCTAGGCGTGGACTCTTCAAAAATTGGAATTACCGTGAAAAGAAAGAAAAAACACCGAAGGGGCGCGACTCTTCTTTCTGTGCGCGCCCTTATGAGTTTTTCACGGTCCTTCTTCGCGTCTTCCCATCCCAAAGGCCGTGAGATTAATCCCAGGGCCGTGAGATAAAGAGAGAAGACGTGAGAAGAGAGAGAGGGACGTGAGAGGATGTTTTCAGATGAGAAGTGCCTCTCTGTCGCCTATTAAGAAGAAGGCTTCACCGTAAAATTTTATTCCAGATTTTCTACGGCGAAGCCTTGCTTCTCTTTCCTTCTCCCTCTCCAGAAGATTGTTTCCCCCTCCTCTCTTTCCTCTTTGATTCTTTACAGAGCCTAGGCTCTGTCGAATCTCAGAACAGAAGGAGAGTCAGAGAGAGAAACTCTTCGACGGTAAAGGAAGAAGGCGCCTCTTTTTCTTTCTTTCTTACATTAAGACAATTTTGTCTTAATTTTCTTCTCCCTCCAAGACAAGCCTTGTCTCATTTTAGGACAAGGGCTTATTCTTAAGACAAGAGTGTCTTAAGGGGCCAAAGTTGCTAAAAACTAGGAGAAGGGTAAGAGAGAAGGTTATAGTCCCCGTTTGGCTAGAGGAGTCCTAGCCAATAGCCCATATATCAAGTTCTTGGGGTAGAACTTGATTGGAAGGAACCCAATTAAGGAGTCACTGTCTTGATCATCTGCCCGTGTGGATCACCATCGGAGGGCGGACAAGTGGACGCCTGGTGTGTTCAAAAGGCTACTCAATTTGGAGTTTATTTCTACATCAGACTGGATATAGCAATCTGAGGTTAGTATCTAAACTATGTTTAAATTGGACATGCATGTAGTCATAAGTTTTAATTGCTAATAAGGAGATTTTGGGATTAGGGTTCGGACCTGATTTCATAAAATTTTGAAATCTACGCTTCCGCACTGGTTCCCGAACCTAACAGACCCCTCCTGGGTGGACACCTGGCGGAGCGGCAGAGAGGTGCTCGACTTCGACCAAGGTGGACCTATCTCCGGAAGCCACCTGGCAGAGGAGTAGGGGGCCCTGCTTGACCTCGACCGAGGTGGACCCGTCTCGGGGTTCCACCTGGTGGGGAGCGAGGGGCTGCCAGCTTCGGCCGAGGTGGACCCCTCCTGGGTGGACACCTGGCGGAGCGGCAGAGAGGTGCCTCGACTTCGGCCGAGGTGGACCCATCTTCGGAAGCCACCTGGCGGAGGAGCGGGAGGGCTTGGCTCGACCTCGACCGAGATGGACCCATCTCGGGGAGCCACCTGGCGAGGGAGCGAGGGGCCGCCAGCATCGGCCGAGGTAGACCCCTCCTGGGTGGACACCTGGCAGAGCGGCAGAGAGGTGCTCGACTTCGTCCAAGGTGGACCCATCTTCGGGTGCCACCTGGTAGAGGAGCAGAAGGGCCTGGCTCGACCTCGGCCGAGGTGGACCCATCTCGGGATGCCACCTAGCGAGGGAGCGAGGGGCCACCAGCTTCGACCGAGGTGGACCCCTCCTGGGTGGACACCTGGCGGAGCGGTAGAGAGGTGCTTGACTTTGGCCAAGGTGGACCCATCTTCGAGCACCAGCTGGCGAAGGAGTAGGAGCACTTCATCCTGAACGGGGATCTTTTGAAAGAAGAAATCCACGTGGTACTGACTGTGTCCAGCTGGACCTGACACGCGCCCCACGTCAGTGATGTAGCCATATCACTGGGTATAAGGATTTATTGAGATACATCCAAGAGGATGCTGGGCTTATCCTAATCCAGGTACATTGACTTGGGTTGAAGATATTCAACATGGATGGAAGTAAGAAAGGTTACTTGCCAATGAGTCAAGGCATACAACTCTCTAGGAAAATGTCTCCTAAGACATCATAAGAAAGAGAGGGATGGCTATGATTCCTTATGCTTCGGCTATAGGATCGATAATGTATGCCATGTTATGTACCAGGCCTGATGTCGCTTATGCCTTGAGCATAGTGAACAGTTTTCAGGCAAATCCAGGAGAGGATCATTGGAGAGCTGTGAAAAGTATTCTTAAGTACCTGAGAAGGACTAAAGATATTTTTCTAGTATATGGAGGATCTGAATTGAAACTAGAAGGTTATACAGATTCTAGTTTTCAACCATGTCCAGATGATAGCAAATCCACATCAGGATATGTCTTCACCCTGAATGGTGGTGCAGTGAGTTAGAAAACTATAAAGCAGCCAACAGTAGCTGACTCAGTCACTGAGGTAGAGTACATAGCTACAAGTGAAGCCATAAGGGAAGCTGTGTGAATGAAGAAATTCATCAAGGAATTGGGCATGGTTCCAACTATAGAACAACTAGTGTCACTTCATTGTGGAAATACTAGAGTTGTTGTGCAAGTTTAGGAACCAAGGTCTCATAATAAGCCCAAGCACATTCTAAGATGCTTCCACCTTGTTCAAGGACAAGATGTTGTCATGGAATAAGTTGACATAAAGAACAATATAGCAGACCCATTCACTAAAGCATTAGCCAAGCAGTAGTTAGATCATCACTTAGATTGCATAGGTATAAAATACAAGGGTGATTGGCTTTAGTGCAAGTGGGAGTTTGATAGAAAAGTGCCCTAAGAGCCAATCATTATGAGGGCCTTTTTGTAAACTTCCAACTCATGTATGACATATTTTCATATTAATAAATGCATGTGATTCATCATATACTGTTGTATCATGTTTCTGATGATTATGATGAACCCCATAGAATAGGGCAATGGAATTAGGGTTATGATAAAATAACAGAGAGACCTAATTTTTATAAACCTTAATCTAAAATGTTCCTAGTCATTGGACCATCGATTCGGGGATCGATGAATCCGGAAAGACTAGCTTATCCTATGTATGCTCAGTTGATGAGGGTGGTTGATCTCAAAACCACTTGTGTAGAGACACTAATACAAGGATAAGGGTGCTCATCAGAGTATGAGTACACTGGAACTGATCCGCACCGGGACTTTCTTATGGAAGTCTTACTACTTGTCAAAAGATAGATCCCAGAGTAGAAGTTGTGCATGTGATCTTTAGACCTGAAGTCACCATGGTTTCTTATGCACACTAAGACATACTTTGGTTCATACTCTTCATGGCATTGCGACATGTACGGGGTGTTCTGGGTATGGTGGAAGGTGTACGAAGGATGTGAGTGGACCAACAAGGAATCGATCATTCCTAGTAAGAGGAATTGTTATCCCATGCAATCTCTTCGATAAGAGACTCAAGGAGCCTTTGATCAAAGCAGGATGAGATTAGTGAAATCTAATCAGTCATCAGCTCAGTCCTCATGATCGAGCTGAGATTCGATATGATTAAGTGTTAGGGTTTGACATCTATCCATACCTATCACTTAATCGGGATAATGGGAGATCGAAGATTGAATTGCACGGTAACTTACTACTGAAGTGTATTTTGGTTTTTTCTATCAAATTTCTCATCTTCCGGGTAGGCATGACACGTTGCTAGACGTCAATCTTGTCTTATAGGTTTTCATAAACCAATTGATTTGGTTTCATGAGTCAATTCGATGTGTGATTCGAATTGGACAATTAGGTGAGCCAATTTGACCTGATTAGGTCAATCGGGTTTGATTGGATAGAATCGGCTCAAACCTAAACCTACTGCTGGCTAGATGTAGAACCCAGTGGGTCACACAAATAGAGACTTGGCCAAGGAAGTCATTCATGATTTAATTATTGTCATAGGATCCTAATTGGTTAGCCGGATTACATACTAGCATATGTAGGCTAACCTAATTCCTAACCTAATTGGATTGGATTCGATTGCTTGCTAATTGGGCTAACCTAATTATGGAAAACCTAAATTAGGTTGAGTCCTAAGTGGGGCTAGCCAAATCAGAGCTTGATCTGATTTTTATTTGGATTTTTGGGCATGTTAGGTGCCATATATGAAGAGTCCCAATCACATGGGACTCTTGGTACCTAAATGACACCTTAACTTCAAAAGGCATAGAAGGAGCTACAGACCTCTAATTTGAAAATAAATTATATGGTCAGAAAGATTGTTTAATGATCTTTCAAATGACACCCATATTACATATATTTCACTGATCAATATATGCTGCTTTGGGTGGATAGAGAAGTGGGAAAGGAAAGTGGTGCCCTTTTGGCGCACCCGGAGAGGTATGGCGCACGCAGAAGGACTAAGAGTCCTTCTGCAGATGAAACTCTGGGAGCTTCATCAAAGTGGTGCCTCTTCACTTTATCCCCACACCTCTTGGAGAGGATTGACCGGTCAAAGAAGTGGAAGGGGCAGCATGAAAGCAGAAAGAAATATTGGCATGCAGATGAAGAGTCGCTTCTCTTCATCTGCGCGCGCATTACTTTTAGGCAGAGTCCTTCTATCCTTAGGACTCTGCCTATTCCATGCTCTTCAAGATTGAAAGGATGCCTCCTTCCATTCTTCATAACTGGTATATGCCACATGGCATATGGAGAACTGCTCTGGAAAGGGAAAGAACATCAAATAAGACTCTTGAAGCATGAAGAGCCTTATCAAACATGAAGAGTCATATCTAATAAGGAGTCTCGGGATGCTTTTCATGCCCCATCTGAATTTATATAAACGGGTACGGTGAAATGAGACTTAAGATTTTTGGTCATTAGAAACAGAAGTCCATTTTCCCGAGAGTTATCTGAGTGCCTCTTTCTGTTGTCTCCCTCCCTCCTTTTAAGACAAGACTTGTCTTGTTAAGACAAGGTCTTATCTTTTAGGACAAGGCTTTGTTTTAGGACATAAGCCTAAGGTATCCTAGGGGAGGGTTGTCCTAGAGCCAAGAGTTCCTTAGGAGAGTGTCTAGAGAGCCCTACAGTAGGACAGGGTGTCCTACAGTGGTCAAAGGTCCAAAGGCTGTCCTAAGAGTTCTATTGAAGCAAGCAACCCCGGGGATTCTTTCTTGGTTCAAGTCTCGTGTGGATCACCTTTGGAGGGCTTGCACTTATGAGCCTCATGGAAAGGATTGGATTTAGTGATCCAGGTATGTTAATTGACTTTATTTTATGATTCATTAGTTGTAATTGCCCAAGGGATTCCTGGGAATTAGGGTTTTCTATACATGTTACATGTTAGGGTATCATGATATGAAATTTTATTTTGAAAGTCAATTCTGCATGCTGCATGATCCCCGTGACCCTGGGAGAATTCCCATCAGGGTGGTGGTCTCTTTCCTCCCACCCCAGGGGTATCAAGTTTGAACTTCCCTCTTCCATCAAAGGATGGAAGAGCAGGTATTTTTTTGCCTCGATCGAGGGGGTCGACTGGGTTTGGAACTACTCGGATCAGTCCCCCAACCGGGATTCTGCTGTCGATGCAGCTGACTTGGAGGTGTATGACCAGCTTCGATCCCTTCGCTCGAGGTCCTACTGTCAGAGCAGAATCTCCACGAGGCTAGGGTTGGCCCAACACAAGAGTTGGGTGAGTTCGGCTCAAAAAATCCCTTCACTCTTTTTTCATTTTTCTTCCTTCTTTCTTTCTTCCTTTTTGTTTTTGAGCTGACGTCCTCTTTCTTTGTGTAGCCATGAAGTTCTCTATGGAGGAACTCCACTCATTTTTCAAGGGAAGGAATCAAGCGGAGGGCACCGACGAGCCTGCTTCGAAGAGGGCTCGGGTAGATGCTGGCACGAGCACGATGCCAGCTGCACCCGTTCCCGAGCCAAAAGGAAGAGGGCTGCTGAGTCCGCCTCCGAGTCTCCGAGGCAATGCGATCTGGCCCCGGCGTCAGAGTCTGAGGTGGTTGTTCGAGCCAGATCTGTCGTCGCTGCTACCGCGGTGACATCCCCTCCTCCGAAGATCATCGAGGTCGAGAAGGACAGGGAGCTAGAAGATGTGGGGCCGACTTTGGTGGTTCCGTTCGAGGTGGCACTGATCTCCTAGCCCGCACCAACTACTTCTATCATTGACGGAACAGATGATCCTACACCGATGGCAGGCAAAAGAGATAGGGACTACCGTCGAGTCCCTTTCAGATTGGGGCCCAACATCTCCCTTGCCAAGGACCCGGCACTTACCGAGCGGATGATGGACTTCTCCATCTAGTCCTGTGACCAGCGAGAGAGGAGCGGGAGATACCTGGCCAACATCATCAGCGTGTCCTTCTCCAACCTCTATGCCGTGAGTTAATTTCTTACTCTGCCCTGCTTCCCCCTCCACCTTCGTGGTGACTAACACCTTCTTTGACGAAGTAAGGCACCGAGCTCCTATTGATCTGGGACTACTGCCACAACTTGGTCAGGAGGGATAAAAAGTGCAAGGCGGAGTTCGAGTCCTCGAAGATCGAACTGAGGAGAAAGAGCGATGAGCTCTGGGAGGCTAATATGATAGTTAAGAACCTCCATGGCAAAGTCGCTAGCATCGGGTGATGCTCTATGGAGCTCGAGGAAGAGCTCAAATGGTGCGGGCACCAAGGTTAAAAGAAGACTTCAATCAAACCTAGTCAACACCAATTCCTTATGGATTGCAAATTGAGTTCTAACCTTGTTAACTTGATCCTCGTCTGAGTCTTGAGTCTAGTTAAGTCTTCTTGTATCATGAATTTTATGTTTGAGTCTTGCTAAGTATTAGGTCTTGAAGCCTTGGGTCAATTGAGTTGTAAGAGTCAAATGTACTCAAGTCCAAATTGAGTTGTGATTTTTCTTTTGAGCTTGAGTCAAGTCCAACCAAGGGAGCATATAATTGGACCATGGGATGAACCAAAGCTACATCAAGTAAATCTTCAAATCAAGGGTGCATGAAATAAGAGCCATTGGATGGAATGAACTTTGATTGAAGCCAACTCACCAAACATCTTATCCAAAAGAATGGACACTTAGCATCCATACATGAAGATTTTCAGATTTGGATACTTGGCACCCATACATGAAGAATTTCAGATTTGGACACTTGGCACCAATGCATGTAGATTTTCATATTTGGACAATTGTCACCCATATATGAAGATTTTCAGATTTAGACGCTTGGCACCCATGCATGCAGATTTCTAGATTTGGTGCCCCCTTTTCATGAATTTTGAAATTCAAATATGTAACTACATTTCCCCCTCTTTTCATGTAAAATTTGAGTTTTAAATGGGACTTAGAAGGTTATAAATAGGCCCCTAATCTCTTTGTAAAAGGATGCTTTTGAATGAATGAAATCCAGAATTTTCTTTCTCCCATTTGTGTTTGCAAATGCCATCCATGAGGGATTGAGTGAGAGGCTCAACAAAGTGTTTTAGTTCTCAAATTCCAGCAAAAGTTATTCTCCCATGGACACCTCCCACATCTTCAAGAGCAGCCAGCCACACTCCACCTAGATCTTCAACAAATCCTTCCTTCCTTCCATTATTTCTATTCTTTGCTATCTTCCATCTTCTCTCCACAACACTAATGGGTGTTCTTGCAGGATCCTATGGAGTATCCAGTCCAGGATGAAGTCCTCCTTGCCTTCAACTTAGCAACAAGAGCCTCTACTTCCAATGGGTGGTTTGGTTTGATCTTTCAATCGCTGGTCTTGAGAGTTCCTATAGTAGGTTTAGTGTAGGGTCTTTAAAGTTCATTATTGGTCTCTAAAACCTATCCTTACCTCTTGAGGTTTGAAATTTTGAATAGGGTAAAGTTCTAATTAGATGGTTTCTCTAGCCACGTAGGTCCTTATTTTCTTAACTTAATCCAAATTTGCACTGCGAAGAATTTTGGCCTTCTAATTTAGACTTCTTCAATGCATTTAAATGACTCCTCTATGAATGAATTCCGACCACATGTTTTCGAGTTTAATTACCTTAGTTGCTTTCTTCACTCATGCCATATTTTCCATAAATATGCAGCATCATCAAATCAAAGGGCGCCCAGTTGGAGGAGCTCCAAGCCAAGCTGGAGCCGATGAAGGAGCGGGCCATTTCAACTTAGAAGAAGGCCTCAGCCGCTAATCAAAAGGCTACCGAGGTAGAGAGGAGGGTCTCCGCTACCGTCAGTTCAGCTGAGGCCGTGAAGAAAGAAGCCGCCGAGGTCGCCCGCAAAGCTAAGGATGCAGATAAGAGGTCGACCGAGGTGGTGGCCAATTATAAGGCTTCTGAGGAGTTCAAGCTGGACTCAAGGAGGTAGCGATGGATTCCTTTTTCAAGGGGATCGCTTAGTGCCGGTCTCAAGCTGCGCAGCATCCTCTCATATGAGCGGATGGTTGCCCTCCGGCTTTCAGGCCCATGAGTGTGAAGGTCTCAAGTCCCATTCCGGCTTCGGTAGAGGAGCGCACCGTTGCAACCGTGCCGACCCCATGGGCAAGCGTCGGTCGAACGAGCTTCGCAGGAGGGCCACCAAACCGGCTCTCTAGTGACGGTGGCCAAGTCAACCCTGCCAGTGATGGTGGCTAAAGGAGGGGCCCGGCCATGGAGGTCGAGGGAAGTGGGCTCCACTCATGCGCCATCTAGGGAAGGCAACCGGGGAGTAAAGGGGCCTCTTTTTTCAGTTGTAAACATTTTTTGCTTTCCATCCTGGGCTGCCCGGTATGTTGGGCCTCAAGAGCATTGTAGCCCTTTTTATTAAGTAATGAAAATACTTTTTGTCAACTTGCCTTGCTCTTTTCTTTCTTTTTGCACATATATTGAGATCATAAGAAGATTTCTCTTTGTTTCTGAGTGTGCAAGACTTGGTGGCCGGAAAGCTTGGTTCCGGGCTTTGGTGGCCGAAGATCGGCTCTGGCTTTGATGTCTTGGAGCTAGGCTCGAAGACTTGGGGCCAGAAAGCTTAGTTTTGGGTTTTGGTGTCTCGGAGCTGGGCTCGAAGACTTGGTGGCCGAAAGCTTGGTTTTCGGGCTTTGATGTCTCGGAGCTGGCCTCGAAGACTTGGTGGCCAATGTAGGGTTCGATGGCAAGGCGGAAACATAGATTTCAAATTTTTTATCTTTATGAAATCTTCACCAAACCATTAACCCAACATCTCCTTAAAGAATTAAAACATATAAGATGTATATAAAAGATTTAATCTCAATTAAGTACTAACCTGTATCGCTAAAATCCAAACTCTGAATCTCCACCAGTGCCCAAATGTTCACCCTCCAATGGTGATCCACACAGAAAAAGATGAAGACAACAATTTCTTGTTCTTGGCTCCTCTTCTTGAATTCTTTCAAGAATTCAATTCTTGGACTTTTAGGCTAAATTTTCTTTCTTGAAATTTCTTTTCTTCCTTCTTTCCTCTTCTTGAATTTTTTTCAAGAATTCCCTTTCTTGAATTCCTTTTCTTGAATTGAATTGGAAGAAAAATTAAGATAGCCAAAGTCTTAATTCAAGAAGGAAAAGAAGAAGAACAGATCATTTCCCTTTTCTTTCCTTTACCGTTCAAGACCTTCTTCTTATTCTTGTTTAGGGTCAGAGTTTCGACAGAGGATACTCTGTAAGGGAAACAATACCCAACAAGAATAAGGGGAAGGAGTATTCTGGAGAGGAAGAAAAGGAATCTGATCTCTGAATTATCTTACATGAAAACCCCCGAGAACCCAACCCTATTTATAGATCTCAGAGGGGCGTCTTCTCAAAACAACGCAACCCTCTGAAACCCCAGGAATCATGATCCCTCATTCCTCACGCATCCCCTCAACCAAAATCATGATTCTCTGATTTAATTTTCGTTTTTTCCGACGAGGAGGACTCTCGGAAAAACTTCAGGAAGAATCACGACTTTTGGAGACGGATTTGCGACCGAAAAGTGACGGATCTTTTCCTTAATTTTTTCTGGCCATCAGATCCAGATCCAAGGGCGTCAGACAGGATCCGAATCGCACCTTTTTCAGATTTTTCTTTGATGGTATTTTATTTCTCACGCGCATGAAGAGGAGTCCACGCGCGTGGACTCTTCTTCTTGGCGCGCACGGGTGAGAAAGGAGAGGGCGGCTTGGAGAGAGGGTCTCAGTGAACTTAATTCACTTGGGTTCAGCCATGGTTTAGCCCAATGTCCTAAAATTTAAATTAGACCTTAATCTAGTTCAATTAGAATACAATTAAGCCCAATTCGGAACCAAATTCGAATATGATTCGAATAGAAATTTGGTCTGCAACACATGCTAGCGTGTTTATCCTGCAAACATGATTTAATTCCAAATTAAATCCTTCATCAATTTTCTTTTTGTGTGACCCATTGGGTTCCACACCTAGCCAGCAGTAGGTCCGAGTGCTATTTGACCTAATTCGGTTAGATCTCAACTAAGCCATTTAGGTCAACTCAAACTAGCTCGACTCGGTCATTAGAATCTAATTCTAATTAACTGATTTGAATTACCATAACTCAATCATATACCTACAAGACAAGATTGACATCTAGCAACGTATCATGTCTACCTGAAAGGTGGAATTTTGGTGGAATTATCAAAATACCCTTCAGTGGTGAGTTACCGGGAAATTCAGTCCTTTGATCAACTTGCATCTCGAATATGATTATGAATATGGATACTTGTCAAATCCAATTTCATATTCATCCCTAGCTCAATCTTTATAATGAGATTCATTAATGAACCATTAGAAATAACTCTAATGTTCATACTTTGATCAAAGATTTCCTGAATCCATCATTTGAAATTAGCTGGATGCAATTCCCTCTTACTAGGGCTGATCAATTCCTTTGTTGACCTACTCACAACCTCCATATACAATCCACCATAACCAGTATCACCTCGTGCATGACTCGGTGTCATGATTGATTGCGAACCAAAGTATGGATTCATATATATAAGGTACTATGGTAGTCTCAGGTCAAAGGACCACATGCACTACTCCCACTATGAGAATTATCTATTGACAAACAGATAAGGTTCCATTAGATATTCTCAATCTGGATCAATTCAGTGAACTAATTCTCTAATGAACACTCACATCCTAGTATTAGTGTCAAACACAAGTGACTGTGAGATCAGTCACCCTCATCACAAAGCATATATAGGATGTGCTGGTCTTCTCGGAAACATTGATCCCCAACTCAATGTCCCATCGACCAGGAATATTTTAGATTAGGGTTTTAAGGCTTTAGGTCTCACTGGTATGATCTCATCATAACCCTAGAACCATAGCCCTAATCTATGGGGTTCATTATAAAATCATAAAGACATAGCGTATGATGAAATAATGCCTTTATTATAAAAAAAATGTCAATTCATTGATTTTAGGATCAAAATACAATATTTCAATTGGCTTTCAGGGCACAATCTTTCAATCTCCCACTTGCACTAAAGCCAATCGCCTTTAAATCTTATCCCCATACAATCAAGGTGGCGATCAAACTCTCACTGTGATAGAGCCTTAGTGAACGGGTCTGCTATGTTGTTCTTCGTTTCTACCCTTTTAATGCAGACTTCTTGTCTTTCGACAATCTCTCGAACGAGATGGAAACCTCAGAATGTGCTTTGATTTGTGATGAGCTCTTGGTTCCTTTGCTTGAGCAACAGCCCCCGTATTATCACAGTAAAGTGATACTAGACCTTCAATCTCAGGAACTACGCCCAACTGTGATATGAACTTCTTCATCCAGACAGCTTCCTTGGCAGCTTCACTAATAGCAATGTACTCTGCCTCAGTTGTTGAGTCAGCTATAGTTTGCTGTTTAGAACTCTTCCAGCTTACAACTCCTCCATTAAGGGTAAAACATACCCAGATATAGATTTACTGTCATCTGGATCTGATTGAAAACTAGAATCTGAATAAGCTTCTAGTTTAAGATCAGATCCTCCGTATATTAGAAAAATATCCTTAGTTCTTCTTAAGTACTTAAGAATATTTTTCACAGCCTTCCAATGATCCTCTCCTGGATCAGCCTGAAACCTGCTGGCTATACCTAAGGCACCACATCAGGCCTAGTACATAGCATAGCATACATAATAGACCCTACAGCCGAAGCATAAGGTATAGAATTCATTCTATTTCTTTCTTCAGGTGTCTTAGGAGACATCTTCTTAGAAAGATGTATGCCATGACCAATAGGTAGTAACCTCTTCTACTTTCCTCCATGCTAAATCTTTTTAGCACTTGGTCAATGTACCTAGACTAGGATAAACCTAGCATCCTCCTAGATCTATCTCTATAGATCTTAATGCCTAGTATATAAGATGCTTCTCCCAAGTCTTTCATGGAAAACTGTTTAGATAACCATACCTTGACCGATTGTAACATTGGGATATCATTCCCATGAGGAGTATGTCATCAACATACAGAACCAAGAAAACTATGGCACTCCCACTAGTCTTCTTGTACACACAAGGTTCATCCTCATTTTTGATAAAGTCAAATTCTTTGACTGTCTTATCAATCGGATGTTCCCAACTCGTAGATGCTTGCTTTAATCCATAATAGATTTCTTCAGCCTACATACCTGATTAGGTTTAGTCTCCAAGATAAAACTTTCTGGCTATGACATATAAACCTCTTCCTCAAGGAACCATTGAGGAATGCAGTTTTCACATCCATCTATCAGATTTCATAATCATGATATGCTGCTATAGCAAGCATGATCCGAATAGATTTGAGCATGGCAACAAGAGAAAATGTTTCATCATAATCTATTCCCTGTTTTTGTCTGAAACCCTTAGCCACTAATCTGGCTTTATAAGTTTCAACTTGGCCATCTGCCCCAATCATTTTCTTATAGACCCTTTGCATCCAATAGGGTTAACACCCTGGTGCATCAACCAAAGTCCAGACTTGGTTGACATACATGGAGTCCATTTCGGATCTCATGGCTTCCAGCCATTTGTCTGAGTCACTACTTATGACAGCATCCGTATATGTTAGAGGCTCATCATTATCAATGATTCGGGCTTCATTATTTTCAATAATGAACCCATACCTCTCAGGTGCATGTCGCACCCTATCAGACCTACGATAGGAGTGGTGTGTTCAGGTTCTATACTAACTATGTATGATTTTGTTGAGATATATCTACTTGTTGAACTTCTTCAAGTTCAATATTTTTCCCACTGCCCTTTTGTAGATGAACTCTTTCTCCATAAAAATGGCATGCCTACTGACTAAAACCTTTTGTTCAGTAGGGTGGTAGAACAGATATCCTATACTATCTTTAGGATATCCAACAAATAGACACTTTTCTGCTCTAACATCAAGCTTATGTCCAAAATTTGTTTTTGACATAGGCTGGACATCCCCATATCTTAAGGTGCTTAAGATTGGGTTTCTTTCCCCTCCATAACTCATATGGAATGCTAGATACAGATTTGGATGGTACTCTATTTAAATATTAGCCGCTGTTTCCAACATATCCCCAGAAAGACAGGTAAGTCTGTGAAGCACATCATGGACCGTACCATATCTAATAAAGTACGATTTCTCCTTTCAGCAACACCATTTAATTGTGGTGTGTAAGGAGGAGTCCATTCAGAGATGATTCCCTTTTGTTTAAGGTGATCAAGAAACTCGGTGGATAAGTATTCACCTCCTCTATCTGATCGAGGATCTTAATACTTTTCCCCGTTTGTTTCTCTACCATACTTTGATACTCTAAAAATTTTCAAAAGCTTCGGACTTATGTTTCATTAGATACACAAATCCGTACCTTGAAAAATCATCAGTGAATGTGATAAATATGAGTATCCACCCTTGGCCTGAGTTGTCATAGGTCCACATACATCAGTGTGTATGAGTCCTAATAACTCTGTTGTCCTTTCATTATGTCCACTAAATGGAGTCTTGGTCATTTTACCCTGAGACATGATTCACAAGTTCCTAATGATTCATAGTCATAAGGATTAAGGAATTTTTTCTTGTATAACTTGTTAATCCTCTGCTCACTAATATGTCCAAGACGACAGTGCCAAAGTAAGTATTGTTTACTTCATCTCTTTTTCGTTTATTACTAACATGTAGTATATTGTCATCAGAAGTTAAGAGACCATTGCAAAATATGCCATTAAATATTATTTCATTAGAAAAACTGATTGAGCAGCCACTGCTCATTACATTCATAATATATCCTTGTTTAAGTAACAAGGGCACAGATATGATGTTTCTAATGATTCTAGGCATAAAATAATAATTTTTTAACTCTAAAATCTTCCTAGAAGGCAGCTTCAACATATAAGTCCCTACAGCTTCTGCTTGGATGGAATCTCCTCCAGCACCGTAGAGCTCGAGTCGCCTTCCTTCAAAACTCTAATGTTTTGTAGTCCCTGCAATGATTTGCAGATATGGTGACCACAAGCAGTATCCAATACCCAAGAGTTTGAATTAGAAGAGTCTAATGACAAAATTGCATGTATCTCATACATACCTTTTGGTAGCATCACTAGCACCAGGCTTCGCACTTGCAAGGTAAAACCTTGCAGTTTCTTTTCCAGTGACCCGGCTTACCACAATGAAAGCAGGTCATTTGTCTGGAGGCTTCTTCCTTTCTTTTTTTTCTTGATGCCCCCTTTTGGGTTCAACCTCCTCTTGGAACCCTTTTTGCCTATTTTCTTCTTGTTTACACCATCCACAAGAAGAAGTGGAGCCTTATTTTTCTTTAAATAGCTCTCTGCTGTTTTTAACATATTCAACAGCTCAGGCAAGGAAGTGTTAAGTTTGTTCATATGATAATTAAGAACAAACTGTGAAAATGACTCTGGGAGTGACTGAAGGATTAAATCCTGATTCAACTCCCCATCCATACAAAAACAAAACCCATTGACCCAATCGGGTGATTAGGTCAATAACCTTTAATACATGGTCTTGTACGGATGTACCTTCTGTCATCCTTGCATGGAATAACTGCTTAGATATTTCATATCTTGCAGTTCGACTATGTTCTCCATAAAGTTCTTTTAAATTGAGCAATATGGAGTTTGTGTCCATGCTTTCATGTTGCCTCTGTAACTCATTGGTCATAGAGGCAAGCATTATACACTTGACAGTAAGTGAGTCATTTTGCCACGTGTTATATGTGGTCTTATCCTCTTGCGAGGCATCTTCCCCTAATGGTTCCAAGGTTGGGGTATCAAGAATATAAGAAATTCTTTCTTGGCTGAGTACTATCTTCAGGTTTCTCAACCAATCAACATAGTTTGGTCCAGTCAATTTATTTGCATCAAGAATGCTACGGAGTGAGAGTGAAGAGGCCATTTAATCTACATTAACAAAGAGCATTACATAAGCAAACAATCAATGTTGACAAAACATAATTAAATTAGGACTTTAACTTAATTATGTCTCCCACTATTTTATCAAGCATTATAACCCTCATGTGATGATCGAGAAAACCCTAATTGGTTCTCTTAGTGGGGTTGAGATCCTAATTCCTTACAAAGACCTTGTGTGTACACAACAAATCTTATATAAGTTCAAAGGTAGGAAAACTCTTTCCAATTGTAATTCATACAATTCTCAACTTATCTTGGCCTCTAAAATATTAATAGCCTGTGTGTACACAACAAACTATAATATTTTAGTTGAGTTAGACCCTTCATTGCTATATAGTCATGATATTAATTATAATACCTTGTGTGTACACAACAAAAATTATATTAAATCATACCATAAACATCAAATGTACCAAGCCAAAATTATGTTAGTCACCATTAAAAAAAAGGCCTTGTGTGTACACAACAAACCTAATATGGATCATAACATATAATGACTTGGCATGAAGGAAGGCCACATGTAGTGAATATTACACTAAGCATATCAATCAATAATTAAGTTAATCTTATCGCCAGGTAAGTGGGAGAGTGGTGGGAGTCCCCCCGTTGCTTTCCTTAGACACCAATAAGAATTGGCCAGGTTAGTAACGGAACCAATTAAAAACCACGTCCTCTTTACTGATCATGAATCACTTTTCCTAGACACTGAATGATAAACTAATCATATTGATTATTTTTGCTTTTGGTATATGACACTACAACTTAATATGTTTTTAAAGAGGGCTTTATAAAACAAAGCACATTCTAGCAAATATGTGCCATAGTGTGCCATCATACTAGGACAACCATTTACCACATAATGGATCCACCATTATGCCAGGGCAACCTTATTTCAGTATGATGACTAGAAGGCTAAACATATCTCTATACAAATTAAGGTTTAAGTGAAAAAACCTTATTAGTGGCATACATCAAACATATATGCATAATTAACACAAATATGTGATTAGTGTGTCATCATACTAGGACAACCATTTACCACATAATGGATCCACCATTATACCAGGGCAACCTTATTTCAGTATGATGACTAGATCTCTAAACATATCTCTACAACAATTAGGTTTGAGTGAAAACCCTAATTGGTGACATTACATCAAACATATACTACATCTCATGTTACTTATATAAATATGCATCTAAAAATTAGCATATATATTTTAATCTTAATAAGGAGGCTCTGATACCACTGTAGGGTTCGATGGCAAGGCGGAAACATAGATTTCAAAATTTTTATCTTTATGAAATCTTCACCAAACCTTTAACCCAAGATCTCCTTAAAGAATTAAACATATAAGATGTATATATAAGATTTAATCTCAAATTAAAGTACTAATCTGTATCGCTAAAATCCAAACTCTGAATCTCCACCAGGTGCCCAAATGTTCACCCTCCAATGGTGATCCACACAGAAAAAGATGAAGACAACAAATTCTTGTTCTTGGCTCCTCTTCTTGAATTCTTTTTCAAGAATTCATTCTTGGACTTTTAGGCTGAAATTTTCTTTCTTGAAAATTCTTTTCTTCTTCTTCTTTTCTCTTCTTGAATTTTTTTCAAGAATTCCCTTGAATTCCTTTTCTTGAATTGAATTGGAGAAAAATTAAGACAGGCAAAGTCTTAATTCAAGAAGGAAAAGAAGAAGAACAGATCCTTTCCTTTTTCTTTCCTTTACCGTTCAAGACCTTCTTCTTATTCTTGTTTAGGGTCAGAGTTTTGACAGAGGATACCTCTGTAAGGGAAACAATACCCAACAAGAACAAGGGGAAGGAGTATTCTGGAGAGGAAGAAAGGAATATGATCTCTAAATTATCTTACATGAAACCCCTGAGAACCAACCCTATTTATAGATCTCAGAGGGGCGTCTTCTCAAAACAACGCAACCCTCTGAAACCCTAGGAATCACGATCCCTCATTCCTCACGTGTTCCCTCAACCAAAAGTCAGGATTATCCGATTTAATTTTTTATTTTTTCCGACGAGGAGGACTCTCGAAAAAACTTCAGGAAGAATCGTGCCTTTTGGAGACGGATTTGCGACCGAAAAGCGATGGATCTTTTCCTTAATTTTTTCTGGCCATCAGATCTAGATCCAAGGGCATCAGAAAGGATCTGAATCGCACCTTTTTCAGATTTTTCTCCGATGGTATTTTCTTTCTCACGTGCATGAAGAGGAGTCCACGCGCGTGGACTCTTCTTCTTGGCGCGCGCGGGTGAGAAAGGGAGAGGGCGGCTTGGAGAGAGGGTCTCAGTGAACTTAATTCACTTGGGTTCATCATGGGTTATCCCAATGTCCTAAAATTTAAATTAGACCTTAATCTGGTTCAATTAGAACCCAATTAAGCCCAATTCGGAACCAAATTCGAATTGATTCGAATAGAAATTTGGTCTGCAGCACATGCTAGTGTGTTTATCCTGCAAACATTATTTAATTCCAAATTAAATCCTTCATCAATTTTCTTTTGTGTGTGACCCATTGGGTTCCACACCTAGCCAGCAGTAGGTCCGAGTGCTATTTGACTTAATTCGGTTAGATCTCAACTAAGCCAATTTAGGTCAACTCAAACTAGCTCGACTCGGTCAATTAGAATCTAATTCTAATTAACTGATTTGAATTACCATAACTCAATCATATACCTACAAGACAAGATTGACGTCTAGCAACGTATTATGTCTACCCGAAGATGTGGAATTTTGGTGGAATTACCAAAATACCCTTCAGGTGAGTTACTGGGCAATTCAGTCCTTTGATCAACTTGCATCCCGAATATGATTATGAATATGGATACTTGTCAAATCCAATTTCATATTCATCCCTAGCTCAATCTTTATAATGATGATTCATTAATGAACCATTAGAAATAACTCTAATGTTCATACTTTGATCAAAGATTTCCTGAATCCATCATTTGAAATTAGCTGGATGCAATTCCCTCTTACTAGGGCTGATCAATTCCTTGTTGACCTACTCACAACCTCCATATACAATCCACCATAACCAGTATCACCTCTTGCATGACTCAGTGTCATGATTGATTGCGAACCAAAGTATGGATTCATATATATAAGGTACTATGGTAGTCTCAGGTCAAAGGACCACATGCACTACTCCCACTATGAGAATTATCTATTGACAACAGATAAGGTTCCATTAGATATTCTCAATCTGGATCAATTCAGTGAACTCATTCTCTAATGAACACTCACATCCTAGTATTAGTGTCAAACACAAGTGACTGTGAGATCAGTCACCCTCATCACAAAGCATATATAGGATGTGCTGGTCTTGTCGGAAAACATTGATCCCCAACTCAATGTCCCATCGACCAGGAATATTTTAGATTAGGATTTTAAGGCTTTAGGTCTCACTGGTATGATCTCATCATAACCCTAGAACCATAGCCCTAATCTATGGGGTTCATCATAAAATCATAAAGACACAGCGTATGATGAAAATAATGCCTTTATTATAAAAAAAATGTCAATTCATTGATTTTGGGATCAAAATACAATATTTCAATTGGCTTTCAGGGCACAATCTTTCAGCCAAAAGCTTGGTTCCAGGCTTTGATGTCTCAAAGCTCGGCTCGAAGACTTGGTGGCCAGAAAGCTTGGTTCCGGGCTTTGTGGTCGAAGATCTGTGCTCCGGGTTTTGATGTCTTAGAGCTGGGCTTGAAGACTTGTTGGCCGAAAAGCTAGGTTCCGGGCTTTGGTGTCCTGAAGTTGGGCTCGAAGACTTATGGCCGCAAAGCTTGGTTTGGGCTTTGATGTCTCAAGCAGGGCTCGAAGTCTTGGTGGCCGGAAAGCTTGGTTCCAGGATTTGATGTCTCAGAGCTAGGCTCGAAGACTTGGTGGCTAGAAAGCTTGGTTCCGGGCTTTGTTGGCCGAAGATCTGAGCTACGAGATTCGATGTCTTGGAGCTGGGCTCGAAGACTTGGTGGCCGGAAAGCTTAATTCCAAGCTTTGTTGGTCGAAGATCTAAGCTCCTGGCTTTGATGTCTTGGAGCTGGGCTTGAAGACATGATGGTCGAAAAGCTTATTTCCGGGCTTTGTTGGCCAATGATCTGTGCTCCGGGCTTTGATGTCTTGGATCTGGGCTCAAAGACTTAGTGGCCAGAAAGCTTGGTTCCGGGCTTTGTTGGCCGAAGATCTGAGCTCCGGGCTTTGATATCTTGGAGCTAGGCTCGAAGATTTGGTGGCCGGAAAGCTTAGTTCTAGGCTTTGTTGGCCGAAGATCTGAGCTCTGGGCTTTGATGTCTTAGTGCTAGGCTCTAAGACTTGGTGGTCGGAAAGCTTGGTTCGGGGCTTTGATGTCTCGGAGCTAGGCTCGAAGACCTCGTGGCCAGAAAGCTTGGTTCCGAGCTTTGTTGGCTGAAGATCTGAGCTCTGGACTATGAAGTCTTGGAGCTGGGCTCAAAGACTTGGTGGCTGGAAAGCTTTGTTCCAAGCTTTGGTGTCTAGGAGCTTGGCTCGAAGACTTGGTGGCCGGAAAGCTTGGTTCCGAGCTTTGTTGGCCAAAGATCTGAGCTCCGGGCTTTGATGTCTTGGAGCTTGGCGAAGACTTGGTGGTCGGAGAGCTTGGCTCTGGGCTTTGAGCACCAGACCTGGTGTCTGGCGAAGATTCTCCTGCAAGGCAAAAGTATTTGCACAAGGAGAACTTTGATCATTGGTGAGAAAGAACCTTACACCATTGATGCCGGGGAGCTAGGTCTCGGGCTTCGGAGTCGGAGAGTCGGGCTTCAAGTTTTATTGTTGGAGGGCTCGACTCCGAGTTTCGGTGCCGAAGAGCTGGGCTCTGAGTTTCGGCATGCCGGACTTTGGGCCGGGCAGCGACATTCCTGCACGACATAAGGCGACTTTTGCAAAAGAGAGTCTTTATTATTATAATGGTAAGCCTTATATTACTGATAATATTTTCTCAGGTTGTAGTTATTCCATGTTCTCGGATTGGCACCGTCCAAATCCGTAAGGTAGTAGGGGCCATGTTGAAGAGCTTCGACCACCTTGTAGGGCCTTTTCAGTTTGGTGAGAGCTTGCCGCACTCCTGGGGCTGAGATGCTTCAGCTCGGTGCAGCACCAGGTTGCCAGGTTGGAAGACCATGGTCCTTACCCGTGCATTGTAGTACCGGGCCACTCGTTACTGGTATGCTGCCATCTAGAGCAAAGCTTTGTCTCTAGTTTCCTCGAGGAGGTCTAAGTTGAATAGGTGGTGCACCGAGTTCTGCACTTCATCATACTGCTGCACGCGCAGCATGGGAACGCCAAGCTCAACTGGGACCATGGCATTAGCATCGAAGACAAGGTTGAATGGTGTTTCGTCCATCGCCGTCCTGGGCGTTGTGTGTTTGGCCCAGAGAACACTTGGAAGCTCTTCTACCCACATGCCCTTGGCCTGGTCCAGCCTAGTCATGAGTCCCTAGAGAATGGTCCTGTTAGTCACTTTGGCCTCTCCATTCATCTGGAGGTGAGTGACAGAGGTGAAGCGGTGCTGGATGCCGTACTCGGCACAAACCCATCAAACTCCTGATTGTTGAACTACCGCCCGTTGTTGGTGATGATGTAGTGGGGGAGTCCGAAGCGACATATTATTGACTTCCAGGACAATTGACGGACCTTGGCCTCTGTGATCCGCACCAGTGGCTCTGCTTCCACCCATTTGGTGAAGTAGTCGATGGCCACCAGCAAGAACTCTATTGCCCCAATGCAGGGGAAATGGCCCTAAGATGTCCATTCCCCATTGGGTGAATGTCCAAGGGTGGAGAGCTGTGAGATCGGTGCCACCGATTGACGTTGTCTGTGGGCATGGTGCTGACATTTGTTGCACTTCTTCATGAAGTCGACACCATCCTACCTCATGGTCTCTCAGAAGTATCCCTAGTGGAGGACTTTATACACCAACATCCTTCCTCCCACGTGGTTCCCGCATAGGCCTTCATGTATCTCCTGGAGAGCGAAGGCTACCTCTACGGGTTTTAGGCACTTCAGGAGGGGGTAGGAATAGGATTGGCGATAGGGCGGTCCTTCCATCATGACAAACTGGGAGGTTTTCTTCTTGATGAGGCTGGCTTTCGCGCAGTCATCGGGCAGGGTGCCATCAGTGATGTATCTAATGTACCTGTCCATCCAGCTCAGCCGCTCAGCTCCGGGTGACTTGCTACACCTCCTCCGGGGCTTCGTAGCATAGATTCTCGAGGTACTCAATGTATGCACACCCTAGCGATGAGTCCGGTAGGGTTGCGAGTCTTGACAGTGCATCCATGGAGCATTCTCTCAATAGGGGATATGGAAGATGTTGAAGCATCGGAAGCCTGCCGTGCATGAGCAGACTCACTCCAGGTACTTCATCATCTCGGGTCCCTGGCTTCATATTCTCCGAAAACTTGTCCAGCCACCAGTTGGGAGTTGGTGAAGACTTTCAGGTTCTGCATGCCCAACTCGCGTGAGACCTTTAGGCCTTCAAGGAGTGCCTCGTACTCCGCCTGGTTATTTATTACAGCGAATTTGAAGCGGAGAGCACATTCTACCATGATCCCACCATCGTTGGTGAGAATGAGGCCTGCTCCGCTCTCGCCGAAGTTGGATGCACCGTCAACATGGAGGATCCAGGGATCCTTTGTTCTTGGCTCAACTTGATGCTTCGGGGATGTTGGCTCCGACTCCTCGACAAGTCCAGTGCACTCGACTAGGAAGTTGGCTAGGACCTGGGCCTTCTGCGATGACCTCGGCCGATATGCGATGTCGAACTCGCTCAGCATCAGGCTCCACTTGGCCAACCATATGGATGTTTCAGGGTAGCTGAGTATGGTCCTCAGTGGCTGATCTATTATGAGCATGATGGGATGCGCTTGGAAGTAGGGCCTAAGGTGCTTAGCAGACATTATTAGAGCAAAAATAAGTTTCTTGAAGTGGGTATACCTGATCTCTGCATCGTGGAGGATTGCTAGTATAGTATACCGGCTTGAGCTTCTGATCCATTCTCACCCGCATGGATGAAGACCGAGCTGACAGCTCCAGGTGTGACCGCGAGGTAAAGCAGAAGCTCTCTTTTCCTTTGGTCTTGAGGGCAGTGAGGGAGAAGCCAGGAACTCCTTCAGTTCTTCAAAGGCTATCCTGCACTCCTCCGTCCAGGTGAAGTCATGCATCTTGCACAGTGCCTTGAAGAAGGGAAGGCAGCAGTCGCCAACCTCAAGATGAACTGGCTCAGAGCTGTAGTATGCCCTGTCAGGCACTGGACCTGCTTCTCTGGGTTTGCTTCAATGCCCTGGATGTTGGTGTTCCATGTCAACGATTGCCTGGACCTTCTCTGGGTTTACTTCAATGCCCCTCTGAGTGACCATGAAGTCCAGGAACTTTCCTGCTGCCACTCCGAAGGTGCACTTTGCTGGGTTTAGCCTCATCTGGTGCTTTCGAAGGTTGTTGAAGGCTTTGACAAGGTCGGCGATGTGATCTGAGCTCGGCTTGCCCATGACAAGCATGTCATCCATGTACACGTACATGTTCCGGCCAATATAGTCTTTGAAGACCCTATTGACCAGACATTGGTACATGGCTCCGGTGTTCTTTAGACTGAAGGGCATCATTTTGTAACAGTACGTCCCTTGGTCGGTAATAAAGGCTGTGTGCTCCTCGTCCTCTAGGTGCATTCGGATCTGATATTATTCGGAGAAAGCATCCATGAAGGAGAGTAGCCGGTGACCCGAGGTGGCATCCACCAGTTGGTCAATCTTTGGTAAAGGGAAGCTGTCCTTCGACATGCCTTGTTGAGGTCAGTGTAGTTCACACAGATCCTCCATTTGTCGTTACTCTTCTTCACCATCACCACATTCCCCAGCTAGCTTGGGTATTGTACCTCCCAGATGAAGCCGGCAGCGAGGAGTTTGTCAACTTCCTCGTTGATTGCTGCCTGCCTCTCTGGGGTGAAACTTCTCTTCTTCTACCAAACTGGCCTGTACTTTGGATCAATGCTCAGCTTTTGGGTGATGATGTCAGAGGGGATACCTAGCATATCAGTCGCTATCCAAGCGAACACATCTGCATTCGCCCGTAACAACTCCAATAGATGGGCCCTCTCCTTATCTTGTAGCTGGGCCATGATTTGCATGTCTTCTCCTGGTCAGCTTCGAACGGAAAAGATAGCAGACGTTCGACCGGGCCACCCCTGGGGTCTTGTGCCCTTTATGGAAACAACGGTATCGAGCAGATTGAGCCCGGGTCGGTCAAGTATCACATTATAGGCCGAAGGAAGCCTAACCACCGTGAAGGTCATCATAACAGTGCTCTATCGAGGTGGAGTCTAGGTGGTGACTGGGAGAGTAATCTCTCCCTCAAACCTCACAGAATCTCCCCTGAAGCTGACAAGGGGCATGTGCACAGTTTTGAGCCGAGTGGAGGACAAGTTCATTCTGGAGAAGGCATCGTAAAAAGTACATCTATGGAGCTTCCACTATCATCCATGATACGTTTTATAGGATGCTTCATGATCATCATCTCGATGACCACAGCATCATTATTTAAATTCTACCCCCCCATCTCCCCCTTTCCACATAAAGGAGAGTACATTTTCAGAATACCCTGCCCCCCGAGCCTTCTTGGATGTGCGCTCCACTCCCCAGCATATCATCCCCACCGGCTTCTCGGTATATAGGTTGTCAACCACAGGAACTGGCAGGAGAGTGACAAGTCCCTGAGGTTCTGTCAAAGGTTTGCCCCCTACGAAGCTCCTGAGGTAGCCTCTCTTGATGAGCTCTTTAATCTCCTTCTTGAGATTATGGCAGTCCTCGGTGTCGTGGCCGTGGTCGTGGTGGTAGTGATGCAGAAACTATATATGCATGCAAGTATTTTTTTGTATTTAATGTTAAGTTGTATGATTAATCCTGAAGAACAGACCAAGTAAAGATGTAAAGAGTTTTATATAAAAACAAGAAACTAACAACATGCATAGGACCTAAAAGCAATAGAAAAGAAGGATCGCCGAGGTTGAGAAGCCTCGGTTGGACTAGTTCACCTACAATATAGCTACTGGCGACAGAGGGGGTATACTTGGCAACGGTGGAAGCGCCTGGTGTAGATCGTATATGAAGAGATCGCTCTCACTCTGGATGCGGCATGGAAAACCAAGCCAGAGACCCACGATTCTTGGCTTTCTGCTCGGTGGTCCGATTACGGTCCAGCTAGGGTCGTTGGATTCGTCGGAGTCGAGGGACCTATAAATTACCTTTCAAGGATTAGAAAACATAGTAGGATAGAAGAAATAAAGGAAAAACACCAAAGGGAAGTTGTTGATTGGAGTGGGTGGCTAGGGTTTTGAAGAGCTGGATGGTGGCTAGGGATAGGGCACAGAACATCAGGAAGAAGGAGGAGCTCACACAGAATCCCCTTAGCACATAGCAGGTAGCACAACAATTAGAAGTAATCAATTATATTTCATGAATAAAAGTGATTAAATTTTCATACAAGGGGTCCCTTATATAGAGTCATGAGACTTAGGGCCCAAGCAAAAGAAAATAATGAAAATAATGGGTGACCACTTTCTTCCTAAAGTGTGGGGCTAAATACATGGAAGAAAATACTCTCCCACTTTCATCCTAAAGTGTGGGGCTGAATACATGGAAGAAAACACTCTCATGCCATACAAAATCCCTCCAAATAAGTAGGTAGTGGACATCCAAAGGGGGGGATCACTTCTTTCCTAAGCAAGCTGGCATGAATCAAGGGATTCATGTTTATCCGTTTTGACTTTCCTTCTTGTCATGCTGGCGTGTGGAGCTAGTGTGCTTGGGTGTGGAAGGGGTGTGCTGGCATATGGTCATCAACTCCTCATGCATGGGCCAACTTCATGATCCTCCAAGTAATCCTAGGTGGTGTAATCCAGGGTGTGACTGGGCTCCATGTGGCTGCTGAAGTGGCATGCTGGGTGGTGTCCTTCACATGCTTGAGCCTTCTTTGACTGGGCTTGACTCAAACAGACTCAATATAACAGGACATGATTACAAGACTCGAAATATGATTAGCTCAACATGAGCAGACTTGACCGACTGATCTAAAACCCTAATGGTATAAATCAAATGCTACATACAGGACTCAGAAAGAAAACTAGCTCAACATGAGCTACTAGTACAGCACTTAAGTAAGAAAAAGACAAGGACTAAGCCTTTATTACAAATGGACTCAAATGCGACTAAGTAATCCACAGGTTGAGAAGCCTCTGTCTTATTCTGGTGCCTCTAGTGTCCCCACCAATTCTCCTGGGGTGGGAGGAACTCGATCCTATCGAGTGTAGATCAGGCTGGCTGACATATCTCTCAAGGAGGTCTGGGTTGAGGTGCTGCAAGTCCTCTCAAGAAATCCATGAATCGTCAGACTCTAGCTTGCCTTGCCATCGAACCAGGTAGCGTTAATAGAAGTGGCCCCGGGTTGTGATGGCTTGATCATCCAGAATATGCTCGATCCATTCTCCTCACTCAGGCCAATTAATTGGTGGACACTCTGGGTTAGGGTCACTCACAATGGAAGGAGTAGGTCCAAAGGCCTCGCTGGGTATCGCTGCCGGTTTCCTATACTCAACCAGGTCTGCGATATTGAAGGTAGAACTAATGCCAAAATCGGGAGCCAAATCTAACACATAGGCTTCGGTCCAACCTTCTCTATCACTTTAAAAAGTCAGGCTCTGCGAGCATGAAGCTTCTCTTTTAGGCCTAACTAAGCCTAACCAAGATAGAATCCACTACATCAAATTCCTTGGCCCTTCTTCAGGAATTAGCCAGTTTCTTTCAAATTAGTGTAGGTGTGAACATGCTGGGCACATGCAGACTCCTAACAGGTGATGCAAAGGGCTCAAACTATCACCTAACAGACTTGACTGTGCATTCCTATCGAAGGAATTTTTATTAAACTTTTTGGACCTAAACCTAACAGATCATAGGTTCTCTAGGTTTGGTCCTAGCTTGACATGCACATGAAAACTTACAATGGGCTCCTAGCAAATTTCATAGGGTATGCCAGAAGTATAATACAAACCTAATATGCATAATGAATGCATGCAGTATGCTAATTTCTACTAAATGCAATCTAACGATCCTAGAAATGCTGGAGGAGTCTGGAAAGAGTAGAAAATAGGAAATGGGTTCAAAATTAGTCTGGTAGGTTAGGGAAAAAGGCTCAGGGTTAGTTGGATACAGTAGGATAAAAAAGGGGTGTCAGGAACTAATCCTAGACTAATGAGGCTAACATGATGAGGTTGAGGTATATCTATAGGGTTTGCATAATGGAAGGTTGGGTTACTAATCTCAAGGAAGAGGTCCTTAATTGAAACTATAGGAGGGGGCTCATCCTAGGGATGCTGATTCAAAGAGATCAAGTCCTTAATAAATTCTTCTGGTTCCTGTATTTTAGGACTAGACTCTAAAATTTGGCTCTCCTCTATGGTTTCCTCAGGTAAGGTTCTAGCAGTAGTCTCTAGGTTCTCTTCCTCTAATTGTTCTTCTACTATAGCTTTAGGTTGGGTATAGTCAGGGTCAACTAACTCTAGATTGGCTTCTACCTGGGTACCTATGTGGTCAACTAATTCTAGGACTTCTAGAGGTGTCTCGTCTTCTTCCTCATACTCATCCACTAAGTTCACATCAGCTTCATACACTTCCTCTTTAATTTAAACCTTGTGAATCAAAGGGATGGTAGGGGAATGTCAGCTAAGGGAAAATAGGCTAGGTCCTGGTTTCTGATTACAGGCACTATTCCTAGTGGTTCAGGTTGCCTAAGGGAAAGTGGCTTACTATTGGGCTCATATCTAGGAGTATTAACGTTATGGGTTTGATCGATGGCCTATGGGTTCGGATCTATAGGTCATGGGTCTATTAGTCTTATAGGGAGTGGGTGCGTAGGATCTATGTTCATAGGTTTTGGGTACATAGGTTCTAGGTTCATATAATTTGGGTAAAGGTGGCTCAGGTTTGGATCTAGCCTAGGTCCTACGGGTTTCTCTAGGGTTCCTATCCTATTCTCCATCTGGTCAAACTTATGGTTCATCTGGGCTATTTGGTCTACAAGGGCTTGAATCTTGGCTTCCAACTTATCCATGGGTTCAGGGAGATGGTGGATGAAATGGGACTCCTGATCCAGTGCACATGCAAGACTCAAGACTAACTCGACTATGGTTGCCTAGACCTAAAGCCCAATCAGAATGGGTTGACTCAACTTACACACAACTAAAATCTTAATCCTTCAATCTGGCCAAGTAAGAGGAGGGATGGTGGGAGGCACCCCTGCTCTCAAAGGGACCTAATTAAGGAACCACCGATCCGCTTAGGTTGTTTGTTACTGTACCTCTTGCCTAGACACTAGAATCCAATAATAGGAGATGAATTGGGTGTACTAGTCATCCCACAATGAAGAACCCAACCGATGGGTGTCCCTTGCCCACTAGGGCAAATTAATTCTAGTTAATTTTAGATTAGGCTTGGGATCGAATGCAAGGGATGTGGTTTTGGGCTAAGAAGAGGTTATCAACTTCTCCCATTATCTAACATAAAGAAAGTGCCCTCAAAGTAATTTATGCAATGATGGCAGGCAGATGAAGATGCAAATTAGGGTTTTGATGGTAGTTTTTTGATATATAGATTTTGGAATTTATCTTAAATAGGAAGATAATTATAGATTATACTCTATATGAAGAAAGATAAATAAAAAAGATATGCAAAGATTATACAAAAAAACCCTGAACTAAAAAAACCTGACTTTTCGAATTGCTTTGCTGCCAAAAGAGCAGAATTGTTCTCAGGCAGTGTTTCGATTGGAAGAAAATCCACATATCGAATAATTCCTGAGAAAATTTTGAAAATACTTTTAATTATGAAGAATCTAGAAAAATAAATTTCATAATTTTTTGAGTTTTATGAAATCAAAACAATTAAGAAAACAATGTATATTGAAAAGGCCGAAAATGAAAAAAAACTAATGGAACTCTTTGTGTTCTTCTTTAGGGGTCAATTCACAGTAGCACCCCTACTGCCATTGGAGATCCCATCAATTGGGAAAGAGGGTTTTTAAGCCTTACCAGTCTCCTATGATCGCTGGATGGCCATGGTGAAGCACCCGATCCGAATATCCAAATAGAACTGAGCCCAACCTGGCTCTGATACAAATGATGCGGAACTATTTATATGCATGCAAGTATTTTTTGTATTTTAATGTTAGGTTGTATGATTAATCCTGAAGAATAGACCAAGTAAAGATGTAAAGAGTTTTATATGAAAATAAGAAACTAACAGCATGCATAACAGGACCTAAAAGCAATAGAAAAGAAGGACCGCCGAGGCTGAAAGCCTCGGTTGGGCTAGTTCATCTACAATATGGCTATTGGTGACAGAGGGAGTGTACCTGGTTATGGTGGAAGCACCTGGTGCAGATCGTACATGAAGAGATCGCTTTCACTTTGGATGCGGCCTGGAAAACCAAGCCAGAGACCCGCATATTATCGACTTTCTGCTCGGTGGTCCGATTGCGGCCTGGTTGGAGTCGTTGGATTTGTCGGAGTCGAGAGACCTGTAAACGACTTCCAAGGGTTAGAAAACATAGTAGGAAAGAAGAAATAAAGAGAAAATAGCAAAGAAAAGTTATTGATTAAAGTGGGCGGCTAGGGTTTTGGAGAGCTGGATGGCGGTTGGAGACAGGGCATAGAACACCAGGAAGGAGGGGCTCACACAGAATCCACTTAGCACACAGCAGGTAGCACACAGCAATTGGAAGTAATCAATTATATTTCATGAATAAAAGTTATTAAATTTTCATACATGGGTTCTCTTATATAGGGTCATGAAACTTAGGGCCCAAGCAAAAGAAAATAAGGAAAATAATGGGTGACCACTTTCTTCCTAAAGTGTGGGGCTAAATACATGGAAGAAAACACTCTCCCACTTTCTTCCTAAAGTGTGGGGCTGAATACATGGAAGAAAACACTCTTATGCCATACAAAATCCCTCCAAACAAGGTAGGTAGTGGACATCCAAAGGGGGGGACCACTTCTTTCCTAAGCAAGCTAGCATGAATCAAGGGATTCATGTTTATTCGTTTTGACTTTCCTTCTTGTCATGCTGGCGTGTGGAGCTGGTGTGCTTGGGGTGTGGAAGGGGTGTGCTGGCGTGTGGTCATCAACTCCTCATGCATGGGCCAACTTCATGATCCTCCAAGTAATCCTAGGTGGTGTAATCCAGGGTGTGACTGGGCTCCATGTGGCTGCTGAGGTGGCATGCTGGGTGGTGTCCTTCACATGCTTGAGCCTTCTTTGATTGGGCTTAACTCAAACAGACTCAATATAACTGGACATGATTACAAGACTCGAAATATGATTAGCTCAACATGAGTGACTTGACCGACTGATCCAAAACCCTAATGGTATGGATCAAATGCTACATACAGGACTTAGAAAGAAAACTAGCTCAACATGAGCTGACTAGTATAGGACTCAAGTAAGAAAAAGAACAAGCCTCATACACACTTCCAAAGAAACATAAATTATCATAAGAAATATTACCAGAGTTTATTCATGAATAAGAGATTATTTTACAAGAAGGGGAGGGGTGGGGTATTTATAGATTCACCCAGGGCCCTTTCCCTATCAAAATTAGATTACAAGTTTTATGGGACAAGGAGTACAAGGTTTAACATGAATTAGGAGTACAAAGTTTGATTGAAATTAAGAGGCCAAAATTCTAGTAGGACATGGATATTGGACTCCATGTACAACTTGGAAGCTTTAACTTTTCTCCATGGACTTGGGCTGGGATGAAATCCTCTTAGGTTGCTTTGACTTTTCCACTTCCTGCTGGGCTTGGACTTGGTCTTGGGCACCTACCTTGGTTGACCTAGACTGGGATGGGCACCAACTACAAGAATGGGCCTGAGGGGCACCATCTCTTGATGGGCTTCTAGACTGGGGCACTTGGAAGAAAGAATATTCCCATAGGGTGCTAGGTATCTTCAAATATGTAGTGCGCCATGGGCTTGGGTGGCATGAAAGGAGCCCAGATGTTGGGCCGGTGACTTGAGTGCAAGTCCAATAATCCTCCTCTTGAGCAAGAAAGTTACAAGACTCATATGACTGAATTGAAACTGGGTGGACTTCTTGACTGGACTAACAAAACTTACAAATGGACTCAAGTAATAGGACTCAATGTACAAAACAAGGAATTTCAACTGACGTAGTGAACCTGATTGGCTCACTTGATTACAGGACTTAACAAAAATTGACCAACACATGACTTAGAGAACAAATTGAAGCTTGAAGTCATGTCTGATCTGATGTCCCCATCAATTCTCCCGGGGTGGGAGGAACTTGACCCTATCGAGAAACAAGGTCGATCTAGCTCAGGTATTGCTCTAACAGGTTTGGGTCAAGGCATTGAGGATCCTCTCAAGTGATCCACGAATCCTCAAATCTTGGTCAACCTTGCCAACAAACCAAGTGACATGAAAGCCTTTGTCCGGGTACCAATGGCTTGGTCATCCAGGATATGCTCAATCTTTCCTCTCACAGGCTAAAATGATGTGGACACTTAGGGTTGAGTTCGCTTTCAAAGAAAGTGTCAGGCTCATAGGCTCATTGGGTATCATTGCTGGCTCCCTATACTCAACTAAGTCTGAGATATTGAAGGTTGAGCTTAATGCCTAATTTGGTAACTCAGGCACTAGGTCCAACTTTCTTTATCACTTTGATGGATCCAGCTCACAGGCATGTAGCCTAATTGTTACAAGATTTCCTAGTAAACTCTTAGACTCTTTTTGAAATTTAACCATTTTTTATAAAAACATTGCTTACATTAATCTTATGATTAATTCTTCTTGCAAATCTATAATCATGCAGTGCTAATGACACAAGACAAGCAAACAAAACACCTAATACGGTTAAATGAGTCAAGCCAACACTTATTGATATGTAGACTCGACAAAACCCTAAGCTACAATTATGGGTTTATCCCTTGGTCAGGTGGGTGACATGTAGATGAGAACTTGGCATGCACTCCTAACAGATGCCATATGGTCCTCCAAAAGTAAAAGGCAAACATGACATGCTCAATGAATGAATGCAACATGCTAATCTCAAGAAAATGCAATCTAATGGTCCTAGAAATGCTAGAAGTTTCTGGAAAGGGTAAAAAATAAGAGGTGGGTTCAGGGTTAGTCTGGTAGGGTAGAAAGTAAGAAGGAGGTTTAGGGTTGATTAGATAGAATAGGATACAGGAAGGGGTGTCAGTGATTAGTTCTGGACTAATAAGGTTGACCTTATGGGGCTGAGGTATACCTAAAGGGTCTGCATTATGGAAGAATAGGTCACTAATCTTGGGGAAGAGATCAATTAGAGTCAAAGGAGTGACTTCATCCTGAGGGTGCTGGTTAAAGAGATCATGTCCTTAATAAATTCCTCGGGTTCTTGAATCTTAGTACTAAACTCTATAATTGGCTCTCTTCTAGTGTCTCCTCAGGTAGAGTTGTAGTTACAAGATCATGGGTTTCTTCCTCTAATTGGACTCCCACTACAGGTTCAATTTGGGTGTGGTTAGGGTCAGCTAACTTTGGGTTGGCTTCTATTTGGATATGGTTAGGGTCAACTAGTTCTGGGTTGGTTTCTACTTGGGTCTGGTCAGGGTTAACTAATTCTAGGTCATCTATAGTTATCTCTTCTTCTTCTTCCTCATACTCATCCACCAAGCTCACATCAACTTTATATATCTCCTCTTCAAGGTCATTCTGGTAACCAATGGGGTGGAAAGAGGGGGTTGGCTAAGGAAAAATTGACTAATGACTGGGATAAGGGTGGGTTAACTAAGAGGAAGTAGACTAATACTAGGCTCATATCTAAGGGTACTAATCCTATGGGTTGCTTGGGTATTTAATTAGGTCATTTGGTTGATCTGGGTGGTTAATTCGGCAAACTGATTTTGGGATTGGGTGGTCATCTGGGTAAACTGTTTTGGGTTTGGTGTTTATCTGGGCAAACTGATCAGTCATGGCTTTCAAGAGAGTTTCAAAATTAGGATCCATGGTTGAACTAGGTTTGGGCTTAGACTAGTTGTACTAGACTCTTGACCAGTTGGTCATGCAATCAATCACTCAAAGTGGTATGGTGCAGTCAAGCATGCAAGGATTAGTACATTCTAGGGTTTGCTAGACCTAGAGCCAAAATTGAGTGGGTCGACTCAACTTACACCCAACTCAACAATTAATCCTTCCACTGGCCAGGTATGGGGTGGAAGTGTGGGAGCACCCCCTACTTTTGCAAGGACCCAATTAAAGAACCATGACACCACTTAGTGTTGTTTGACTTTGGACCCCCATTCTTAGACACCAATTTCCAGTAATAGTTGAATATTGAGTGCACTAGTTTACCCACACAATTCGGACCCAACCTGTTGGTGTCACCTAGCTCTCTAGAGCAGATTAGGTCTAATTAATTTTAATTAAGGCTTGGGTTTTGATGATGGTAGTTCTTTTGGCCCTAGGACAAGTAATGACCTTCTGCCCTGATCTGAGATAGAGAGAGTGCCCTTAAGATTAGTTTGATTATGATGCACAATCGATGATCCTGATGCAGTCTAAAAATAAAATAGAAAATAATTTTTTTATTTTTATGAGTTGGCAAATTAAATTTAAGTTGGTTAAGTTATCAAACAAAATTTGGCATGGGCTGGGAAGGGTTTGGTAGTTGATTAGGTTGGATTAAGTCAAGTATGCAGAAATCATAGAAACCGAAATTAGTGTTTTTTTTGATGTAGAAGTTAGCATGGATTTCAATGTAGAAAATTTCAAAAAAAATTATAGAAAATAGAATGATGTGTGAGGATGATTCCTATCAAATTTTATGGAAAACAAAAATGGTATGATGATGCAAAACCTAGGGTCTCTAACTGGGTGCAGAAAACATAGAAATCTAATTAGGGTTTCTAGGATGCCAAATTTTTTGTAATTTTTGATTCTGTAAAATCTGTGAAAAATATCAGTAAAATAGAGTCCTCGACAAAGATGACGTGAAGCAAATTTAGAGAAAAATAAAATTCCTAGGTTGACAAAATAGATCTAAGCTTGGACCCCTAATGCAGATGACAGGATGCCAATTTTTGTTAGAGTTTTATTTTTACTATATTTTTTGTGTATTTTCAGACTTGAAAAATTCCAAAAAAATAACAAGAAAATAAACGATATTCATCGTGAAAATCAGAAAAAAATATAAAATTTTGATGGGGGAAACAATCCTATATTTTGAGGGGTTATGCAGAAATCAGGATGCAGAAATCTAAACTAGGATTTACGAACATGCCCTAAACTATGCTCTGATACCAAAATTAATGAGGGATGGGATTCTAATATGATGTAGGATGATATGCAATGGATGAACATGAAGAAAATCAGATTAAGGTAAGCAAATATTTTTGGATTTTTGTGTATGATTTTGATTGCCAAAACTAGCCTAAATTAGGTTAGGGTTATCCTGTATCAATTAGCTTCCTACCCACATGCTAGATCAATAAAAAAGAATAGAAAATCAAGATCCTATGTCTAAGAAGGCCTATTAGGAGCATGTTCAACTTCAGGAAATCAGAAAAAGTGAGATGGGAATTAGGTTTAACATACCAGGCAATGATTTCTTGTTGCTGTAGAAGAGATCTCTCCACTCAGATTGGTGCCTGGATGTCCCGGTCACTTTCTCACAAATCCATTGACTTTTTATAAAATTGGTTTGGGGCAAAGAAGAATTATCTAAGGGTGTAGCATTGGAGAGGTCCTACAAATGTCAAAATTTAGAGGTGAACAAGAAGGGGAAAATAAGAAACTGGAGCTCGGGTTGAAGGATGATTGGATGATGGAGTTGCAGGGGGTGGCAGCCTTGGAGAAAGCTTTTAGGCATCTGGATCTTGGAGAGGGATGATGGTGGGCATCTTAGGGCTCTTGCTTGGATGGATAATGGCTAGGATTTAGTATGAAGAAAAAAGAACAAGTCTCACACACACTTCCAAAGAACACAAATTGTTATAAGAAAAATTTACCAGAGTTTATTTCATGAATAAGAGATTATTTTACAAGAAGGGGAGGGGTGGGGTATTTATAGATTCACCCAGGGCTATTTTCCTGTCAAAATAGGAACAAGTTTGTATGGGATAAGGAGTACAAGGTTTAACTAGAATTTGGAGTACAAAGTTTGATTGAAATTAGGAGGCATAAATTCTAGTAGGACTTGGATATTGGACTCCATGTAGAACATGGAAGCTTTGACCTTTCTCCATAGACTTGGGCTGGGATGAAATCCTCTTGGGTTGCTTTGACTTTTCCACTTCCTGCTGGGCTTGGACTTGGTCTTGGGCACCAACCTTGGTTGACCTGGACTGGGATGGGCGCCAACTACAAGAATGGGCCTGAGGGGCACCAGCTCCTGATGGGCTTCTGGACTGGGCTGCTTGGAAGAAAGAATATTCCCCTAAGGTGATAGGTATCTTCAAATATGGAGGGCGCCATGGGCTTGGGTGGCATGAAAGGAGCCCAGATGTTGGGCCGGTGACTTGAGTGCAGGTCCAATAATCCTCTTCTTGAGCATGAAAGTTATAGACTCATATGACTGAATTGAAACTGGGTGGACTTCTTGATTGGACTAACATAACTTATAAATGGACTCAAGTAACAGGACTCAATGTACTAAACAAGGAACTTCAACTGACGTAGTGAACCCGACTAGCTCACTTGATTACAGGACTTAACAAAAATTGATCAACACATGACTTAGAGAACAAACTGAAGCATGAATTCTTTGTTTGATATGATGTCCTCATCAATTCTCCCGGGGGGGGAGGAACTTGATCCTGCCGAGTAAGAAGGTCAATCTTGCTTAGGTATTGCTTTGACAGGTCTGGGTTGAGGTGTTGTGGATCCTCTTGAGTGGTCCACGAATCGTCAGATCTTGGTCGACCCTTCTAATGAACCAAGTGACATGGAAGCCTTTGTCTGGGTACCAATGGCTTGGTCATCCAGGATACACTCAATCTTTTCTCTAATAGGCTAAATTGATGTGAACACTCAGGGTTGGATTCGCTTTCAAAGAAAGGGTCAAGCTCAATAGGCTCATTGGGTATCATTCCTGGCTCCCTATACTCAACTAAGTCTGAGATATTGAAGGTTGAGCTTAATACCTAATTAGGTAACTCAGGCACTAGGTCCAACTTTCTTTATCACTTTGATGGATCCAGCTCATAGGTATGTAGCCTAATTGTTACAAGATTCTCCCAGCAAACTCTTAGACTCTTTTCAGAATTTAACCCATTTATATAAAAACATTAATTACATTAATCTTATGATTAATTCTTCATGCAAATATCTAATCATGTAGTACAAATGACACACAACAACTCCTATTGACATGCAGACAAAACACCTAATGCAGGCAAATGACTCAAGCCAACACTTATTGATATGTAGACTTGACAAAACCCTAAGCTACAACTATGTGTTTATCCCTTGGTTAGGTGGGTGACATGTAGATGAGAACTTGGCATGCACTCCTAACAGATGCCATATGGTCCTCCAAAAGTAAAAGGCAAACATGACATGCTCAATGAATGAATGCAACATGCTAATCTCAAGAAAATGCAATCTAATGGTCCTAGAAATGCTGGAAGTTTTGGAAAGGGTAGAAAATAAGAGGTGAGTTCAGGGTTAGTCTGGTAGGGTAGAAAGTAAGAAGGGGGTTCGGGGTTGATTGGATAGAATAGGATATAGGAAGGGGGTGTCAGTGATTAGTCCCAGACTAATAAGGTTGACCTTATAGGACTGAGGCATACCTACAGGGTCTGCATTATGGAAGAATAGGTCACTAATCTCGGGGAAGAGATCAATTGGAGGCAAAGGAGTGACTTCATCCTGAGGGTATTGGTTTAAAGAGATCATGTACTTAATATATTCTTTGGGTTCTTGAATCTTAGGACTAAACTCTATAATTGGGCACTCTTTTATTGTCTCCTCGGGTAGAGTTACGTTGCAGGATCATGGGTTTCTTCCTCTAACTGGACTCCCACTACAGGTTCAGTTTTGGTGTGGTTAGGGTTAGCTAACTTTGGGTTGGCTTCTATTTGGATATGGTCAGGGTCAACTAATTCTGAGTTGGTTTCTACTTGGGTCTGGTCAGGGTTAACTAATTCTAGATCATGTATTGGTATCTCTTCTTTTTCTTCCTCATACTCATCCACCAAGCTCACATCAGCTTTATATATCTCCTCTTCAAGGTCATTCTGGTAAACCAATGGGGTGGTAAGAGGGGGTTGGCTAAGAAAAAATTGACAAATGACTGGGGTAAGGGTGGGTTAACTAAGAGGAAGTGGACTAATACTGAGCTCATATCTAAGGGTGCTAATCTTATGGGTTGCTTGGGTATTAATTGGGTCATTTGGTTGATCTGGGTGGTTAATTCGGCAAACTGATTTTGGGATTGGGTGGTCATCTGGGTAAACTGGTTTTGGGTTTGGGTGTTCATCTAGGCAAACTGATCAGTCGTGGCTTTCATGGCAGTTTCAGAATTAGGATCCATGGTTGAACTAGTTTTGGGCTTAGACTGGTTGTATTGGACTCTTGACCTGGTGGTCATGCAATCAATCACTCAAAGTGGTATGGTGCAGTCAAGCATGCAAGGATCAGTACGTTCTAGGGTTTACTAGACCTAGAGCCAAAATTGAGTGGGTCGACTCAACATACACCCAACTCAACAACTAATCTATCCACTGGCCAGGTATGGGATGGGAGTGTGAGAACCCCCTACTTTCGCAGGGACCCAATTAAAGAACCATAACACCACTTAGGTTGTTTGACTCTGGACCCCCAGCCTTAGACACCGATTTCAAGTAATAGTTGTATATTGAGTGCACTAGTTTATCCACACAATTCGGACCTGACCTATTGGTGTCACCTAGCTCTCTAAAGCAGATTTGGTCTAATTAATTTTAATTAATTCTTTGGTTCTGATGATGGTGGATGTTTTGGCCCTAGGACAAGTAATGACCTTTGTCCTGATCTGAGATAGAGAGAGTACCCTTAAGATTAGTTTAATGATATGATGCACAATCGATAATCCCGATGCAGTCTATAAACAAAATAGAAAATAATTTTTTTGTTTTATGAGGTGGCAAATTAAATTTAAGTTGGTTAAGTTATCAAACAAAATTTGGCATGAGTTGGGAGGGGTTTGGTAGTTGATTAGGTTGGATTAAGTCAAGTATGCAGAAGTCACAGAAACCAAAATTAGGATTTCTCTTTTGATGCAGGAAGTTAGAATAGCTTTAAAAGCAGAAAAATCCAAAAAAAATATAAATAAGAAATGACGTGTGAGGATGCTTCCTACCAAATTTTATGCAAAAAAAAAAATGGTATGATGATGCAAAACTAGGGTTTCTAACTGGGTGCAGAAAACATAGAATTCTAATTAGTGTTTCTAGGTTGCCAAATTTATTGTAATTTTTGGTTCTGTAAAATCTATGAAAAATATCAGTAAATAGAGTCCTCCACAGAGATGACTTGATGCAAATTTAAAAGAAAAATAAAATTCCTTGGTTAATAAAACAGATCTAAACTTGGACCCCTAATGCAGATGACAGGATGCCAATTTTTGTTAGGATTTTATTTTTATTATTTTTTTGTGTATTTTTAGGCTTGAAGAATTCCAAAAAAATAACAAGAAAATATAGGATATTCATTGTGAAAATCAGAAAAAAAAATCTAAAATTTTTGATGGGGGAAACAATCCTATATTTTGAGGGGTTATGCAGAATTCAGGATGCAGAAATCTAAACTAGGATGCACGAACATGCCCTAAACTGTGCTCTGATACCAAAATTAATGAGGATGGGATTTTAATATGGTGTGGGATGATACGCAAGTGATGAACATGAAACAAATTAGATTAAGGTAAGCAAATATCTTTGGATTTTTTTGTATGATTTTGATTACTGAAACTAGTCTAAATTAGGTTAGGGTTATCCTATATCAATTAGCATCCTACCCACATTCTATATCAATAAAAAGGAATAAAAAATCAAGATCCTAGGTCTAAGAACGCCTATTAGGAGCATGTTCAACTTCAGAAAATCAGAAAAAGTGAGATGGGAATTAGGTTTAACATACCAAGCAATGATTTCTCATTGCTGTAGAAGAGATCGCTCCACTTAGATCGGCGTCTGGATGTCCGGTCACTTTCTTACAAATCCATTGACTTTTTATCAGATTGGTTTAGGGGCAAAGAAGAATTCATCTAGATGGCATAGCACTGGAGAGATCCTACAAATGTCAAAAGTTAAAGGCAAATAAGAAGGGAAAATTAAAAACTGGAGATCGGGTTGAAAGATGATTGGACGATGGAGTTGTAGGGGGTTGGCGGCCTTGGAGGAAGCTTTTGGGCATCTGGATCTTGGAGAGGGCTGATGGTGGACATCTTAGGGCTCTTGCTTGGATGGATAATGGCTAGGGTTTAGTAAGAAGAAGAAAGAACAAGTCTTACACACACTTCCAAAGAACACAAATTGTCACAAGAAAAATTTACTAGAGTTTATTTCATGAATAAGAGATTATTTTTTAAGAAGGGGAGGGCTGGGGTATTTATAGATTCACCCAGGACCCTTTTCCTGTCAAAATTGGATTACAAGTTTGTATGGGACAAGGAGTACAAGGTTTAACTAAAATTAGGAGTACAAAGTTTGATTGAAATTAGGAGGCCTAAGTTCTAGTAGGACTTGGACATTGGACTCCTTGTAGAACTTGAAAGCTTTGACTTTTCTCCATGGGCTTGGGCTAGGATGAAATCTTCTTGGGCTACTTTAAGTTTCCACTCTGGTGTGGGCACCAAGATCAGATAGAGACTCCTCAACCCTCTGTGGATCTCTGATTAGGGTTTCATGTTTTTGGATCATGTAATAAGGCTTCAAGTCTGAGAATTTTACCTTGGAGTCATGTATTTAGTCTTAGTTTTTGTTTTGGTCGTGTACATTGTAGAATTTGGTCAAATTGGGTCATTGGATCCTGTATTTAGCTATATTGGTCCAAGCCTAAGTCTACATGAAGATTGGGCTCAAGCTTGTCCGAAGATGGAGTGGACATTTGAGTCAAGCCCAGTTGTTAATGGATCAAACAATCATCTCCATGCCATGAAAGAATGCCACCTCAACTCTTGGCATGCCACCTCACCGGTGCCACTTTGCGGAGGATGTGCCACATCACCATGACTCTTGGGCAGCCAAGAAAAAATGGAGGACTTCAAAGTCAATGCATGTTGGACACCCCATTTATTTCCCCTTGGTCCAAGCCAACACCCTCCCCATCCCACTCCCCACATCCAGCTCTTTTCCAAAGAAGCATGGTCGGTCAAGGAAGGTTCTTCAAGTCAATGAAACATCCCATGATTCTTGAAGACAAGATCCTTTCTTCATGCCCCCATATCAAGCCTTTCTCCAAAGAATCTTGACCGACCAAAGAAAGAATAGAGAATCCCTTGATCCTTGAAGAGAACCTCCCCCACATCAAGCCTTCTTCCCAAAGAGCCATGGTCGGCCAAGACTCATGAAAGGAGTTCAAATTTTAATGGGGATAACCTCTTCTCTTCCCTCCCCGAATCAAGTTTTCCACCAAATCAAGGCCAACCAAAGTAGGATTTCAAGGGTCAAAAATTCTAATTTTTAGGTGGCCAAGATGAAGACTTGTAGACATTTTATTTGAATTTTAAATAGGACTTAGGAGCCTATATAAAGGGCCCTACTCCTCTTGTACAAAACTAGTTTTTGATGAATGAAACTTTTGAGAAGTTTCTACTTCATTATAGCCCTTATCTTCTTAGACTAGGAACTCTGTGAGAGAGTGCCTTTGTCCTTCGGGACATTGAGGGGTGAGAGGCCCTAAGTTCCTTTTCTCCTTCGCAAGCCACCCACCAATCTTCAAGCTGGACACCCTTGGAAACTCCACCTGGATGCCTAGCAAGAAGTGCCTCCTCGACCACCATTCTTAACTCTTTTCCATCCCTTCTTACTTGCTTATTCCTTCATCTTGATGTTTTCTAACCCTTCCCTTGGGTGCTCGCTGGTCCTCCAAGTGCCATGGATAATGGAGTCTGTCTTCCTTGCCCTCGTGACCATCGGACAAAAGACCAGCGAATCTGTAGTGAAGGGGGACCCGAAACCCATCTATGTTTTCTTTTAATTTTCTAGTTTTTTCTCTTTTTACCTTATCCCAGCTATTCCTGTTATTCCCACTATCCTTATTTTATTACAGTTTATCCACGTGCTATCCCAGCTTATTTCATCTTCAACCTTCATTAACCCGTAAAGTCTCTGTTCCATTTTTTTTTTTTGCTAAAACCCAACCGCCACCCCCTTCCCCTGCATCTGGACTGCCCGACCCCCGGCCGCCACCCCCCTTCCCCCGCATCTGGACTGCCCGACCCCCGGCCGCCCCCCCTAGTCGGTCGTCGATCTCCCGCTCTCGCCGGAAACCAGTGTCCGCCGCCCACACTATGGGAAGACGAACGGACACCGTGGGAAGATGAACGGCCGCCCACGGTTGCCGCCGCCCCGCCATCCCGCCGTCCCGCCATCTGCCGTCTCCCACCGCCACGCCCTCCCACCATCCGTCGGTGCTCTCGCTGGGGCCTGGGGCCCCATGCTCGTGGGAAGTTAACGGACACCATGGGAAGACGAACGGCCGCCCATGGCCGCCGTCCACCGCCGGCCTACCGCCCCGCCGTCCCGCCATCTGCCACCTTTCGTTGCCCCACCGTCCCGCTGTCCGCCGTCTACCACTTGCAGCCCGGTCGGCCATTGGAGATCCAGCCCCCCCTGTTGCTTGGTTGTGAAGAAACTCCTGCACGATTTTCAAAGCGGACCTAAGAAGAGTTGTTCTGCATGATTTTTGGAACGACATGAATTTCAGAGTAGATGGGGATTTCAAAATTCAAGTAAAAGGGATTTATTTGGTATTTTTTCATAAATGTAAGTTGGGTTTAAAAAAAGGAATTTTGGGTATTTTGATTTTTGAATTTGAATTCAAAATCAAGGGAGGATTTCAAGGGATTTATTTTGAATTTCAAAGGGATATGGGGATCTATAAATTCCCATGCTTCTCTTGTAATAAAGTTAGTTGATGAAATGAATTTTTAAGGGTTTTTCCACTTATTTGTGGTTCTGGGTTGAGGACCGTTTGCCTTCGTCCTTCGGGACGTCGAGGGGTGTGAGGCCCCATTGCCTTCGCTCCAGCGAGAGCGTCGAGGAGAGTTAAGCTGCTCCAAGCTATCAGTGCCGTCGTGCATGATAGCGGGGTGTGATCTCCAAGTCATCAGCGCCGCCGTGCATGATGGCAGGATTTGCTTCATCCTCAAACTCGACGGAGTCGAGTTCTTTGCGCTGCAGGAGAATGATGGGGGACCCAAAACACTATCTGGTTTCTTTTTTAATTTTCTAGTTTTTTTTCTCTTTTTTAACCTTATCCCAGCTATTCCCTATTATTCCCACTATCCTTATTTTATTCCAGGTTTATCCCCATGTTATCCCGCTTATTTCATCTTCAACCTTCACCACCCGTAAAGTCTCTATTCTTTTTTTTTCTTCACGCTGCAGGAAATGATGGGGGGACCCGAAACCCATCTGGATTTCTTTTAATTTTCTATTTTTTTTCTCTTTTTACCTTATCGCAGCTATTACCTGTTATTCCCACTATCCTTATTTTATTCCAGGTTTCATCCTCGTGTTATCCCAGCTTATTTCATCTTCAACCTTCATCAACCCTTAAAGTCTCTGTTCTTTTTTTTAAAAAAAAAAACTTTTCTCCTTATATTCCCCTTTAAAGGCCTATCACAATGGCACCCCTACACGCCTTAGGAGATTCCTTGGAATGGGAGGAGAGGGTCTTGAAACCCTACTTTTCTCCTAAGAAGGATGGCTGGTGAAGCACCTAATCCAGGTACTTAAGAAGCACTAAGTCCTAACCATGCTCTGATACCAATTTGATGTGGGACGGGGTCCCGAAGAACCTGGGGTTATTCGAAAATGGGAAAGACCTAAAGCAAACCAAGGATCGTGGGAGGGCTAAGAGCCTCCCGGGACTAGGATAAAAGACCCTTGAAACAAAAATCCTAAAACGGCTGGACTCTTTTGGTTTTCACTTTTTTGGTGGAGGTGGCGAAGAAGGATGGGGATGGAGGGGAAACGGGAATGAAACTCGAACCTAGGATCTAGATCTAACGGGAAACAAATAGATGGAGGGGGAAAAATGGTACCTAGGGCTTCAAGCCCCACGTCAGTTGTTTGGCAGCGAAGACCTTATTTTGGATCACATCCTCCATCATGCACGGCAGCGCGATGACTTGGAGATCACACCCCGCCATCATGCACGGCGGTGCTAATAGCTTGGAGCGGCTTCACGCTCCTCGATGCTCTCGCTGGAGCGAAGGCAATGATGCTGCTCACACATCCTCGACAACCCGAAGGATGAAGGCAAATGGGCCTCAGCCTAGAACCACAAACAAGTGGAAACCCTCAAAAATTCATTTCATCAACTAACTTTATTATAAGAGGAGTATGGGTATTTATAGATCCCCATATCCCTTGAAATCAATATAAAATCCCTTGATATCCTCCCTTGATTTTGAATTCAAATTCAAAAATCAAAATTCCCAAATTTCTCTTTTTTTAAACCCACTTACATTCATGAAAAAATACCAAATATCCCTTTATTTGAATTTTGAAATCCCCCCCCGCTCTGAAATCGTGCTGCTACCAAAAATCATGCAGAACATCATCTTCTTAGCTGTTTGAGAACCATGCAAGAGTTCTTACACCGAGCATGATCATTCAACCATACAAGAGTCTCCTCTTCAATCGAGCCGAAGCCGTTCGCCGAAAAGTCTCGGGTTAGTGGATAGAAGGGAAATAAGGTGGGAGGTGGGGTGACGGGTGCGTACGGCGTGGCGAGTGAGTGGTAGGGAGGCGGGGACGACGGGGGCATCGACTGGGCGGCCGTTCGTCTTCCCCATGTGTCCGTTAACTTCCCCATGGTGTCCGTTATTCCCACGGGCGTGGGTCCCAGGCGTCGGCGAGAGCACCGGCGGACTGCTGGATGGCGCGACGGCGTGAGGCGGCAGACGATGGGAAGGCGGGGCAGTGGCGGCCGTGGCGGCCGTTCATCTTCCCACAACGTCTGTTTGTCTTCCCACGGCGTGGGTGGCGGACACCAATTTTCGACGGGAGCGGGAGATCGACGGCCAGCTGGGGGGTATCGAGGGTCGGGCAGTCCAGATGGGGGGAAGGGGGGCGGCTAGGTCTTAGAAAAAAAAAAAAAAGACAGAGACTTAACGGGTTGATGAAGGTTGAAGACGAAATAAGCCGGGATAACATTGGGATAAACCTGGAATAAAATATGGATAGTGGGAATAATAGGGATAGCTGGGATAAGGTAAAAAGAGAGAAAAACTAGAAAATTAAAAGAAAATCGAGATGGTTTTCGGGTCCCCCATCATGCAGGGTTGAAGTCTTGATCCTCCAGGCCACATCCACGAAAGTGAGTTAACTCGACAACAGGCACATCAAAGTCTTCATGGTTTGCACCCCTAATCTCCTAAGTAGGTATTGATCTTGAGATAAGTCCTACGGGGTTTCTCAATCCTGGGGTCCTCTCATATCTTGTTTAGGGACTATCTTTGCATGCTAGAAACTTCTTGTTCTTACAGTATCACTAGTTCTATTCTCTCACTTGACTTTTGGGAATCAGTAAAACCTATTAAAACTTAAAACAACAGAACGAAAAATCACTAGCAAGCATCTCATCCATCTTAGCATAGCATCCTACATCATTTCTGGTATCAGAGCTTCATCCCGCATCAATTCCTTTGTATCAGAGCATGGTTAGGACGTAGTTCTCTTTAAGCACAGGATCGGGTGCTTCACCATGACCGTCCGGTCATAGAAAAAAGTAGGGCTACAAGACCCTCAATCCCATTCAAAGGGGATATCCTATGGCATGTAGGGATGCCAATGTGATTGATCCTTGAAGGAGAAAACTAGGAGATAGATTTTAGATCCTAAAGAAAAGTTTGCATCATTAGATTTCAACATCTTTAAATTTTCTCTGCATTTTCTTTTAACCCAGTATATAGTCTGCTATTTTAGTTGTTTCTACTTATATAGATCTCCGATTTTTTTTTTTTTTATTTTGATGGATTCCGCATAATCTTTAGTATTTTTCAGAATTTTATTAGATTTTATTTCAATCTGTAGATATTCTACAGGCCTAAATACTCCCTGAGAATAAATCTTCTCTGAAATTCCAGCAAGCGCATTTCATCATACTTTTATTTCTATATAGTTTAATTTTGCACTTTTGGTCATATTATTTAATTTCAGCATCTTATATTTTTTCTAATATACATTAAAACACAAAAAAAGGAACTTAAATACATTTCATTAGGTCATGTGTATGTCATCATCTACAAAATCGACTTAAGGGCAGCAATATCACAAGATAAGGGAAGGAGGTCATTACCTTTCTTGGCCCGAAAACCACCAACTTGCATTTTGCACCTAAGCCTAACTTAAAATCTAGTAACAACCTAATAGCTTAGGGACATTAACGAGTTGGGTTAACCATTGTGGGGAAGTAAGTACATGCAACCCTTCAATTAGTACCGGGAAGCTGGTGTCTAAGGCAAGAGGTTTAGCATCAAATGACCTAAGCGGTGTTGTGGTTCCTTAATTAGGTCCTTGTGAAAGCAAGGGGCCTCCCACACTCCCACCTCTTACTTGGCCGGTTAAAAGGCTAGTTGTTGTGCTAGTGTCAACTAAGTTAACCCATTCTGTTTGAACTCCTAGGTCTAGCAAAACCGTAGCACCGTTCTTGTGTGTCGCATGTCGACTAGGTCAGGAACCTGTATCACCCACACCACTTTCAGTCAGGTGAACCCATGGAGAACAACCTCAAGAATCAACTTAGGCTCATTATTGAGTAGCTTGCCAAGTTGATCCAAAGAGTTGATAGATTTGAAACAAGGCTTGAAACCCTGGAGAGGACCCGGAGCCTCACACTGAACCAGAGTTTGAATCACCCTCCCCACCCTAAGAGATTCCCTCAACATGATCCCTCCTTAGAGGCTGAGCCCAGAAGAGTCCCACACCCTAACCTAGCCCAAGAGATTTACCCTAGAAGACCCAATTAGTTTTCATCGACCAGGTTAAAAGAGGATCTAATAACCTAAAGGAAAGGGAGCCAGGAGTTAACCTGATCAAGGCCAAGGAGTTAGAGAAGGAGATTACTAAGGAAACCCTTGCCACTAAAGAGGCCCAAGAGCCAACCCAAAGAGAACACCCTCAAGAAGTAGTTGAGGCTTTGGAAGTATTTGAGGATGTGTTCCGATGAGTTACCTAATCAACTACCACCCGTTAGGGACATCCAGCATGCTTTAAGCTTGGTCCCAGGATCCTCATTATCAAACCTCCTCACAATGAAGTGAACCCCACCGAGCCCCAATGGTGAGGGCACCAGGATCAGACACAGATTACTGGATCCTATATGGTTTGCTAATTAGGGTTTATAGCCTTAGTCTTGTGTCATAATTTTGTAATCAAGTAAGATTGAGTTTTGTAATAAGTTGAGGCTAGTTGATTTATCTCAATCCTAATCCAGTCATTGAGTCATGTACTTCAGTGCTAGTCTAGTACCAGTTCAATTTTTGTACAAGAGAAGAGGATTCCCTATTTTGGAGTTCCACTAAGCCTCATCCATGAGCTAGAGGCCTTCACATTAGCCAATTGGACCTTGTTTGCCACCCCAGGGTCCAAGATTCCTTCTAAATACCCAGATGCCTTCCAGATGCCTTGATCCTTCCAGATGCCACAGAAAATTTCTAGATCAGGGCACCTCATAATTCCAAGAATATTCCAGCACTCAGGCCAAGAGATTCCAAGCCCATGAGTCATGCCCATGAGCCCCAAAACCAAGATTCCACGGGATATGCTGATACCAGGCATCCCAGTTTCCAGGACCCAAAGCCCATGCATCAAGGACCAAAGGAGGATGCCCCCTAGTTCCCATGAAGCCCACACACCCAAGACTAATACATGTAGGCATCCAAGCCCTTTGACCAAGTCCAAGCCTTTGACCAATTCAAAGGAGGAATGAAATCCAAGTAAAATAAGGAGAACTAGTTTCATTCAAAGTGTATTCTCCCAATCTTAATCAAACTTGTAATCCCTTTCCCTCTCTACTTTGTATTTCTATCCTAGCTAGGAGAGGACTTGGGAAACATCTAAAAATACCCCACCCCTCGCCCTCTTGTAAGTAATCTTTATTCATGATATCAAAACTCTGGTGAATTTTATTTGAGATTGCTCTTGTGTTCTACTTTGTGTGGAGTGTTTGGAGTTGTGTGCCCAATCCTACCATGCCCTAGCCATCCCAAGTGATCTTCATCCAAGCCCCAACATGCCATCAGAAGGTGCCCTAGTTGACCTCAAACAGGAGCATCCTTCTTCCACCTTCAGCCAGCCACATCCAAACCCTAATCTCTTCCTTTCTAACCCTAATTCCATAATTCCACTTTTTATTTGTCCTCTAACTAATCCTCCAATGCTTGCAGGATCCTCATAGTATTCACCTCTGAAGAGGAGGCCCTCTTTGCCTCTAGGACTGATCCCAGATAGCTGCCCAAACCAAGAAACCGAAGGATTATCTTCCAGGTGCCAATCCCGAGTGCTGTGCGACCCCGGCTTCGAATAGTTCTTCGAATCGGTGCTTGGTAAATCCTTTCCCCTCCTAATTTATGATTTGATGAAGGTGTGCTATCCTAATCGAGGGTTTCTCAATCTTCGAGGTCCTATATTTTTTATTTTGCATGAGTCTTATGCAGGTATGCTAGTTTCTTTCATTACTAGTTACCTAGTTATTCTTTACTTAATTTCTGGAACTTTAGTCTAGAAATTAAATCCCTAAAAAAATTATAAAATTTAGTTTTTATTTTTCTACATGCATATTTTCTTAGGATTGTCCCTCATCAGTTTGGTATTATATCTAGTTTAGGATAGCTTGCATCTTCACCAAAAACACAAAAATATGCATTTTTTTTTTCTGCATCCTGTCAACTACAGTAGGTGTTTGAGATTTGGTCTTGTTAATCATCTTAGGGGTCTTAGCATTTGTTGAAATTTGCATGACATGTTCTTTGCTTAGCTTGATAATTATAATGATTTTTTAATTATTTTTAAAGAAAACAAAAGTTATTAAATTCAGCATGCTAGAAACCCTAACTAAAATCCTAAACTTTCTGCATACAGTCTAATAACTCTAGGTTTTTCAACATCATCCAAATTTTCATTGTATGAAATTTGGTAGGAATCATCAAAATTATTAGTCCTATTTCTTTAATTTTTATGAATTTTTTTCCATCTAAAACTATTTCATGTTTTGCAGTGAACCAAACCCTAAATTTCTATTCTGCATACCTATTCAAACCAAACCTAATTACTTCCAAACTCCTCAATCCCAAGCCAATTTTGATTGCTAACCTAATCAACTTAAACCTAACTTGCTATCTTGTAAAACACCCAAAAATATTTTATTTTTCTGATTGTTAGTAGATTACATTAGAACCATCGAATGTCATCATTTGTATTAACTAATCTTAAGGGCACTTTCACTATCTCAGTTCAGGGCAGGGGGTCATAACCTATCCTGGGCCCAAACAACATCCTTGCATTCTTATCCAAACCTTAATAAAATTAATTAGACTAATTTGCCCTAGTGGGCTAGGTGACATCAACAGGTCGGGTCCAAATTGTGTGAGCCAACTAGTGCATTCAATTCACCAACTATTACTGGAATCTGGTGTCTAAGACTGGGGGTCCAGAGTCAAATGACCTAAGTGGTGTTGTGGTTTTTAATTGGGTCCTTACAAAAGTAGGGTGGCCACCACACTCTCACTCTCACCCATACCTGGCAAGAAGAAGGATTAGTTTTGAGTTGGGTATAAGTTGAGTAGACTCACTCAATTTTCACTCTAGGTCTAGCAAACCCTAGATTGTACTAACCCTTTTGCATGCTTGGCTGCACCATCCCACCTTTATTGATGTTTGTTTTTTGCATGACCACTAGAATAGGAACCCAATACCATGACCCATACCAAGAACCAGATCTTATGAACCCAGGACCTATGCACCTAGATGTACTCAATCCCAATCCTATGTAGATCCTATGACTCAAGATCCTATTACTCTATATCCAATGATCGCAAACTTTTAAGACAATGGTGGGAACTGAGACAGGGTAATAAAACTATGCCTGAATACATTGACCAATTTAATGAGTTTTATGGGACATGTTACACAGTTGAACATGAGTCTCAAATCATATCTAGGTTTCGAGCTGGCCTACGTAGAGATATCCTGGTGAATTATTCGAAGGCAATTTCGAGACCTAGATAAAACCTATAACATAGCCTTGGAATTCGAGTCAAATCAGAGGGAACTCATAATTAGTCAAACTAAGTCCAACAAGAGTAACCCTCCTAAACCCTAGATCCATAGAACTGAACCCATAACCTTTGAGCCAGTAACCTATAAACCCATAACCTATGAGTCCATAACCCTTAGTTTACCCACCCTTGTTACCCCCATATCCTAGTCAATTTTCCATTAGCCAAACCCCTCTTACCACCCAATTGGTTCACTAGGATGACCTAGAAGAAGAGATATATGAGGCTGACCCAATTCTGGTAGAGGAGTATGAAGATGATGAGTCTATTGAAGATTTAGAATAAGAGATACCTATAGGCGACCTAGAGTTAGAAGCCAACCCAGAATTAGTTGACCTAGTAGAAACCCAGATAGAAATCAACCAGGAGTTAGTTGACTCAGAAATCCAGTACAACCAACCCAGTTCAACCATGGACTTCAATTTTGAAGCTTTTATAAATCCATGGCTAATCAGTTTGCCTAGATGAACCATAAGTTTAACCAATCCTATGCCCAATTATCACCCAGTCAACCAAATGAACCAAACAAATAACCAAGCAACCAATAGGTTGGACTAGGTAGAAGACAACCCAACATTAGTTGAACCGACCACACCCAAGCTAACCTGTAGTGGAAGACCAGCTAGAGGAAGAGAACCTAAATACTACTATCAGAACCTTACATGAAAAGCCACTAAAGAAAGCCCAACTATAGAGCCCAGTCCTTTAGTTTGTAAGACATAAGAATTTATTAATGACTTGATCTCTTTAAATCAGTACCCTTAGGATGAAGTCATCTCTTTGACTCCACTTGATCTCTTCCCTGAAATCAATGACCCTTTCTTCCATTATGCAGACCCTTTAGATATGCCTTAACCCCATAAGGTTAACCTCATTAGTATAGGACTCATCCCTGAAACACCTTCTTGTCTCCTAGTCTATCTTTGATCAATTCCAACCCCTTTTCATACTTTCTACCATACCAGACTAACCCAGAATCCACCTCGTATTTTCTTCCTTTTCTTGGATTTTCTTATGATTCTTTAACCGTTCATCTACATTTTATAAAGGTAAGTATAATGCTTGCATTCATTGAGCATGTCATATTTGCATCTTACTTTTGGAGGATCCTATGGCACTTAGTAGGAGTCCATGCACCATTCTCATCTGCATGTCACCCACTTGACAAATGGTTAAACCCATAATTGTAGTGTAGGGTTTAATAAAATTTGCATATCAATAAGTGTTAGCATGAGCTATTTGCCCATATTAGGTATTTTGTCTGCATGTCATTAGGTGTTAGTATGAGTCCCCTACATCATCTGTTAGGAGTTTGCATGTGTGCAACATATTTGCATCTACATCTGGAACTTAGCCAAAGATTAATCTAAGTAATGAAACATATAAGAACTTGGCTAATTCCCGAAAGAGAGTTAAGGAATTTTCTATAGGAGATTTTATGATATCATAAAGAAATTTCATGCTCATGTAGCCGGACCGTTCAAAATACTGAAGAGAGTTGGATCCGATGCCTATGTGCTCAGTTGCCACCCGAATTAGGTATTGGCTCCACTTCAGCATTTCAGACATTATGAAGTATCGGAAGCCAGCAGCGATACCTAGTGAGCATTTTGAACCAATTCCTTTCCTTGAGAGTGAGCCCACCCTAGAGAATCCACTTCCAAATTTGCCTGATAGTGAGGAAAGGATTGAGCGCATCTTGGATGACCAAGCCATCAATACCCAAAACATAGGATATCATCGGTATTTTGTCCATTGGCAAGGTTGGCTAGAATCTGAGCATTCATGGATCACCCATGAGGATCTGCAATGCCTCAACCCAAACCTTCTCGAGCTATATCAGAGCCAAATTAACCCTTACTCGACAGGATCGAATTCCTCCCACCCCGAGAGAATTGGTGGGGGCACAAGGATCTAAAACAGATTATTGGGCCCCATATGGTTTACTGATTAGGTTTTAGAGCCTTAGTCATGTGTCACAATTCTGTAATCAAGTAAGATTGAGTCTTGTAATAAGTTGAGAGTAGTTGATTTGTCTCAATCCTAGTCCAGTCATTGAGTCTTGTACTTTAGTGGTAGTCTAGTACTAGTTAAATTTTGTACAAGAGGAGAGGATTCCCTGTTATGGAGTTTCACCAGGCCTCATCCAGGAGCCAGAGGCCTTCACATTAACCAATGGACCTTGTTTGCCACCTTAAGGTCCATGATTCCTTCCAGATGTCCAGATGCCCTCCAGATACCTTGATACCTTCCAAATGCAAGAGAATATTCCCAAATCATGGCACCTCATAATTCCAGGAATATACTAGCACCCAAGCCAAGAGATTTCAAGCTCAAGAGTCAAGCCCATAGCCCCAGAACCATGATTCCAAGGAATATGTTGATACCAGGGCATCCCAGTTTCCAAGGCCCAAAGCCCATGCATTAAGGCCAAAAGAAGGACACTCCTTTGCTACCCATGAAGCCCACATGCCCAAGCCCAATACATATAGGTGTCCAAGCTCTTTAACCAATTCAAAGGCGGAAGGAAATCCAAGTAGAATAAGGAGAACTAGTTTCATTCAAAGTGTATTCTCCCCAATCTTAATAAACATGTAATCCCTTTCCCTCTCTACTTCGTATTCCTATCCAAACTAGGAGAGGACTTGGGGAACATTTATAAATACCCCACCTCTCCACCTCTTGTAAGTAATCTTTATTCATGATATCAAAACTCTGGTAAATTTTATTTGAGATTGCTCTTGTGTTCTACTTTGTGTGAAGTGAGTGTTTGGAGTTGTGTGCCCTAATCCTACCAAGCCCTAGCCATCCCAGGTGATCTCATCCAAGCCCCAACATACCATCAGCAAGTTCCCTAGCTAACCTAAAATAAGGAGCATCCTTCTTCCACATTCAAGCCAGCCACATCCAAAACCCTAATCTCTTCCTTTCTAACCCAAGTTCCATAATTCCACTTTTTATTTGTTCTCTAACTAATCCACTGATGCTTGTAGGATCTCCATGGTATTCATCTCCAAAGAGGAGGCCCTCTTTGCCTCTAGGAATGATCCCAGATAGCTGCCAAATCGAGAACCGAAGGCTTATCTTCCAGGCGCCAATCTCGAGTGCTGTGCGACCCTGGCTTTGAATAGTTCTTTGAATTCGATAATTGGTAAAATCCTTCCCCCTCCTAATTTCTGATTTGATAAGATATGCTATCCTAATCGAGAGTTTTTAAATCTTCGAGGTCCTATCTTTTAGTTTTTTGCATGAGTCTTATGTTGGTATGCTAGTTTCTTTCATTACTAGTTTCCTCCTAGTTCTTTACTTGTGTTGCCCAGATATGGTGCCCAAGAGGGGGGTGAATTTGGTATTTAAAAATTTAAAGCAATATATGTGCTATCAAGTTTTAAGGTGAAGAGTGATAGTGCTTAATAATTGTGCAACGGAAGCAATGAAATAAAATGGCAATTAAAGAGCTAAAGAAGTAAAAGAGAAAGCCAATGCAAACACACAAGAAATATAGTGGTTCGGTGCACCTAGCACCTACATCCACTCCCCAAGCTCCACTTGGGAATTTTCACTATAATCTTCAGATTACAGCCGACTTGTTTTACCAGGCTCACAAGTCAAAACCTTACACACTTGTTTTGGCTTCGGGCTAACAAGCAACCCTAGTTGGTTTTATCAATTGGCTCACCAACAAACCTCACTCACTTGTTTTGGCTTCGGGCTTACAAGCAACCCTAGTTGGTTTTATCAATTGGCTCACCAACAAACCTCACTCTAGTTTCAAATCCCTTGAAACTAGCTAAAGACAAAAGAGTATGAATACAATTAATGAAAACTAAACAAACTCCTTTTGAGCAATAATAAATTCGTTGAAGCTCTTGATGGAGACTCTTCAAGCCTTTTGTCTTGGAATCTTGGACCTCACTAAATGCCAAACACTTGAATGTTGGATTCCTCAAAGATGGGAAAGCTTTTGGGTAGGGAATCTCTTGGTTTTCTCACACTTTTGGCTTGGAAGTGATTGAAGGCTTTGTACTTTGAATCAACACTTTTTCACTTTGTCTCCTTGTCTTTTTTGAAGTTTGGTGGAGGTTAAATACCTCATTCATGCTGAAATAACTCCACAAGACTGTTAGATTCAAAAATATGGCCGTTTATGGCCGTTGGAAATCAAATCAGAAGTTCAGAAAAACTAGCCGTTATGCCATGAGTCGACCTCATGAGTCGACCTCTGGATCAAGTGTCGACCACATGAGTCGACCTCCAGTAAATTTAGGCAAAAGTTCAGAATACCATAGTTCTGCCCATTTTGAATTCTCAGGCTATGAGTCGACCTCTAGTGTCGACCTCTGGACAGGTGTTGACCTCTGGTGGTCGACCTCTGATGCGTGCCACTGAGACTTTGCCGTGCCGGCCATGCTGAACTTTCATTTTCTTCATGAGTCGACCTCTGGTGGTAGACCTTTGACAAGGTGTCGACCTCTGGGGGTCGACCTCTGATCTGAATTTTTCTGAAACTCTTGAGATATGCGTGCCATGCTTGAGTTTCTTTAAGCCTTTGTTTCTTTTGTCAAATATTTCTTAACAAGAAGGTCCATTATGAGAATTTTGATCTTGTCCAAGGTAGAAGAGCTCTTTTCCAAATCAGGTAAACTTAGTTTCATCATTGTCCTTTTGATACTCTTTTTGAATAACCTAAGTCCTGAAACTTTATCTTGAGATTAAACATTAGTCCAAACATATACTCAACCTTTTGTTGATCATCAAAACTAAGGAGTCAAAGCCAACAATCTCCCCCTTTTTGATGATGACAAAACCTTGAGTATATATGCAATTAAGTCCAAAAGCAAGATATAGCAATAATAAAATATTTTCAAAGAATCCTTACATGCATGAGTGTATCATAAAATTTGCTTTTCATCTTCTTTTTGTGAAAAATATTTTCATGAGTTACTTTTTATTTACTTCTTTCTTTTTGTGAAAACATTCTCATGAGTCAAAAAAGTAAGAATCATATAAACTTTACTACTCATAAGACGGAGATCTCATAATACATATATACTTTACTACTCCCCCTTTTTGTCAGGAATCAAAAAGTTCATTTTTGTAGTGAAAGATATATTAATGAAACTTATGATCAATTATAATGAAGTATTTAGGTGCATAAAACACATGCTCCCCCTCAATTTGTGCATTCAATATAATAAAATATTCTAACTTGAGAGTTTAAAAAAAATGTTAAGAGCTGGTATCAGATAAAATGGCACAAGATAGATAAATATCACAATGTAGATAAAAACAAATGTATTCAGTTACAAATTGCTTACAAAGTAGGCACAAAATTCTGATACAACAGATCATACACAAGCAAACTAAGTACAGCAAATAAAACTATGAGGCTACTCCTCATCAGAAGGTATGTCAAAAGATACAGGAGCCATGATCCTAGATGAGGATTTTGGAGTCCTATGAGAGGAACTCCGAGTCCTCAGAGAGGGACCAGACCTAGGGGTAGTCCTACGAGATCTATATGTCCTAGGTAAAGGCTCTACAGATGTCGAGATAGAGGCAGTAGCTGAAGGAGTGGACGGATCAGCATGCTGAGTAGACTGAGCTGGGGTCTGCCTGCTGACTAGCTCATAAGCTGTGGGATCATCGATATCTGTCTCTGTATGCTCATCTATGTCATCCGGAATCCCAGTGATAGTTTCAAATAGTGACTCTGTAGGCTCAATATCAACTGGCACAGCTGTGGCTGGAGGATCTGAACTCGGAAGATCAGTGGAGGAGGATCAGCTGAAGGGGGAATCTGGAATCGGCTCTACAGGTGGAACATCAGAACTACCTGCTTCAGGCTGATCTCCATCACTGTCACTGTATCCCCAGAGTCATCAGCATCATCATCATCATCACATCATCATCATGTGGAGGAGATACTGTCGGATCTGCAGTCCCTGATGGTAGTGCTAATCTCAATAAGCTGAGGATCTGTCTGAATCCTGTATCCATACTAGCTGAGAGAGCACTAATGCGTGTGTCTGTGTGTATCCGCAGATCATGAAGCTCCTGTCGTACACCAGTGATCTCTGTCCGGACCTCTGAAATCTGATCAGTCACTCGCTGCTCGAAGTCCGATATCCTCACTGAAGTCCTCCATGGTGTAGCAGTAATAGTAGGTGCCGGAGCTGATGAAGGTGGTGGCGTGAATGGCTCAGGCTCCGCAGTCTCTGTCTCCGGTGCTGGGCGAGGAGGTGTACCATGATCAGTAGGCCCTGAAGGCCCCGCCTCAGCAGCTCGGATCTCATCCTCCTCATCTGGTTCCTGGCCAGACTCTCGTCGTACCCATCGATCACTAATCAGTCGAAATCCCATCCTATGAAAGGATTTCTCTCCATAAGTATCTGTGTGCTGTAGCTGACTGAAGGGTATGCCGTCGAATGAGACACCATGCTCTCTGAATATCTGAGTCAGTCCCATGCCGTACGGCTGAACGAGTCTCCTGTGAGAAGCTGCCTTACCCATCTGCTGAAGCATGATCCTGGGGAGGTTGATGGGAGTCCGCTGACTCATGGACACCATCAACACCAGCTCACGCTCAGAAATAAAATCAAATCTCCCGCTCTTCGGAATCAAGATACGGGCGATGATGTGATGCAGCACTCTCATCTCCAGTGAAAGCTGGTTAGCGGCTACTGTGGAATGCCGCTAACATCCTCACGCTCTAGGATACACCTGAAGGCGTGCTCTCTGTCGCTGATCGTAGTGGCAGCAGTGCCATGAAGTGGAATCCTCCAGATGCGACTGATGACCTCAGGTGTCACTGGAATCTCGATCCCTCGAACTGTAGCAGACCATCCAATGCCATCAGTGGCCATGGATCCATAAAACTCCCTGATGAGGTCTGGGTAGAATCTCTCGGACATCGTACAAAATGGACCAGACCTGCATCTCTCAGTACATCTCCAATGAAGAAGTGATGCTGATCCCAGAATGGAATATCCACGTGCCTCCCACTAGCAATGCTCTTCCGGACTAGGCTGGCTGGCACTGGTGCAGGTGGCTCTGGGGTCGGCACATGCTCATGTCTGACTTTCCTTCGCCGCTCAGTACTACCCTGCCCCTGTTCCAGTCTCCTTTTCCTTACTGCCTGGTGTTTTCTCGACCCATGTGTAAGGATGAGGGGTAACTTAGGGAGAAATGCAAAGAGGTAAGGTTAAGAGGAAAAGAGAGGAAAGAGAGGTTCGCGGATTGGGAAAAAGAAAAGAATGTGAAATGGTGAAATAGGGTTTGTGAGAGTGGAGAAAAAGGAAAATATAAGAAAAAGTAAGAGACGGAGGGTTGAAATAAGTGTTTTCTATGAAATACAACCGGGATTAGGGTAGATAGATTCGAAAGCTTTCGATTGTCCAAAATCAAAAGTACGGTCAAAAAGAGGGTTGAATCGAAGAAATGCAAGAGGAGAGGAGAGGATTTCCCAAAATGTTGAGGGAGAAGGGTGGAAATCCACTATTTAGGGGTTTAGGAATGTTGGAGGGGGACCACACGAAGGAGAGGAAGGAAAAAATTGGAAAAACAAGGCTTGCGGACGGGTTTTTAAAAAGCAAGTTTCCATTCAAGTGTCGACCTCTGAAAATTTTCAGGGGTCGACCTCAAGTGTCGACCTCCAAAACTTAAGTGTCGACCTCCAAAAATCTCAAGTGTCGACCTCCAACAATAAATCACCCAAAATAAAATTATGTAAAATTACAAAATTGAAATTGATAAATTGAAAAATAACCTTTAAACATATTTGAGAATTTATAAATCATTTTTGAGGAATTTTGATGAAAATTGAAGAGTTTCAAGCAAAAGGATCAATGACTCCTAGTTCTCTTCTAATCATACAAAATCTATCTTCATTCAATGGTTTTGTGAATATATCAGCCAATTGATAATCAGTACATATAAATTCTAACAACACATTAGAGTTTTGAACGTGATCTCTTATGAAGTGATGTCTTATTTCAATATGTTTGCTTCTTGAATGTTGTACAGGATTTTCGTTAATTGATTGCACTAGTATTATCACATCTTATGGTGTCTTAGTTAGTTTGATGCCAAAGTCCTCGAGTTGTTGTTTGATCCATAAAATCTGAGCACAACAGCTTCCAGCTACTATATATTCGGCTTCCGCCGTAGATAGAGCAACCGAATTCTGTTTCTTACTGCTCCATGAAATCAAATTAACTCCTAGGAATTGACAAGTTCCACTAGTACTTTTTCGATCAAGTTTACACCCAGCAAAATCAGCATCAGAATATGCAATTAATTCATATGATGACTCTCTAGAGTACCAAAGACCAATTTCGATAGATCCAGATAAGTATCTAAGTATACGTTTTATAGCTAAGAGATGTGATTCTTTAGGAGCAGACTGAAAACGTGCACACATACAAACACTAAACATTATATCTGGTCTACTGGCAGTTAGATATAGCAATGAACCAATCATGCCTCTATATAATTTTGGTCTACTGATTTACCACATTCATCTTTGTCTAATTTACATGAAGAGCTCATAGGGGTACCTATTGGTTTTGTAGTCTCCATCCCAAACTTTTTCAATATCTCCCTTGTGTACTTGGCTTGGTTGATGGAGATCCCCTCTTTGGTTTGCTTAATTTAGAGTCCGAGGAAGAAGTTGAGTTCTCCCATCATGCTCATCTCGAACTCACTCTGCATTAACTTCGCAAATTCTTGACAAAGACATTCGTTAGTAGCACCAAAAATAATATCATCTACATATATTTGTACTACTAAGAGATCATCATTTTTCTTTTTCAAAAACAATGTATTATCTACATTACCTCTAGAGAAATTATTTTTCATTAAAAATGAACTTAATCTATCATACCAAGCTCTAGGAGCTTGCTTTAAACCATACAATGCTTTATGCAATTTAAAGACATGATTAGAAAATTCATGATTTTCAAAACCAGGAGGTTGTTCAACATAAACCTCCTCTTCAATAAATCCATTTAAAAAGGCACTTTTTACATCCATTTGAAATAACTTGAAATCCATAAAACAAGCAAAAGCAAGTAAAAGTCTAATTGCTTCTAGCCTAGCAACAGGAGCAAAGGTTTCATCGAAGTCGATCCCTTCTTCCTGGTTGTAGCCTTTAGCAACAAGTCTAGCTTTGTTCCTAATTACAATACCATGTTCATCAAGTTTATTTCTAAAAACCCATTTTGTGCCAATTACTGAAACATTAAGGGGTCTTTCAGTTAAAGTCCAAACATTATTTCTTTTAAATTGATTTAGTTCATCTTGCATAGCATTAATCCAGTTACAATCTTTTTCAGCTTCTTCTATTGACTTAGGCTCTATCTGAGATACAAAAGCTAAATAGTCACAAACATTTCTAATAGAAGAGCGTGTACTTACCCCCTTTGATGGATCACCTATTATTAGCTCTTTAGGGTGTCCATGTGCATACCTCCATTCTTTAGGTAATGGCTTTGGTGAAGTTGCATTGATTTCTTGAATTTGATCTTGACTTTCTTGATCATCATCTCCTTTGGGCTCATCTTCATTGATTGTCAATTGTTCAAGTTTCTTTGTACCTGTTTCAACATCAATAGAATCTTCTTTTCTAGAAGATTTTTCGTTAGATTCATCAAACACTACATGAATTGATTCTTCAACCAGAAGTGTTCTTCTGTTGAAGACCCTGTATGCCTTGCTAGAAGTAGAGTATCCTAAGAAGATACCCTCATCTGACTTGGCATCAAATTTACTGATATTATCTTTGCCATTGTTTAATATGAAACAGCAGCAACCAAATACACGAAAATATTGAGATTAGGTTTTCGATTTTTCCAAAGCTCATATGGTGTTTTCTTCAAAATAGGTCGAATTAAAACATGATTTAAAATGTAACAGGAAGTATTAATGGCTTCTGCCCAAAAATATCTAGGTAAATCGTTTTTGCAAAGCATTGTGCGTGCCATTTCTTCAAGAGTCCTGTTCTTTCTTTCTACACCACCCATTTTGTTGAGGTGTCCTAGGTGCAGAGAAATTATGACTAATACCATTTTCATTACAAAAAGTTTCAAAATCATGATTTTCAAATTCAGTTCCATGATCACTACGCAAAGAAACAATAGTGAGATCTTTTTCGTTTGAAACCCTTTTATGAAATTTAACAAAAGCTAAAAATGTTTCATCTTTATGAGCTAAAAACATTACCCAAGTAAATCGTGAGTAATCATCTACAATTACTAGCCCATATTTTTTACCTCCAAAACTAGTTGTTCTGGTTGGTCCAAAGAGGTCCATATGCAATAATTCAAGGGGTCTAGTAGTAGATACTACTCCTTTAGGTTTGAAAGTAGATTTAGTTTGTTTTCCAAATTGACATGCAGCACAAATTTATCTTTTTCAAAAATGAGTTTTGGCAATTCTTTTACAAGATTCTTTTTGCTTAATTTTGAAATCAACTGCATACTAGCATGCCCTAGCCTACGGTGCCAAAGCCAACTAGTTTCACTTGCCTTGGCTTCCTTAGCCACTAGGCATTGACCACTTTCCATGGCTAGATCATCAAGATCAACCATGTAAATGTTTCCATGCCTAGACCATTGAACTTGATGCCATCGACATCTAGACTAGATACCATGCACAAAGATGATTCAAAAGTTACTTAAAACCTTTATCACAAAACTGACAAATGCTAAAAAGATTATGCTTCAAGCCATCAACAAATAATACATTATCTACATAAGCATTAGGGGTGATATGGATTTTACCAATACCGACGATTTTGCCTTTTCCATTATCACCAAAAGTAACGTTTCCACCATCAATAGCAGCTAGTGATGAGAATTGCTTCACATCCCCAGTCATGTGCCTTGAGCAACCACTATCCAGATACCAATTCTTCTTTTATTTTTGGTTGCAAGGCACACCTGCAAAAAATGATCAAGTTGAAACTTTAGGTACCCAAGTCATCTTGGGTCCTTTAGGGTTAGTCAAATTGGTTCCTTTTGGAACCCAAATCTTTTTAAGGTATTTAATTTTCTTCTATTACAAACATATGATTTATGACCTACTTTACCACATGCATAGCAGGTAATATTAGAAGATGCTGGTATGAAAAAGTTTTTGTAAAGCTTTTGTTGATTGTGTGGCTTAAATCCAAGTCCAGCTTTATTAAACACTGCATGTTGACTATTTAAAAGCATATTCAGTTTTTCTGAACTAAAAGTAAACTTTTCTACAAAAGGTTTTACTTTTTCTAACTCTTCCTTGTAATTCTTATTTTGAAGCAATAGTTCTTTATTTTGTTTTTCAATGTTCTCATTAGTTTTAAGACTTCTATTATTTTTCAAAGAATTATTCTCTTTTAAAAGATTATCTTTATCATTTGTCAAGGTCTTTACATGTTCTTTTAATTTCTTGTTTTCTTGAGTTAAATTTCAATTTCACTTGAAAACTTTTCTGAATTTTTGTAAGCTCAAAATTTTGCTTTCTTAATTTCTTATTTTTCAATTTATTTTTCATATTCCATTACTAAGTCATCAAAAGCATCATGCAATTCATTGAAAGTAAATTCAGTTTCAGGTTCAGAATTTACCTCATTATCTTCATTGGCCATGAAACATAGGTTGGCGACTACCTGCTGCTCTTCTTCACTGCTGGAGTCCTTCACTCTCACTCCAGGTATATCATGGCTTTCTTTCTCAACATCCTTTTACTCTTTTTAAGCAAAGGGCAATCCGTTTTGTAATGACCTGGCTTCTTGCACTCGAAGCAGATGGGTGGATCCCTTTCTTTATCTTTCTCTTTCTCCTTATTGTGATCACCCTTTTGTGGCCTTTTCTTGTAAAGCCCTTCTTCTTTCTCATGAATCTTTTAAATTTTCTTGTAATGAGGGCTGTCTCATCATCATCAGCTTCTTCTTCTGATTCATCACTTGACTCTTCTTTTGTAGTGGACTTGAAGGCTATGGCTTTCTTTTTCTTGTCATTGTCCACTGTCTTCTGCTTTAGTGACAGCTCGTAGGTCATCAGTGATCCAAGAAGCTGCTCGAGAGGTAGAGTGTTGACATCCTTGGCTTCTTCTATGGCTGTAACTTTCGCATCCCATGAAGCCAGAAGAGACCTGAGAAGTTTGTTAACCAGTTCACCATTAGATATAATTTTCCCAAACTCCTCATACCATTTACTATTTTGTAAATCTAGTATACATTTCACTTATACTTTCAGTTGGTTCCATCCTGAACATCTCATACGTATGAATGAGCATGTTCACCTTAGTGGTCTTCACTTGGTGTGTACCCTCATATGGGTAACCTCAAGTGTATCCAAATTTCTTTGGCGGAAAACAATTTGATATTCTGTTGAATCACTAGGGTCAAGTGCACAGAATAGCAAATTCATTGCCTTAGCATTTAACTCAGCTGTTTGATGTCATTGGCATCCCATTCTTCTTCAGATTTCGGGGTGATAATGCCATTAACCAAGTGAGTGGGCTGATGAGGCCCTTCGAAATACTCTCCAAATATGATAATCAAGTTGTAAATAAATACGCATACGAGTTTCCAATATGTGTAGTTTGTGCCATAAAGAAAGGAGGGCGATTTGATGCTGTCCTTCAACTATACCCATTCCAATTGGGGCGGCCATGATCTTTCACTCAAGATCGTTGGACCTACAAGAGAGTACCGGTGCTCTGATATCACTTGTTGCCCAGATATGGTGCCCAAGAGGGGGGGTGAATGGGTATTTAAAAATTTAAAGCAATATATGTGCTATCAAGTTTTAAGGTGAAGAGTGATAGTGCTTTAATAATTGTGCAACGGAAGCAATGAAATAAAATGGCAATTAAAGAGCTAAAGAAGTAAAAGAGAAAGCCAATGCAAACACACAAGAAATATAGTGGTTCGGTGCACCTAGCACCTACATCCACTCCCCAAGCTCCACTTGGGAATTTTCACTATAATCTTCAGATTACAGCCGACTTGTTTTACCAGGCTCACAAGTCAAAACCTTACACACTTGGTTTTGGCTTCGGGCTAACAAGCAACCCTAGTTGTTTTATCAATTGGCTCACCAACAAACCTCACTCACTTGTTTGGCTTCGGGCTACAAGCAACCCTAGTTGGTTTTATCAATTGGCTCACCAACAAACCTCACTCTAGTTTCAAATTCCCTTGAAACTAGCTAAAGACAAAAGAGTATGAATACAATAATGAAAACTAAACAAATCCTTTTGAGCAATAATAAATTCGTTGAAGCTCTTGATGGAGACTCTTCAAGCCTTTTGTCTTGGAATCTTGGACCACTAAATGCCAAACACTTGAATGTTGGATTCCTCAAAGATGGAAAGCTTTGGGTAGGGAATCTCTTGGTTTCTCACACTTTTGGCTTGGAAGTGATTGAAGGCTTTGTACTTTGAATCAACACTTTTTCACTTTGTCTCCTTGTCTTTTTTGAAGTTTGGTGGAGGTTAAATACCTCATTCATGCTGAAACAACTCCACAAGACTGTTAGATTCAAAAATATGGCCGTTATGGCCGTTGGAAATCAAATCAGAAGTTCAGAAAAACTAGCCGTTATGCCATGAGTCGACCTCTGGATCAAGTGTCGACCTCATGAGTCGACCTCCAGTAAAATTTAGGCAAAAGTTCAGAATACCATAGTTCTGCCCATTTGAATTCTCAGGCTATGAGTCGACCTCTGGTGTCGACCTCTGGACAGGTGTGACCTCTGGTGGTCGACCTCTGATGCGTGCCACTGAGACTTTGCCATGCCGGCCATGCTGAACTTTCCTTTTCTCATGAGTCGACCTCTGGTGGTCGACCTTTGACAAGGTGTCGACCTCTGGGGGTCGACCTCTGATCTGAATTTTTCTGAAACTCTTGAGATATGCGTGCCATGCTTGAGTTTCTTTAAGCCTTTGTTTCTTTTGTCAAAATATTCTTAACAAGAAGGTCCATTATGAGAATTTTGATCTTGTCCAAGGTAGAAGAGCTCTTTTCCAAATCAGGTAAACTTAGTTTCATCATTGTCCTTTTGATACTCTTTTTGAATAACCTAAGTCCTGAAACTTTATCTTGAGATTAAACATTAGTCCAAACATATACTCAACCTTGTGATCATCATCAAAACTAAGGAGTCAAAGCCAACAACTTGATTTCGGGAACTTTAGTCTGCAAATTAAAACTCTAAAAAAATTCTAAAAATTTAGTTTCTATTTTCTTGCATGCATCTTCCATCATCACCCAAGAACTACAGAAACAAGTGGACCATATGACACCCATAGATCAATGTTCAAATCTTAAGTTCATCTCGAGTAACCAAGGTCTGTTTCATGCTTCCAATAGATTGTCCCAGACTCTTATTCTATTTCCTATCATATACTAAGTCTTCCAATGTTCCCCAAACTTTCAAATCACACTGTATTGAGGTCATTCAATTGCACTAGTTCTTTGAGTATGTTAGGTTGCGACCTACTTTGGAAGACCTTATGGCATTTGCTTGGAATCCATTGTAAATTTTCATGCGCTTGCCAAACTAGGGTCAAACCTTGAGAGTCTATAGTCTATTAGGTTTAGGCCCTAGGAGTCCAATAAAACTTCTCTTAATAGGAATGCATAGTTGAGTTTGCACTTTACATCATGTTAGAGTCTGCATTAAGCACTTTTGAAATAATATGGGTTGATTCCCGAAAGGAAGCCAAAGAATTTGAAAAAGAGGATTCTGTAATGATTAGTCTTAGGCCTAAATGGTTTCCACAGGGACCATTAAGAAACTTCATGCTTGTAGAGATGGCCCTTTTAGAGTAATAAAGAGAGTTGGCCCTAATGCCTACGTGCTTGAGCTACCCCCGGATTATGGCATTAGCTCGACTTTCAATATGTTGGACTTAGTCGAGTATAGGGAACCAGCAAACATACCCAGCAAGCCATTTGGGCCTAACCTTTCATTTGAAAGCAAACCAGACCAGAGTGTCCACCTCCAATTTTACCTGAGAGAGGAGAGTAGATCGAGCATGTCTTGGATGATCAAGCTATCACCACCCAGGGCAAAGGCTATCAGCATTACTTGGTCCGATGGCAAGGCCGACCGGAGTCCAATAATTCATGGATTATCCGAGAGGACTGCAGCACCTTGACCCTGACCTTCTGAAGAAATATCAAAGCCAAATCAACCCTTACTTGACAGGGTCGAGTTCCTTCCATCCTACGAGAACTTGTGTGGGCACCAGGATCAGACAGAGGCTCCTCAACCCTCTATGGATCTCTGATTAGGGTTTCACTTTTTTGGTTATGTAATAAGGCTTCAAGCCTGAGCATTTTACCATGGAGTCATGTATTTAATCTCAATTTTTGTTTTGGTCATGTACCTTGGCCAATTTGGTCAAATTGGGTCATTGGGTCATGTATTAGCTATATTGGTCCAAGCATAAGTTTACTTGAAGATTGGGCTCAAGCTTGCATGAAGATGGAGTGGACATTTGAGTCAAGCCCAGTTGTAATGGATCAAGCCATCTTCCCCATGCCATGAAAGAACACCACCTCAGCTCTTGGAGCACCACCTCACCGGTGCCACTTGGTGAAAGGATGCACCACATCACCATGAAACTTGGGCAGCCAAGAGAAAATGGAGGACTTTAAAGTCAATGCATGTTGGATGCCCTATTTATTCTCCCCTTGGTCCAAGCCAACAACCTCCCCATCCCACTCCCTACATCCAACTCTTTTCCAAAGAAGCATGGTCAGCCAAGGAAGGTTCTTCAAGTCAAAGAAGCATCCCATGATTTTTGAAGACAAGATCCTTTCTTCATGCCCCGACATCAGCCTTTCTCCGAAGAAGCTTGACCGGCCAAGAAAAGATTGGAGCATCCCTTGATCCTTGGAGACAACCTACCCCACATCAAGCCTTCTTCTCAAAGAGCATGGTCGGCCGAGACTCATGAAAGGATTTCAAATTTTGAATGGGGACAACCTCCTCTCTTCCCTATCCGAATCAAGTTTTCCACCAAATCAAGGCCAACCAAAGGAGGATTTGAAGGGTCAAAAATTCAGATTTTTGGGCGCCCATGATGAAGACTTGTAGCCATTTTATTTGAATTTTAAATAGGACTTAGGAGCCTATATAAAGGGCCCTACTCCTCTTGTACAAAACTAGTTTTTGATGAATGAAAATTTAAGAAGTTTCAACTTTATTATAGCCCTTGTCTCTTAGACTAGGAACTCTGTGAGAGAGTGCCTTTGTCTTTCGGGACATCAAGGGGTGAGATGCTCTATGTTCCCTTCCTCCTTCGCAAGCCACCAACCAATCTTCAAGCTTGGACACCCCTAGGAACTCCACCTGGATGCCTAAAAGAAGAGTCTCCTCAACCACCATTCTCAACTCTTTCCCATCCCTTCTTACTTGCTTATTCCTTCCTATTGATGTTTTCTAACCCTTCCCTTGGGTGCTCACAATCCTCCAGGTGCCACGGACAACAGAGTTGGTCTTCCTTGCCCCCATGACCATCGAATGGAAAGCCGACGGATCCATAGGGTTGAAGGCTAGATCCTCCAAGCCGCATCCACGAGAGTGAGTGAACCCGGCATCGGGGACATCAGAGTCTTCATGGTTTGCACCCCTAATCTCCTAAGTAGGTATTGATCTAGAGCTATGTCCTACGAGGTTTCTCAATCCCGGGGTCCTCTCGTTATCTTTGTTTAGGGACTATCTTTGCATGCTAGAAACTTCTTGTTCTTACAGAATCACTAGTTTTGTTTTCCACTTGACTTTCGGGAATCAGTAAACCTATTAAAAACTTAAAAACAACAGAATGAAAAATCACTTGCATGCATCTCATCCATCTTAGCATAATAGTCCCACGTCATTTCTGGTATCAGAGCTTCATCCCGTATCACACTCCCTGCTGGGCTTGGACTTGGTTCTTGGGTGCCAACCTTGGTGGACCTGGACTGGGAAGGGCACCAGCTCCTAATGGACTTCTAGACTGGGGTGCCTGGAAGAAAGAATATTGGCATGAAAGGAGACCAGATGCTATGCGGGTGACTTGAGTGTAGATCCAACAATCCTCCTATTCAGCATGAAAGTTACAGGACTCATATGACTGAATTGAAACTGGGTGGTCTTATTGACTGGACTAGCAAAACTTACAAATGGACTCAGTAACAAAACTAAATGTACTAAACAAGGAACTTCAACTAACTTAGTAAACCTGACTGGCTCACTTGATTACAGGACTTAACAAAAATGACCAACACATGACTTAGAGAACAAATTGAAGCTTGAAGTCTATGTCTGATATGATGTCCCCATCAGAAGCCTTCAAGGATGAGGTCATGAGGTAGTGTTGGACTCCTACCACTAGGGGTTCAACGATTTTCACGGCAAGGCCATTTGTCTTATTGGGTCGAAGGGGCTAGAAAGATCCTCCTTTCATTGCCATTTTCGGCCTGACCAAGGATGCCGCTGCTGAGATGGAGCCAAAGCTAGAGCCAAAGAAGGTCATGGTCGAATCCAAGGACGTTGCCACCCAGGACCCAACTTCATCCGATAGAGTCTCTCGTCGACCAGGGAAGGAGACAACGAGCGAGGCTTAAAATTTTCTTCTTCCCTTGTACTTAGATTTTGGAAGGCTTCCCGGCCTGTCGGAAGCCTTCATAGGATGCAAAGGAAATGTTTATCAATGAAAATGTATCTTTCTTTCCAACTATTGTCCCATTCATTCATTGTCCTTTCTTCTTCTTTATCTTCTTTTTTTCTTTTTCTTCCTTTCCTCTTTTTTTTTTTTGAAGTACTTCCGTAGAATCCTTTCAAGGGATCCTTTAGAGCATTTGAGGGGCTTGTCCCTATAATGATGGAATAGCCCAGATCGGCTAATGTACTTAGCTTGGACTTTTTTCTTTTCTTTAATTCATTTACCCTTTTGCACGATAGGGGAAATAGACCGTGGTCACCGTGGGTGTGTGCCTTACCCAAGCCTTAGTGTTACAGATTAACTTTGAAACCTTTGGTTTGGCACAAAGATTCTTGGGAACTTCCACCTCGTTTCTTCTGGCCTGAAGCCATGCCCACCCGAGTGCAAGACTTCAAAAGCTTCTTGATTTGCCAATGATGAAAATTCTCCTAGGGTGCCCAGAATCATGCAACATGTAGAAGTGAATTCAAAAAAAAATTCTAAGCATGAAACCTAATATGGCTAGAAAACTCTAATTCCCAGGAACCCCTCATGCAATACAATTAATGAAACATAAATGGAGTCAGAAAGACATACCTGGATCACTAAAATCCAACCCTTTTCATGAGGCTCACAAGTGCAAGCCCTCCGATGGTGATCCACATGAGAATGGTACCAAGGAAGAATCCCTATCGGGGTTGCTTGCTTCAACAGAACTCTTAAGGCAGCTTTTGGACCTTTGACCACTGTAGGACACCCTGTCCTACTGTAAGGCACTCTGAATGCTCTCCAAAATCACTCTTACACTTAGGATAGCCCTCCTTTAGAACACTCTAGTCTTATGTCTTAAAATCTAAGACTTGTCCTAGAGGAAAAAGCTTGTCTTAAAACGACAAGCTTTGTCTTAAGGGAGGGAGAGAAGAATAGCAGGTGGCGATTCTTTTGATCAAAAAGAATTTCCAAGGCATCAAATTACCATGCCGTTTATAGAGTGGATTGGGGTGCCTGATATGCCTCTTTTTCAAACCATCTGATAAGATCCTTTAATGAGAAGGAGTCTCATGGATGGATAAGCATATCATGATAAGCCCTTTTCATGCTCCAAGAGACCCCTTTTTGTCTCTTCAATTTCCATCAATTAATCCCCTTTCCCACCTAGAAATACCGGTCAATTTAAAGCCAAGGGATGTGACTTCTGAAATATGGCATCGAAAAAAATTCAAGAGCCTTCAAACAGATGGACTCTTGATCTTAATTAGCGCCATGATGAAGAGACACGTCTCTTCATTATGCACCAAGCATTTTCACACAAAAACCACCTGCTTTGACCGGTCCATTATTATCCAAGAGGCATGGGGATAAGATGAGATGGGTCTAGATATGAAACTCCAAGAGTTTCATCTGCAGAAGGACTCTAGTCCTTTTACGCGCACCTTCATCTCTCGCGCGCGCCAAGAGGCGCCAAGAGTCCACACCCACTTGGACTCTAATCCAAGTGCCATTTTAAGTCCAAAAAAACCAGATAAAGCCTGGTTAAGCTGCCCCTCTTAGGACTCAACCTAATCTAGACTTTTCACAAATAGGTTAGTCCAAATACCAAGCAACTAGACCCAATCCAATTAGGTTAGGATATGGGTTAGTCAACACATGCTAGTATGTAATTTGGCTAACCAATTAAGATACCATGACCCTAATTAAATCATGAATGACTTCCTTGGCCAACTCTCTATTGTGTGTGGCCCATTGGATTGTACATCTAGTCAACAGTAGGTTTAGATTCGAGCTGATTTGATCTGATCAAACCAGATTGACCTAATTAGGTCAAATTGGCTCACCTAATTATCTAATTCGAATCACACATCGACTTGACTCATGAAACCAAATCAATTGGTTCATGAAAACCTACAAGACAAGATTGACATCTAGCAATGAATTATACCTACCTGGAAGATGAGGAATTTGGTAGAAATTATCAAAGTACCCTTCAGTAGTAAGTTACCGTGCAATTCAATCTTTCGATCTCCCATTATCCCGATTAAGTGATAGGTATGAAATATGTCAAACCCTAACACTTAATCATATCGAATATCATCTTGATCATGAGAACTCGCTGATGACTAATTAGAAACCATTTCTAATCTCATCCTGCTTTGATCAAAGGCTCCTTAAGTCACTCATCGAAGAGATTGCATAGGATAACAATTCCTCTTACTTGGAAAGATCGATTCCTTGTTGGTCCACTAACATCCTTCGTACACCTTCCACCATACCCATAACACCCCGTACATATCGCAATAACATGAATGAGTATGAACCAAAGTATGGCTTAGTGTGCATAGGGAACCATGGTGACCTTAGGTCTAAAGATCACATGCACATCTTCTACTCTGGGACCTATCTTTTGACAAGCAGTAAGACTTCCATAAGATAGTCCCGGTGCGGATCAGTCTAGTGTACTCATATCCTAATGAGCACCCTTATCCTTGTATCAGTGTCTCTACACAAGTGGTTGTGAGAATCAACCACCCTCATCAACTGAGCATACATAGGATAAGCTAGTCTTTTCGGATTCATCATCCCTGAATCGATGGTCCAACGACTAGGAACATTCTAGATTAGGGTTTATAGAATTAGGTCTTACTATTATTTTATCAAAACCCTAATTTCATTGCCCTACCTCTATGGGTTTCATCATAATCTTAAAACATGACACATCATATATGATGAATCAAATGCCTTTATTAATATGAAAAATATGTCCATACATGAGCTGGAAGTTTACAAAAAAGGCCCTCATAATGATTGGCTCTTAGGGTACTTTTCTATCAAACTCTCACTTGCACTAAAGCCAATCATCCTTGTATTTAATGCCTATACAATTTAAGTGACGATCTAATTGCTGCTTGGCTAATGCTTTAGTGAATGGTCTGCTATATTGTTCTTTATGTCAACTCGTTCAATGGTAACATCTTGTCTTTCAATGATCTCTCGAACGAGATGGAACCGTCTTAGAATATGCTTAGACTTGTGATGAGTCCTTGGTTTCTTAGCTTGTGCAATAGCCCCAGTGGTATCATAGTATATGGCACTGGCTGTTGTACATCAGGAACCACATCCAATTCCATGATAAATTTCTTCATCAAACAACTTCCTTTGCGGCTTCACTAGTAGCTATGTACTCTGCCTCAATGATTGAGTCAGCTACTGTAGCTGCTTTGTACTCTTCCAACTCACTGCACCATCATTCAGGGGAGATATACCCCGATCTGACTAAAAACTAGAATCTATATAACCTTCTAGTTTCAACTCAGATCCTCCATATACTAGAAAATATCTTTAGTCCTTCTCAAGTACTCAATTTTTTCACAGCTTTTCAATGATCCTCCTGGATCTGCCTGAATCCTGCTCACTATGCCCAAGGCATAAGCGACATCAGGCCTGGTATATAACATGGCATACCTAATCAATCCTACAGTCAAAGCATAAGGATCATAGCCATTCTTTCTCTTTCTTCTGATGTCTTAGGAACATTTTCTTAGAGAGATGTATACTTGACTTAGAGGCAAGTAACCTTTCTTACTTCCATCCATGTTGAATCTCTTCAATACTAAGTTAATATACCTAGACTGGGATAAGCCTAGCATCCATTTAGATCTATCTTTATAGATCATTATACCTATATATAGGATGCTTCTCCTAAATCTTCATGGAAACTTTGATGATAGCCAAGTTTTAACTGACTGCAACTTGGGATATCATTCCCAATGATCAGTATGTCGTCCACATACAAAACCAAGAAACAGTGCTCTCCCACTTGTCTTCTTGTACACACATGTTCATCCACATTTTTGACAAAACCATCCTTTGATTGTTTTATTAAATGGATGTTCCAACTCCTTGATGCTTGCTTAAGTCCATAAATGGACTTCTTTAATTTACATACCTGATTTGGTCTCAAACTTGAGACAAAACCCTCTGGCTATGACATATAGCTTCTTTCTCAAGGTTTCCATTGATGAAAGCAGTCTTTACATCCATCTGCCAAATCTCATAGTCCATGGTATGCTGCTATGGCAAGCTGTATCTGAATGGACTTGAGCATGTCTACTAAAGAAAAGTTTCATAATAGTCTACACCATGTTTTTTCTGAAATCATTTACCACCAGTCTAGCCTTGTATGTCTTAACTTGACCATCTGCTCCAATCTTCTTCTTGAAGACCCCTTTACACCCTATTGGGTTATTTCCTTCAGGGGATCTACCAAAGTCCAAACTTGATTGGAATACATGGAGTCCATTTCAGATTTCATTGCACTAGCCACTTGTCGGAGTCTCTACTCTTGACAGCTTCCGATAGGTCACAGGATCATCATCCTGTATGATACTAGCTTTATCGTCATCCCCGATGACAAAACCATATCTGAGAGGTGCTCCCCGCACCTCTCTGACCTCGGAGAGGAAGTGTGTATTGTGGTTGTTCTTGATCCACAAAAATCTCTGGTTGAGGATCTTCTCTTGAAGGCTCACTGGTTTGTTGGTTTGGTTCTTCATATAAATCAAGTGAAGAATCACTACATCCTTCTTGGATAAACTCTTGTTCCAAGAATGTAGCATGCCTACTGACAATTATCTTTTACTCAGCAGCATTATAAAGAGGTATCCAACACCATCTTTTGAATAACCAACAAACCTACATTTATCAACCCTTGCACTTAGCTTATATCCAAAGGTATTCTTGACATAAGCATGGCAACCCCAAATCTTAAAATACTTAAGATTTGGTCTTTTTCCATTCCATATTCATATGGAGTACTATTCACTGATTTCGATGGAACCCTATTTATATGTATGCAGCAATCTAGGGCATGTCCTCAGAAGGAAGTAGGAAGATTTGTGAAGCTCATCATGGACATCACCATGTCTAACAAGGTACGATTTCAACTTTCTACCACTCCATTTAACTAGGGTGTATAAGGAGGGGTCCATTTAGATATAATTCTTTTGTCCTTGAGATGGTTCAGAAACTTACTAGATAAGTATTCACCTCCTCGATCAGACCGAAGAGCTTTAATACAAAATCCAGTTTGTTTTTCAACCATACTCTAATATTCTTTAAACTTATCAAAGGCTTCGGACTTGTGTTTTTAAAAGATACACATGACCGAACCTTGATACATCATCAATAAAAGTAATGAAATAAGAATATCCTCCTCTAGCCTGAGTTGACATAGGTCCACATACATCAATATGTATTAGACCTACATTCAGTTGCCCTCTTTCCATATCCAGTGAATGGAAACTTGGTCATTTTTCCTTTGAGACAAGACTCACAAGTTCCGATGATTGGAAATCATCAAAGTCAAAGTAATTATCTTTTAATAACTTGTTTATCCTTGACTCACTGATATGACCTAATCGGCAGTGCCAGAGATATGTGACATTGTCATTATCTCTTTTCCTCTTCTTATCATCAATAAGAAAACTTTTTCATTGAGTTGCAAAGTTTGAAGACCATTTATAAAACATCCATGTCCAAATACTTTATTATTTTGAAGAATTGAGGACCACTGCTCTTTACATTTATTTCATATCACTGTTGTAATAACAAGGGTATAGAAATAATGTTTTTAATAATATTTGGTACATAGAAGCATTCTTCTAGCTTTATCACATTACCCAAAGGTATAATAGAAGATAGGTAACCACAGCTTCAGCATGTTTGGCTTCACCACTGGCCCCATGCAGCTTGAAGTCACCCCTCTTCAGGCTTCTAATTCTGTAGAGTCCCTGCAATGAATTGCATATGTGAGATCCACATGCAGTATCCAATACCCATGAATTAGAAATGGAAGCACTCAAGGATAAATTAGTTTATATCATGTACAAACCTTTAGATGCACCACTTGCATCTTACTTCACATTGCAAGGTAAACCTTACGGTTCTTTCAATGCCCAGTCTTGCCGCAATGGATACAGGCTCCATCAGCCTTCTTACTTTCTTGTTCTTCTTCCGGATGCTCATCTTAGGGTTGAATTTTCTTTTCATACCCTTCTTCATTGCTTGCTTCTTTCTATCAACAAGAAGTACCTGAGCCTTATCTCCTTTAGAGTGGCTCTCAGTTGCCTTAAGCATGTTAAGTAGCTCTGGCAATGAAGTATTCTGTTTGTTCATATGGTAGTTAAGAACAAACTGAGAGAAGGAATCTGGGAGTGACTGCAGGATCAAGTCTTGATTGAGTTCACCATCCAAGACAAACCCTAATTGACCCAATCGAGTGATCAAGTCAATCATTTTCGGCACATGGTTTGCACAGGTGAACCCTCACTCATCCTTGCTTGGAACAACTGCTTCGATATTTATATCGGACAGCCCTACTTTGCTCTCCATAAAGCTCCATTAGATTGAGCAATATGGACTGAGGTTCCATACCTTCATGTTGCCTTTGGAGCTCGTTGCTCATCGAGGCCAACATGATGCACCTGACAATTGTACTGTCATTTTGCCACATTCTATGTGTGGCAATTTTCTTCTCTAATGCATCCTCTTCGATCACCACTGGATCTAGAGAATCAGGTATATATGAAAGCTTCTCCTGAGTCAAAAATCCTCAGGTTCCTTAGCCAATCCACATAATTTGGACTGGTTAATTTGTTGGCATCCAAGATGCCCCTTAGTGAAAGTTTGAAGCCATTAAAATAAATGTCCTACATTTAATTAAGAACAATCTTAGCAGACCACTCAATGATGACATTCATAACTACATAATGACTTTATATCTAATTATGTCTCCCACTATTTTCTTCGAATTCCATAACCCTCAACTATGATAAGCAAGTGACTTTATATCTAATTATGTCTCCCACTATTTTCTTCGAATTCCATAACCCTCAACTATGATAAGCAAGAAACCTTCCTGGTTTCCTTAGGGGTTGAGATCCTAATCCCTCATTAGTGCCTTATGTTACACAAAAAATACTAATTAGTTCAAAGATAGGACAATCTTTCCAATTGCAACCCATGCAATTCTCAACAATTATCTTTGCCTCTAAGACACTTATAGCCTTGTGTCACACCACAAACTATAATGTCTTAGTTTAGTCAAACCTTTCATTTCTATATAGCTATGATTGAACATTGCTGCCCTTGTGTCACACAACAAAGCGACAACTCCAATCATGCCATAAAGCACTAAGTGCACCAAGACAATTTCATATCAAACCCTATAGTAGTCCTTGTGTCACACAACAAACCTACTATAATCTTGACATGAATCTAGCTTAGCATGAAGGAAGGCATATTAAAGCTTACTTAACCAATCAGCTTTACCAAAATAGGATTTAGATGTGACCAAATTGGCCAGGTGAGTGGGAGGGTGAGGGGGTTCCCCTGTTGCTTTTCTTAGATACCATTACATTGGCTAGGTCAGACAACATAACCAATTAAAAACTCATCCCCTTTACCTTCCCAAAACCACTTGCCTAGACACCATCGACTAATCAAACCCTAATTGGTTTCACATCATGACTAAGTTTTTGCTATGACTAAATATAATTTTGATGAGGGCTTTTGATGGTCTCAAAACACATTCTAAATTATCATGATTACTATGCTTATAACATATATAAACATGTAATATCATCATAACATACATGTTATGTTAAACAAGCATTTATAGCTAATATGCAAATCAAGGTATTATAGATACATAAAAAATACTTTCACCTCACTTTTTCATGGGAAACGGCCATAGCGTCACCCCTACATGCCATAGGAGATCCATTGAATGGGAGGAGTGGGCCTTAAACCCTACTTGGCTCCTATGATCGGACGACCATGGTGATTAACCCAATCCAAAATAGTTACTAGGTATAATCAACATGCATAATTTCATACTTGACATAATATCAAGCATCTCATAAAAACTGAAATTAAACATATTACCCTAACATGCAAAATTTTATACAATTGCATTATCATGTCATTTCATAAAGAAACCAGAACATGCATACATTTTGGTCGGGTCGACTCGACAGGGTTCGGGTAGCTTGGTCTCTTATTGGGGCGACTCAAATAGGATTCGGGTCGGCTTGGATAGTGGATTTCATAAAACTCCAAAAATGGTTCATAACTGGTATGCCACAAAGATGGCTCTGATACCACTGATGGGAATTCTCCCAGGGTACCGGGAATCATGCATATGAATTTCATGGAAATTACAAAGTACCCATCAGTAGTAAGTTACCGTGTAATTCAATCTTTTGATCTCCTATTATCCCGATTAAGTGATAGGTATGGATATATGTCAAACCCTAACACTTAATTATATTGAATCTCATCTCGATCATGAGACTCAGCTGATGACTAATTAGAAACTAATTCTAATCTCATCTTGCTTTAATCAAAGGCTCCTTGAGTCACTCATCGAAGAGATTGCATAGGAGAACAATTCCTCTTACTAAGAAGATCGATTACTTGTTGGTCCACTCACACATCCTTCGCACACATTCCACATGCCCAGAACACCCCGTACATGTCGCAATGACATGAGTGTATGAACCAAAGTATGGCTTAGTGTGCACAAGGAACCATGGTGACCTCAAGTTTAAAGATCACATGCATAACTTCTACTCTGGGACCTATCTTTTGATAAGCAGTAAGACTTTCATAAGATAGTCATGGTGCGGATCAGTCCAGTGTACTCATACCTTGATGAGCACCCTTATCCTTATATTAGTGTCTCTTCACAAGTGGTTGTGAGATCAACCACCCTCATCAACTGAGCATACCTAGGTAAGCTAGTCTTTTCGAATTCATCGATCCCCGAATCGATGGTCCAACGACTAGGAACATTATAGATTAGGATTTATAGAATTAGGTGATGCAGAACAAAAGAGGAGATGATGCGATGCAGAAATAAATTAAGATTAATTCTTTTTTTATATATATTTTCAGAAATTGGCTTTGACTCAAAGGAAAGCTTAACTAAATTGAAGGAAACTAGGTAATTTGAAAGCACAGTTTAAAAGAAACTAGGTTATCAGAGTGGTTCAGAAGTAACGGATCGCTGGGGGTTGAGAAACTTCCAGACCTAGGATTTCGCTCTGAACTTTCAACAGGACAAAATAAAGAGAAGAGATGGGTTACCAACCAGACAGTGATCTTCACAAAGTTTGTGTGGAAGAACTCTCTCGAGCAGATTGTTGGATCCTCGGATTCGGATACCTTCACAATGGATCCTCCAATATTGGTCCTGTGGCTGAGTCGCTTCTCCTGAACTCAAGATCTGGGAAAAAAAGAAGAACAAGTGATGGAATCAGATACTCAAGGAAAGATTTACCAGATTTGAAGAACTTGAAAGCTGATGTTGCTGAAATCCGGATTCTCCTGGAGGCTGATTTGACATCCACTGGGAATTGCTCTGGATCTGAAGTATCCGGACTGGGCCCGGATGCTGGTGGTCGGCCTGGACTTGAAGAGAGTGGCCGTGAGAGGTGGGATAGACTAGGGCTTGGCGAAAAGAAAAGGATGATGGGCGGCTAGGGTTTGGGATTGAAGTGGCTAACCTAGGGTTTGGGGTTTGGAGATCTCACACCTCCTCAAGGTTCCTGGGGAACCCGAGTTTACTCCCTCACGGAGCTCAACACCTGATGCAAGTGCGGAAGAGAGAAAACACAGAGTTTGGTCACAAAAATTTTAATTCATTCATCAGATTACTTTCAAATTTACAAGAAGGGTTTAATTTATAGGCTTTACAAGAGAGTAGGGTTTTACATCTTCCCATGTGGACTAAAGGAGGGGATCTTCAAATTAGGATTGTAGGATCAATCCCTACACATATGGCCGGCCGAAGGTTCCAAAAAAAAATTGATTGGAGGCTTAAAAGGAAGGTAAGTGGCGCCTCCTAGCCTTGTTCTTCAAGAGAGGATTTCATTCCTTTCATGGCTCAACTCTTTTGGACTCCTCCTTTTCTTTCTCCCTAAGTCATGGTTCTTCCCATCTTTGCTTTGGGTATTTTTGGCATGCAATGGGCGCCCCCTTGAAGTACTCTCCAAGAAGAGTTTCTTTCTTTTCATAGCTTGGCTCTTATGGAATTTTGTGGGCCGCCCCCTTGAATTATGGATCCCAGATTGCTCTCTCCTCAAATGGCGCATGAGAGAAGGGACCTGCTATCCTGTGGTGTGGGGACCAAAGCCTACTGGATGGAGATGTGGTGCCCCTGGACTCAGGCGTGTGGCTGGGAGTGTGGTGCCCACTTGCTTGGCCTTGGGAAAATGTGACACCCCAGTTTGAAGTCTTAGACCACTACTGAGTCAACATGACTCAACAAAATAAAATTGCAGGGAATACAGACTCAAGCTAAAATTGAGTTGATCAAGTCAACCCTTATTACAAACCAGAAAATCCTAATTCTTCAGGCAAGGTCAATCAGAGATCTAGATGGAGCTCTGAAGTCTTCTTCTGAGTCTGGTGCCCGCACCAATTCTCCCGGAGTGGGAGGAACTCGACCCTGTCGAGTATGGATCAAGTTGGCTCTGGTATCTCTCCAAGGTCTGGGTCCAATTCTTGTAATTCTTCTCGGGAGATCCAAGATTCATCAGAATCTGGCCTTCCTTGCCAGCGGACCAGGTATCTTTGGTATCCTCGATTACGAGTAGAGATAACCTGATCATCCAGGATCTTTTCAATCTGCTCTTTCCTCACAGGCCAGTTTGTTGGTTTACACACAGGGTTGGGTTCACTCTTAATAGCAGGATAGGCTCAAAGGCTTACTGGGAATCACAGCTGGCTCTTATACTCTACTAGGTCTGAAATGTTGAAAGTGGAGCTAATGCCTAGTTCTGGAGGAACGAGCACATTAGGCATCCTACTCTCTCTCACCACTCTAAATGGTCCAGCTCCTCTAGCATGTAACTTTCTAACGGTTCCTGGAGGAAACCGTTCAGGCCTAACCTAATCATTACATAGTCTCCCTCATCAAAAAGTTTTGACTCGCCTTTGAGAATCAGACAACTTCTTATAAGTTTCATTACTTAAGTTTATTTTGGCATGCATTTCTTTATGCAAGTCTTTTATATGCAGTGCAAAAACTTGGGCAGACTCGGAGACTCGTGTGTGGACTGGTAAGGAGCTAAGTCAAGAGGTGTGTGAGGTTTGTACCCATGCACAATTTCAAATGGACTCTTACCCGTAGACCTATTGACCGAGTCATTGTATGCAAATTCAGCTCTAGGTAAGTACAAATCCCAGTTCCTAATGTTTTCACCAACAAGACACCTTAACAGATTGCCTAAACTACGGTTCACTACTTCGGTTTGGCCATCAGTCTGGTGATGATAGGCAGTTGAAAACTTAAGTTTTGTCCCTAACTTATACCAAAGGGTTTTCAAGAAATAGCTGGTGAACCGGACATCCCTATCGGAAACAATTGTCTTAGGTAGGCCATGGAGTCGAACTATCTTATTAAAGAACAGGGTTGCTACCTTAGACGCATCAAATGTTTGGGAACAAGGCAAGAAATGGGCCATCTTGAAAAATCGGTCGACTACAACACAGATAGTCATGTCTCCTCTGGGTCTTAGGCAAACCTAACACAAAGTCCATGCTCACATCTTGCCAAGGACGATTTGGGACAGGGAGTGGGGTATAAAGGCCGGTGTTCTGTTTTCGCTGTTTGGTAACAACGCAGGTCCGACACCTAGCCACAATGTGTGCTACATCTCTTTTTAAACTAGGCTAGAAAAGTGGTCTTCAATAGCCAGGGTGGTCTTGTCTTTTCCGAAATGGCCAGCTAAACCTCCAGCATGAATTTCCCAAATCAAAAATTCCCTAAGAGAAGTTCTAGGGATGCAAAGCCTATTCTTAAAGAACAGAAAGCCATCTAAAAGGGTATAATCCTTATGGTCACTAGATGGTCCTTGAGTTAGATCCTGGTACACAGTCTTAAAATCCGGACATGACTCATATTGCTCTTTGATTTGCTCAAACCCTATGACTTCAGCCCTAACAGAATTCAACAACAAAGATCGACGACTAAGGCATCAGCTACCTTATTTTCAGACCCAGCCTTATGCTTCAAACAAAAGTATAGGACTGGATATACTCTACCCACTTAGCATGCCTAGGGTTAAGCTTCTTCTGGGAATTCAAGAATCTAAAAGCCTCAAGGTCCAAAATTGCACAAATTCTTGCGGTAGCAAAATAATCTCAAGTAACGCAAAGCTTGCACTACCGCATAAAATTCCTTATCATAGGTAGAATACCTAAGCTTAGCGTCATTAAGTTTTTCACTAAAGAATGCTACGGGATGGTTCTCTTGGCTTAGGACTCCACCTATACCTACTCCCGAAGCATCACAGGCAACCTCAAATACCTTTGAAAAGTCGGGTAACCTCAAAATGGGTGCCTGGGTCATCCTATCCTTAAGATCTAGGAAGGCTTTATGGCTGCTTTAGTCCACTGGAATTCTCCCTTCCTAATACAGTCTGTGATAGGAGCAACTACAGTACTAAACCCCTTGATGAATCGCCTATAGAAGGTATCCAAGCCGTGGAAACTTCTAACTTCATGCACACTGGTCAGCTCTGGCCATTCTACTATGGACCTAATCTTTTCTGGATCGGCAGCCACGCCGTCAGGGGTTACTACAAAACCAAGAAGATAATTCTACTGGTCATGAATTCACATTTTTTGAGGTTACCGTAGAGACTATCATTCCTCAAAACTTGGCAGACTTGTCTAAGATGGCCTAGGTGGTCTGCAGGGTCTTTCTATAGATCAGGATGTCATCAAAATAGACCACTACAAACTTCCCTATGAAAGCTCTAAGTACCTGGGTCATAATCCTCTTGAAAGTACTAGGGGCATTGGACAACCCAAAGGCATAACAACCCATTCATAGAGACCATCCTTAGTTTTGAAAGCGGTTTTCCACTCATCCCCTGGTCTAATTCTAACCTGATGATAGCCGCTCTTGAGATAAATTTTAGAAAAAACCGTTGCACCGGCCATCATATCTAGCATGTCATCTAGTCTAGGGATGGGGAACCTATACTTGATAGTGATTTTGTTGATGGCACGACTATCAACACACATCCTCCATGTGCCATCCTTCTTTGGGGTCAGAAGTGCAGGGACTGCACAAGGGCTAAGACTCTCTCTAATGAACCCCTTCCTCAACAATTCTCCAACCTGCTTTTGCAGTTCCTGATGCTCAGATGGATTCCCTATAATAGGGCAAGTTGCGTAAAGTAGCTCCTGGGATTAAATCTATGGAATGCTGGATATCCCTACGAGGTGGAAGGTGGTCTGGCAGATCCTCGGGAAAAACATCCTCAAATTCTTCTAACAAGGTTTAACTTCCTGAGGAGGTTCTGAGGGTGTAGGAGTCCTAAGTTCCTTAGCAGTCAACATCCAAATAGGTGAACCACTATGAATTTCTTGTTCTAGATCCTTAGCACTAATTAGGTTCACTCCAGTCTTCATTTCTCTGACCTTATTGGTTCCTTTAGCTACCTTGTCCTTAGGAGGGACTGAATGGATTGTGATTTTCTTCCCATTAAAACTAAAGACACAGGTGTTGGATTTCCTAAGAGGGTGGCATCATGATCATATAACCAAGGTCTTCCAAGAATTATACTGCTCACCCCCATGGGCAAGACGTCACACCAAATCTTCTCTTGATAGGATTGCATTTGGAATTGGACCTGACATCTAGACTGGATGGGTATAGAGGTAGAGTCTACCCAAGAAACCTTATAGGGGTTGTGGGGGGACTGGGATTAAGCCTAACATTTTGACAGTGCTAGCAGAAATGGCATTCATACAGCTCCCACTATCTATGATTATTTTACATACCTTATCTCCTAGTTTAAGGAACGTCTGTAGGATGTTAGTCCTATGCCAATCTTCCTGAACTCTATTCTGGGATAGGATGCATCTCACAACCCCTAATTGGTCAGACTCTGTGGATTCCTCCTCTCCTTCATACTCATCGACCAAATTCATTCCGGCCTCATAAACTTCTTCTTCAAACTCTTCATTGGGTCCGGAACTCTCTTCCTCTGCTTCTTCTATGTAAAGGGATCTATGAGGGCACTGGCTAGAAACATGACCTACCTTGTGGCACTTAAAACAAGCTATGGCTGTGCACTAGTTGGAGATATGACCGAGCTTCTGGCACTTAAAATAGATGATACTAGGGGTTCTCTGGGTGTCAGGTGCCTTACCTTTGTCCATGGGCCTAGGGTGGGAATACCCTGATTAGGATTGCTAGGGGTAACTTGGCTAGGTCCATTTCTTGAATTGGGGCACTAACCCTAGGAGGCATGGGTCCTCTTTGAAACTTCTCAGTGTTCAGTGCAATCTGATAGGCTTGGTCTAGGTCAGTAACCTCTCTCAGAAACAACTCCCTCTTTATATCTTCCCTAAGTCCAGCTCTAAACCTAGACAAAGTGACCTCATGGGCTTCACTCACATCACATCTCATCAGGTATTCATCAAAGGTGGTTATGTAGTCTGATACAAATCGGTTCCCTTGTTTCAAAGTCTGCTATTGGTTTAACTGATTCTGCTGGTATGAAATGGGTAGGTACTTATCTCTAAGTTTCTCTTTCATACCCTGCCAAGTGGTTATGGGCTCTACATTTCGTCTTCTAGTGGTCAGCTCAATGTTCCCCCAGTATAACCTAGCTTGACGTACTAACTTCATCTTGGCAAACTTGAACTTTCTTTCTCAGACATGGCATACCACTCAAAGTACTGGTCCATCTCACCCTCCCAATCAGAATACACCTTAGGGTTTAAGCTACCATCAAAAGTGGGGCATCTAATTTGATGTTCCGAATGAACCTATCATCTCTATCTTCAGGTTCTGGGTCAGGCCTCCTATGATTAGGTTCAGGATCTCTGTATAAAGGTCTTCTAGCTCTTGGTGTGGGTGAGGTTGAGGCACATTAAAATCTGGGTCAAGAGTCCAATTCTAATGCCTAGGTTCCTCAAGTACTTGGACTCGATCCCTAAGCTTGTCAAAATTCTCATGGACTTGTTCTTTAAACTGGGCAACAGTGGCATCACATCCTGACTCAATTTGTTCATACTCTCAGTAAGAGCTCTAACCATGGCCTCTAAATCAGGTTGGGTTTTGACCAGGTTGGTAGGGTACTCCATTCTGGTAGACATGATGATGCAAGCAAACACACAAAATAAGACTCAACTGAACGACTACGGCCTTACTAGACCTAGAGCCCAAACTAGATGCCCAATCAGACTGGCAAGCTAGCCTGTAGTAACTCGGGACTCAGACAGGCAGGTGTAAGGGGAGTGTTAGGTCCCTAATTGCCATCCTAGACACCAATCAGTGATTGGCCAGGTAGGCGGACCAGCACACAAGCCCTTCGGGATGTAGTCCCTGAACCACCATTCTAGACACTGAGTACAAAGCTCACATAGAGTAACTAGACAAACTGACTCAACACTAGCCTTGACCCGACTTGTTGATGTCCCTAGCCCACTAGGGCAAATTAAGTCTAAAAAATTTTAAAGTTAGGCTTAGGATCGAATGAGTGGGTGGTGGTTTTGGGCTAAGGAGAGGTTATCAACTCCTCCCCTTATCTTAGATGCTCAAATGCCCTTAGGAAATAGGAGATGTTCACTCAAAATAATTGCATTGCAGAACACAAAAATAGAGTTGCAGTAATTTAACTCTCAGAAATATTACGGAATTCAATAAATCATAGAAAAATTATGTAAAATAGATTCAATTATACTGGTTCTAGAAAATAAAAATCACACAATTCAGAGTTACCTGCACTGAAAACAATTCCTGTAATAGAATAGTTCGGACTGAAAGCAGGGTGCTTCCCCCGTTTACAATTCCTGCTACGAAGTTGTAACCCAACGGATCTCCTACACGCCCTAGGAACACCCCGTGGAATGGGAAGACGAGTTTGCACCTCACTTCGTTCCTAGGACCGGACGTCCTGGGGAGTCTACTTCGAGCAGACAAAGAAAAAGGAGAGAGACTTAAAACAAGCAAGCAAAACAGAAACCCTAGACTAGGCTCTGATACCAAAAATGATGCAGAATAAAAGAGGAGATGATGCGATGCGGAATAAATTAAGATTAATTCTTTTTTTTTTTATATATTTTTCAGAAATTGGCTTTGACTCAAAGGAAAGCTAAACTAAATTGAAGGAAACTAGGTAATATTGAAAGCACAGTTTAAAAGAAACTAGGTTATCAGAGTGGTTCAGAAGTAACAGATCGCTTGGGGTTGAGAAACTCCCAGACCTAGGGTTTCGCTCTGAACTTTCAACAGGACATAAAGAGAAGAGATGGGTTACCAACCAACAGTGATCTTCACAAAGTTTGGTGGAAGAACTCTCTAGAGTAGATTGTTGGATCCTCGGATTCGGATACCTTCACAATGGATCCTCCAATACTGGTCCTGTGGCTGAGTCGGCTTCTCCTGAACTCAAGATCTGGGAAAGAAGAAGAACAAGTGATGGAATCGATACTCAAGGAAGGATTTACCAAATTTGAAGAACTTGAAAGCTGATGTTGCTGAAATCCAGATTCTCCTGGTGGCTGATCTGACATCCACTGGGAATTGCTCTGGATCTGAAGTATCCGGACTGGACCCGGTGTTGGGTTCGGGAACCAGTGCGGAAGCGTGGATTTCAAAAATTTATGAAATCAGGTCCGAACCCTAATCCCAAAATCTCCTTATTAGCAATTAAAACTGTGACTACATGCATGTCCAAATTTAAACATTGTTTAAATACTAACCTCAGATCGCTATTACCAGTCTGATGCAGAAATGAACTCCAAATTGAGTAGCCTCTTGAACACACCAGGCATCCACTTGTCCGCCCTCCGATGGTGATCCACATGGGTAGATGATCAAGACACTGACTCCTTAATTGGGTTCCTTCCAATCAAGTTCTACCCTAAGAACTTGATATATGGGCTATTGGCTAGGACTCCTCTAGCCAAACTGGGACTAAACCTTCTCTCTTACCCTTCTCCTCGTCTTCTAGTAACTTTGGCCCCTTAAGACACTCTTGTCTTAAGAATAAGCCCTTGTCCTAAAATGGGACAAGGCTTGTCTTGGAGGGAGAAGAAAATTAAGACAAGATTGTCTTAATGTAAGAAAGAAAGGAGAGGCGCCTTCTTCCTTTACCGTCGGAGAGTTTCTCTCTGACTCTCCTTCTGTTCTGAGATTCGACAGAGCCTAGGCTCTGTAAAGGAATCAAAGAGGAAGAGAGGAGGGGAAACAATCTTCTGGAGAGGGAGAAAGAAAAGCAAGGCTTCGCCGTAGAAATCTGGAATAATTTTTACGGTGAAGTCTTCTCCTTAAATAGGCGACAGAGAGGCACCTTCTCATCTGTAATCATCCTCTCACGTCCCTCTCTCCCTTCTCACATCCTTTCCCTTTATCTCACGGCCCTTGGGATTAATCTCACGGCCTTTGGGATGGGAAGACGCAAGGAAGAATCGCGAAAAACACAGAAGGCGCGCGCAGAAAGAAGAGTCGCGCCCCTTCGGTGTTTTTTTTTTCTTTTTTCACGGTAATTCCATTTTTTTTTTTTTTGAAGAGTCCACGCCTAGGTGGACTCTCTTCCACGCCTCTTCAGCCAAAACACCGACTTCCTTTCTTTTCTCACGCAGAAACGCCGCTTGGAGAGAGTCCACGCGCGCGTGGACTCTTCTCCTTGCACGCGCGCGTGGGAAAAGAGGGGAAAGGGCTTAGGCGATGTGGGAAAGGGGTTTAGCCTCTTAGGTTATCCCAATTGCTAGCCTACTATTAGCCCAATGTCTTGAATCTTCAATTAGATTCAAACCGGAATGAATTTGGATCTAAAAAAGACCAAATCGGAACCCTAACTCGAATCCGATTCAAGTAGAAGCCATGGTATGCAACACATGCTAGTGTGTTCATCTGCAAACGAGATTTAATTCCAAATTAAAACCTTGATTATCTATCCTAAGTGTGTGACCCATTGGGTTCCATACTTAGCCAGCAGTGGGTCCGAGTGCAAGTTGACCTAATTTGATCAGAACTCATTCTAATCGATTTAGGTCAAATCGAGCTAACTCGAGTCAGTCAATTAGGACTCCTCCTAATTAGTGATCCAATTAAACCATTTAATTTGATCAACCCACAAGACAAGATTGATGTCTAGCAATGTGTCATGTCTACCCGGAAGATATGAAAATTCTGGTGAAATTCCAAAACTACCCTTCAGTGGAAGTTCCCGTACAATTCGATCCTTCAATCATCTTGCATCCCGAATATAACTATGGATATGGAATCATGTCAAATCCAGTTTATACTCATTCCCAGCTCAGTCATACACTAATGATTCAATTAATTCGATATTAGAAATCATTTCTAATATCTGTACTTTGATCAAAGATTTCCTGAATCATCATCTGACCTAATTGGCTGGCAATCTCCTCCTACTAGAGTGATCAATTCCTTGTTGACCTACTCATTTCCTTCATATACATTCACCACACCCAGCATCAACCTTGTGCATGACCCAGTGTCATGAATGAGATTAACCAAGCATGGGTTCATGTACATAAGGTATTATGGCAGTCTCAGGTCATAGGACTACTTGTACAACTCCCACTATGAGAAATCTATTGACATGCAGCTAAGGCTCCATTAGATGTTCTCAAACTGGATCTATTCAGTGAACTCATTCGCTAATGAGCACCCACATCCTTGTATTAGTGTCCTACATAAGTGACTGTGAGAGCAGTCACCCTTTTCAGCATACATAGGATGTGCCAGTCTACCGGAAACCCTGATCCCAACTCAGGGTTCCTATGACTAGGAATATTCTAGATTAGGGTTTTAAGGCCTTAGATCTCACTGGTATGATCTCATCATAGCCCTAGGACCATAGCCCTAACCTATGGGGTTCATCATATAATGACACAGCGAATGATGAAAAAAATTGCCTTTATTAACTTGTCATTTACAATGGTCTGGGAGATACAAATATTGCTTATAGGGCATAATCCTTTCACCCGGATGCTGGTGGTCGGCCTGGACTTGAAGAGAGTAGCTGTGAGAGGTGGATAGACTAGGGCTTGGTGGAAAGAAAAGGATGATGGGCGGCTAGGGTTGGGAGTGAAGTGGCTAACCTAGGGTTTGGGGTTTGGAGATCTCATACCTCCTCAAGGTTCCTGGGGACCCGGATTTACTCCCTCACGGAGCTCAACACCTGGATGCAAGTGCGAAAGAGAGAAAACACAGAGTTTGGTCACAAAAATTTTAATCATTCATCAGATTACTTTCAAATTTACAAGAAGGGTTTAATTTATAGGGCTTACAAGAGAGTAGGGTTTTACATCTTCCATGTGGGACTAAAGGAGGGGATCTTCAAATTAGGATTGTAGGATCAATCCCTACACATATGGCCGGCCAAAGGTTCCAAAAAAAAATTGATTGGAGGCTTAAAAGGAAGGTAAGTGGCGCCTCCTAGCCTTGTTCTTCAAGAGAGGATTTCATTCCTTTCATGGCTCAACTCTTTTGGACTCCTCCTTTTCTTTCTCCCTAAGTCATGTTCTTCCCATCTTTGCTTTGGGTATTTTTGGCATGGAATGGGCGCCCCCTTGAAGTACTCTCCAAGAAGAGTTTCTTTCTTTTCATAGCTTGGCTCTTATGGAATTTTGTGGGCCGCCCCCTTGAATTGTGGATCCCAGATTGCTCTCTCCTCAAATGGCGCATGAGAGAAGGGACCTGCTATCCTGTGGTGTGGGGACCAAAGCCTACTGGATGGAGATGTGGTGCCCCATGGACTCAGGCGTGTGGCTGGGAGTGTGGCTGGGAGTGTGGCGCCCACTTTCTTGGCCTTGGGAGAAATGTGACACCCCAGGTTGAAGTCCTAGACCACTACTGAGTCAACATGACTCAATAAAATAAAATTGCAGGGAATACAGACTCAAGCTAAAATTGAGTTGATCAGTCAACCCTTATTACAACCAGAAATCCTAATTCTTCATGCAAGGTCAATCAGAGATCCAGATGGAGCTCTGAAGTCTTCTTATGAGTCTGGTGCCCGCACCAATTCTCCCGGAGTGGGAGGAACTCGACACTGTCGAGTATGGATCAAGTTGGCTCTGGTATCTCTCCAAGAGGTCTGGGTCCAATTCTTGTAATTCTTCTCGAGAGATCCAAGATTCATCAGAATCTGGCCTTCCTTGCCAGCGGACCAGGTATCTTTGGTATCCTCGATTACGAGTAGAGATAACCTGATCATCCAGGATCTTTTCAATCTGCTCTTTCCTCACAGGCCAGTTTGTTGGTTTACACACAGGGTTGGGTTCACTCTCAATAGCAGGATTAGGCTCAAAAGCTCACTGGGAATCACAGCTGGCTCTCTATACTCTACTAGGTCTGAAATGTTGAAAGTGGAGCTAATGCCTAGTTCTGGAGGTAACTCGAGCACATAGGTATTGGATCCTACTCTCTTCACCACTCTAAATGGTCCAGCTCCTCTAGCATGTAACTTTCTAACGATTCATGTAGAAAAGGTTCAGGCCTTAACCTAATCATTACATAGTCTCCCTCATCAAAGTTTTGACTCGCCTTTGAGAATCAGCCAACTTCTTATAAGTTTCATTACTTAAGTTTATTTTGGCATGTATTTCTTTAAGCAAGTCTTTTATATGCTGTGCAAAAGCTTCGGCAGACTCGGAGACTCGTGTGTGGACTGGTAAAGGAGCTAAGTCAAGAGGTGTGTGAGTTTGTACCCATGCACAATTTCAAATGGACTCTTACCCGTAGACCTATTGACCGAGTCATTGTATGCAAATTCAGCTCTAGGTAAGTACAAATCCCAGTTCCTAATGTTTTCACCAACAAGACACCTTAATAGATTGCCTAAACTACGATTCACTACTTCGGTTTGGCCATCAGTCTGGTGATGATAGGCAGTTGAAACTTAAGTTTTGTCCCTAACTTATGCCAAATGGTTTTCAAGAAATAGCTGGTGAACCGGACATCCCTATCGGAAACAATTGTCTTAGGTAGGCCATGGAGTCGAACTATCTCATTAAAGAACAGGGTGGCTACCTTAGACGCATCAAATGTTTGGGAACAAGGCAAGAAATGGGCCATCTTGAAAATCGGTCGACTACAACACAGATAGAGTCATGTCTCCTCTGGGTCTTAGGCAAACCTAACACAAAGTCCATGCTCACATCTTGCCAGGACGATCTGGGACAGGGAGTGGGGTATAAAGGCCGGTGTTCTATTTTCGCTGTTTGGTAACAACGCAGGTCCGACACCTAGCCACATGTGGGCTACATCTCTTTTTAAACTAGGCCAGAAAAAGTGGTCTTCAATAGCCAGGGTGGTCTTGTCTTTTCCAAAATGGCCAGCTAAACCTCCAGCATGAATTTTCCAAATCAAAAATTTCCTAAGAGAAGTTCTAGGGATGCAAAGCTTATTCTTAAAGAACAGAAAGCCATCTAAAAGGGTATAATCCTTATGGTCACTAGATGGTCCTTGAGTTAGATCCTGGTACACAGTCTTAAAATCCGGACATGACTCATATTCCTCTTTGATTTGCTCAAACCCTATGACTTCAGCCCTAACAGAATTCAACAACAAAGATCGACGACTAAGGGCATCAGCTACCTTATTTTCAGACCCAGCCTTATGCTTCAAAACAAAGTATAGGACTGGATATACTCTACCCACTTAGCATGCCTAGGGTTAGCTTCTTCTAAGAATTCAAGAATCTAAAGCCTCATGGTCCAAAACCACATATTCTTGCGGTAGCAATAATGTCTCCAGTAACGCAAAGCTTGCACTACCGCATAAAATCCTTATCATAGGTAGAATACCTAAGCTTAGCGTCATTAAGTTTTTCACTAATGAATGCTACGGGATGGTTCTCTTGGCTTAGGACTCCACCTATACCTACTCCTGAAGCATCACAGGCAACCTCAAATACCTTGAAAAGTCGGGTAACCTCAAAATGGGTGCCTGGGTCATCCTATCCTTAAGATCTAGGAAGGCTTTATGGGCTGTTTTAGTCCACTGGAATTCTCCCTTCCTAATACAGTCTGTGATAGGAGCAACTACAATACTAAACACCTTGATGAATCACGTATAGAAGGTAGCCAAGCCGTGAAACTTCTGACTTCATGCACACTGGTCGGCTCTGGCCATTCTACTATGGACCTAATCTTTTCTGGATCGGCAGCCACGCCGTCAGGGGTTACTACAAAACCAAGGAAGATAATTCTACTGGTCATGAATTCACACTTTTTGAGGTTACCAACGTAGAGACTATCATCCTCAAAACTTGGAGACGTGTCTAAGGTGGTCCTAGGTGGTCTGCAGGGGTCTTACTATAGATCAGGATGTCATCAAAATAGACCACTACAAACTTTCCTATGAAAGCTCTAAGTACCTGGGTCATAATCCTCATGAAAGTACTAGGGGCATTGGACAACCCAAAAGGCATAACAACCCATCATAGAGACCATCCTTAGTTTTGAAAGCGATTTCCACTAATCCCCTGGTCTAATCCGAACCTGATGATAGCCGCTCTTAAGATCAATTTTAGAAAAAACCGTTGCACGGCCATCATATCTAGCATGTCATCTAGTCTAGGGATGGGGAACCTATACTTGATAGTGATTTTGTTGATGGCACGACTATCAACACACATCCTCCACGTGCCATCCTTCTTTGGGGTCAGAAGTGCAGGGACTGCATAAGGGAAGACTCTCTCTAATGAACCCCTTCCTCAACAATTCTCCAACCTGCTTTTGCAGTTCCTGATGCTCAGATGGATTCATCCTATAATAGGGCAAGTTGCGTAAAGTAGGTCCTGGGACTAAATCTATGGAATGCTGGATATCCGTACGAGGTGGAAGGTGGTCTGGCAGATCCTCGAGAAAAACATCCTCAAATTCTTCTAACAAAGGTTTAACTTCCTGAGGAGGTTCTGAGGTGTAGGAGTCCTAAGTTCCTTAGCAGTCAACATCCAAATAGGTGAACCACTATGAATTTCTTGTTCTAGATCCTTAGCACTAATTAGGTTCACTCCATTCTTCATTTCTCTGACCTTATTGATTCCTTAGCTACCTTGTCCTTAGGAGGGACTGAATGGATTGTGATTTCTTCCCATTAAAACTAAAGACACAGGTGTTAGATTTTCCTAAGAGGGTGGCATCATGATCATATAACCAAGGTCTTCCAAGAATTATACTGCTCACCCCCATGGGCAAGACGTCACACAAAATCTTCTCTTGATAGGATTGCATTCAGATTTGGACCTGACATCTAGACTGGATGGGTATAGAGGTAGAGTCTACCCAAGAAACCTTATAGTGGTTGGGGTGGGGGACTGGGATTAAGCCTAACATTTTGACAGTGCTAGCAGAAATGGCATTCACACAGCTCCCACTATCTATGATTATTTACATACCTTATCCCCTAGTTTAAGGAACGTCTGTAGGATGTTAGTCCTACGCCAATCTTCCTGAACTCTATTATGGGATAGGATGCATCTCACAACCCCTAATTGGTCAGACTCTGTGGATTCCTCCTCTCCTTCATACTCATCGACCAAATTCATTCCGGCCTCATATACTTCTTCTTTAAACTCTTCATTGGGTCCGGAACTCTCTTCTTCTGCTTCTTCTATGTAAAGAGATCTACGAGGGCACTGGCTAGAAACAAGACCTACCTTGTGGCACTTAAAACAAGCTATGGCTGTGCACTGGTTGGAGATATGACCGGGCTTCTGGCACTTAAAATAGATGATACTAGGGGTTCTCTGGGTGTCAGGTGCCTTACCTTTGTCCATGGGCCTAGGGATGGGAAACCCTGATTAGGCTTGCTAGGGGTAACTTGGCTTGGTCCATTTCTTGGATTGGGGCACTAACCCTAGGAGGCATGGGTCCTCTTTGAAACTTCTCAGTGTTCAGTGCAATCTGATAGGCTTGGTCTAGGTCAGTAACCTCTCTCAGAAACAACTCCCTCTTTATATCTTCCCTAAGTCCAGCCCTAAACCTAGACAGAGTGACCTCATGGGCTTCACTCACATCACATCTCATCAGGTATTCATCAAAGGTGGTTATGTAGTCTGATACAAATCGGTTCCCTTATTTCAAAGTCTGCCATTGGTCTAACAGATTCTGCTGGTATGAAATGGGTAGGTACTTATCTCTAAGTTCTCTTTCATACCCTGCCAAGTGGTTATGGGCTCTACATTTTGTCTTCTAGTGGTCAGTTCAATGTTCCCCCAGTATAACCTAGCTTGACGTACTAACTTCATCTTGGCAAACTTGAACTTTCTTTTCTCAGACATGGCATACCACTCAAAGTACTGGTCCATCTCACCCTCCCAATCAGAATACACCTTAGGGTTTAAGCTACCATCAAAGTTGGTGCATCTAATTTGATGTTCCGAATGAACCTATCATCTCTATCTTCAGGTTCTGGGTCAGGCCTCCTATGATTAGGTTCAGGATCTCTGTATAAAGGTCTTCTAGGCTCTTGGTGTGGGTGAGGTTGAGGCACATTAAAATCTGGGTCAGGAGTCCAATTCTGATGCCTAGGTTCCTCAAGTACTTGGACTCGATCCCTAAGCTGGGCAAAATTCTCATGGACTTGTTCTTTAAACTGGGCAATAGTGGCAGTCACATCTTGACTCAATTTGTTCATACTCTCAGTAAGAGCTCTAACCATGGCCTCTAAACCAGGTTGGGTTTGACCAGGTGGTAGGGTACTCCATTCCGGGTAGACATGATGATGCAAGCAAACACACAAAATGAGACTCAACTGAACGACTACGGGCTTACTAGACCTAGAGCCCAAACTAGATGCCCAATCAGACTGGCAAGCTAGCCTGTAGTAACTCGGGACTCAGCCAGGCAGGTGTAAGGGGAGTGTTAGGTCCCTAATTGCCAATCCTAGACACCAATCAGTGATTGGCCAGGTAGGCGGACCAACACAAAGCCCTTCGGGATGTAGTCCCTGAACCACCGTTCTAGACACTGAGTATAAAGCACACCCAGAGTAACTAGACAAACTGACTCAACACTAGCCTTGACCCGACTTGTTGATGTCCCTAGCCCACTAGGGCAAATTAAGTCTAATAATTTTAAAGTTAAGCTTAGGATCGAATGAGTGGGTGGTGATTTTGGGACTAAGGAGAGGTTATCAACTACTCCCCTTATCTTAGATGCTCAAATGCCCTTAGGATGAATTAGGAGATGTTCACTCAAAATAATTGCATTGCAGAACACAAAAATAGAGTTGCAGTAATTTAACTCTCAGAAATTTCACAGAATTCAATAAATCACAGAAATCTTTTGTAAAATAGCTTCAATTATACTAGTTTCAGCAAAATAAAAATCATACAATTCGAAGTTACCTGCAATGAGAAACAATTCCTGGAACAGGACAGTTACGGACTGAAAACAGGGTGCTTCCCCCGTTTACAATTCCTGCTACGAAGTTGTAACCCAACGGATCCCCTACACGCCCTAGGAACATCCGTGGAATGGGAAGAGGAGGTTTGCACTCGCTTCATTCCTAGGACCGGACATCCTGGGAGTCTACTTCGAGCAGACAAAGTAAAAAAAAGGAGAGAGACTTAAAAAGCAAGCAAACAGAAATCCTAGATTGGGCTCTGATACCAAAAATGATGCAGAACAAATGAGGAGATGATGCGATGCGGAAATAAATTAAGATTAATTCTTTTTTTTTTATATATATTTTCAGAAATTGGCTTTGACTCAAAGGAAAGCTAAACTAAATTGAAGGAAACTAGGTAATAATTGAAAGCACAGTTTAAAAGAAACTAGGTTATCAGAGTGGTTCAGAAGTAATTGATCGCTGGGGGTTGAGAAACTCCCAGACCTAGGGTTTCGCTCTGAACTTTCAACAGGACAGAAATAAAGAGAAGAGATGGGTTACCAACCAGACAGTGATCTTCACAAAGTTTGGTGGAAGAACTCTCTAGAGCAGATTGTTGGATCCTCGGATTCGGATACCTTCACAGTGGATCCTCCAATACTGGTCCTGTGGCTGAGTCGGCTTCTCCTGAACTCAAGATCTGGGAAAGAAGAAGAACTAGTGATGGAATCAGATACTCAAGGTAGGATTTACCAGATTTGAAGAACTTGAAAGCTGATGTTGCTGAAATCCAGATTCTCCTGGAGGCTGATCTGACATCCACTGGGAATTGCTCTGGATCTGGAGTATCCGGACTGGACCCGGATGCTGGTGGTCGGCCTGGACTTGAAGAGATTGGCCGTGAGAGGTGGGATAGACTAGGGCTTGGTGGAAAGAAAAGGATGATGGGCGGCTAGGGTTTGGGAGTGAAGTGGCTAACCTAGGGTTTGGGGTTTGGAGATCTCACACCTCCTCAAGGTTCCTGGGGAACCGGATTTACTCCCTCACAGAGCTCAACACCTGGATGCAAGTGCGGAAGAGAGAAAACACAGAGTTTGCTCACAAAATTTTAATTCAATCAACAGATTACTTTCAAATTTACAAGAAGGGTTTAATTTGTACGGCTTTACAAGAGAGTAGGGTTTTACATCTTCCCATGTGGGACTAAAGGAGGGGATCTTCAAATTAGGATTGTAGGATCAATCCCTACGCATATGGGGCCAAAGGTTCCAAAAAAAAATTGATTGGAGGCTTAAAAGGAAGGTAAGTGGCGCCTCCTAGCCTTGTTCTTCAAGAGAGGATTTCATTCCTTTCATGGCTCAACTCTTTTGGACTCCTCCTTTTCTTTCTCCCTAAGTCATGGTTCTTCCCATCTTTGCTTTGGGTATTTTTGGCATGGAATGGGCGCCCCCTTGAAGTACTCTCCAAGAAGAGTTTCTTTCTTTTCATAGCTTGGCTCTTATGGAATTTTGTGGGCCGCCCCCTTGAATTGTGGATCCCAGATTGCTCTCTCCTCAAATGGCGCATGAGAGAAGGGACCTGCAATCCTGTGGTGGGGACCAAAGCCTACTGGATGGAGATGTGGCACCCCCTGGACTCAGGCGTGTGGCTGGGAGTGTGGCGCCCACTTGCTTGGCCTTGGGAGAAAATGTGACACCCCAGGTTGAAGTCCTAGACCACTACTGAGTCAACATGACTCAACAAAATAAAATTGCAGGGAATACAGACTCAAGCTAAAATTGAGTTGATCAAGTCAACCCTTATTACAAACCAGAAAACCCTAATTCTTCGGGCAAGGTCAATCAGAGATCCAGATGGAGCTCTGAAGTCTTCTTCTGAGTCTGGTGCCCGCACCATTAGGTCTCATTATTATTTTATCATAACCCTAATTCCATTGCCCTACTCTATGGGGTTCATCATAATCAACAAAACATGACACATCAGTATATGATGAATCAAATGCCTTTATTAATATAAAAAAATAGTCATACATGAGCTGGAAGTTTACAAAAAAGGCCCTCATAATGATTGGCTCTTTGGGCACTTTTTTATCAGCCAAGCTGTAAGTCAAGTAGTAGATGTTAGGATTCCAGGAATTTTCCAACTAACATCTTCGGACTATAAGCGAGGTGGCTGAGTGCCGGATCTCTGGAGCTTCTTGATTTGATCAGCCATGTTGTGAGTCAAGCGATAGATGGTGGGGTTTCAGGAGTTCCTAGCTAACATCTATGGACTGTGAGCAAGGCTGGATGTGGAACTTCTGGAGCTTCTTGATTTGATTGGCCATGCTATGAGTCGAGGGGTAGATCGTTGGATTTCAGGGGTTCCCAGCTAACAACTCTAGACTATGAGTAAGGTTGGATATTGAACTTCTGGAGCTTCTTGATTTGATTGGCCATGCTGTGAGTCAAGCAATAAATGGTGGGATTTCAGGAGTTTCCAGCTGACACTCTAGATTGTGAGCAAGGTTGTATGTGGAACTTCTAGAGCTTTTTGATTTGGTTGGCCATGCTGTGAGTCAAGCAGTAGATGGTGGGATTTCAAGAGTTCGTAGCTGACATCTCTGGACTATGAGCTTGGCTGGATGTGGAACTTCTGGAGCTTCTTGATTTGATTGGCCATGATATGAGTCAAGCGGTAGATCATGGGATTTTAGAAGTTCCCAGCTGACATCTTCAAATTCTAAGCAAGGCTGGATGTGGAACTTCTGGAGCTTATTGATTTGATTGGCCATGCTATGAGTCAAGTGGTAGATGGTGGGATTTCAAGAGTTCTCAGCTTACATCTTCGGACTGTGAGCAAGGTTGGATGTGGAACTTCTGGAGCTTCTTGATTTGATTGGCCATTCTATGAGTCAAGTGGTAGATGGTGGGATTTCAGGAGTTCCTAGCTGATATCTCTAGACTATGAGCAAGGCGGGATATGGAACTTCTGGAGATTCTTGATTGATTGGCCATGCTATGATTCATGAAATAGATGGTGGGATTTCAGGAGTTCCTAGCTGACATCTCCGGACTGCGAGCAAGGTTGCCGGATGTGGGGCTTCATAATTTTCCTAGCTTTGAGTGCGAGACTTCATAAGTTTCCTGACTTTGAGAGTGGGGCCTCAAAAGTTTCCTGACTTTAAGTGCTGGACTTTGTAAGTTTCTCGACTTTGAGTTATGGGGCTTCGTAAGATTCTCAGCTTTGAGTGTGGGTTTTCATAAGTTTCCCGACTTTGAGTATGGGGCTTTGTAAGTTTTCCAGCTTTGTCCACCAAACTTGGAGTCAGATGGATGCGTTCATACATAGGTGAAAGACGATGTTGCACCAAAAAGAAATTTTAATAATTAAAATGAAGCCTTATATTATTGATAGTACATCCTTAGGTTGCTTGCATTGTGCGGGCACTAGGTCAGATAGAGGCTTCTCAACCCTTTGTGGATCTCAGATTAGGTTTTCAATTGACTGGGTCATGTAATAAGGCTTCAAGCCTGAACATTTTAATTTCGAGTCATGTATTTAGTTTCAATTTTTTCTTTTAGTCACGTACCTTGACCAATTAGGTCAAGTTGGGTCAATGGGTCTTGTATTTAGTTGAATTGGTCCAAGCCTGAGTATGCTTGAAGATTGTGCCCAAGCCTATTTGAAAAAGGAGTGGTCATTAAGTCTAGTCCAATTTTTATTGGGCCAAGACATCTCCCATGCCGTGAAGGATGCCACCTTAGCCTTTGAGCGTCAACTCAACCATCCCATGTGGTGCCACATCATCATGAAAAGTGGGTGGCCAAGACAAGAAGGAAATGCTGAATTTGTGGGTGCCATTCCTTGATCCTTTCCTCCCTTCCCTCCCCCTATCAAGCCTCTTTCCAAAGGAGTTACGGGCAGCCAAGGAAAGTCAATGGACAACAAAGACATGATCCTTGTTTCAAGCCCCATATCAAGCCTTCTTCCTAAAGTGCTTGGTTCGCTATGGAAGAAAAGCATTGACCCAAAGGGTGCCAACTCAAATCAAGAGGACAACCCCCATCTTTCAAGCCCCAAATCAAGCCATAACAAGACCTTGGATAGCCAAGAGAAGAAGAAATCAGATTTTTGGGCACCCTCTTTATGAAGCCTTGTATTTTTCATTTTAATTTGAATGGACTTTAAGGTCCCTATATAAAGGGCCTATCCCTTCCTTGTATGGTTAATTCTTATGAAATGAAAAAGAAAAGAGTTTGAGTTTTATTCTAGCTTGTTGCCTTCGTTCTTTTAGAACGTCGATCTCCGTGAGGGAATGCCTTCGCCTTCGGGCATGAGGGGTGTGATGTCCTAAGTTACCATCTCTTTCATGCAAGCCATCTTCCATCTTCGAGTTCGGATGCCAACTGGATGATCCATCTGGGCACCTAGCAAGAAGATCCCCCATCACCACCATTTTCAACCTTTGTTCCTTCATTTCTTCTTGCTTCTGGTGACTCCTAACCTTTCTCTTGGTCGCTCGCAGGTCCTCCAGGTGCCACGAACACGAAGTCAGTCTCCCTTGCCTTCGCAACCTTCGGACGGAAAGCTGGTGCATCCACAGGGTTGAAGAATTGATCCTCCAAGCCGCATCTGCAAGAGCGAGTGAACTCGGCATCGGGCACATCAGAGTTCTACAAGGTTTGCAACCCTAAACTCTTAAGTTTGTATTGAGCCAAGAGCTAAGTCCTACGGGGTTTCTCAATCCTAGGGTCCTCTTCTTATCCTTGTTTGGGGACTTATTTGCTTGCTTGAAGTTCTTATTATTATAGAAACCCTAGATCTACTCTTGCTTGTCTTTGAGAATCTTTAACTCCATTAAAAACCCTAAAAATTACAAAAGAAAAAATTATTTGCTCATTAGCATGCATCTTAGCATCTTAGTCCCGAATCATGTTTGGTATCAGAACATGGTAAGGGCTTAGCATCTTCTTAAGTACTTGGATTGGGTGCTTCACCATGGCTGCCAGTCATAGGAAAAAGAAGGGCTGCAAGACCCTCACATCCCATTCCACGGGATTTTTCTATGGCATGTAGGGGTGCCGATGTGATTGACCCTTGAAGGGGAACACAAGGAGATAGGTTTATATCCTTAAGAAAAAAGTTTTGCATTTTTATTTTTAGCATCTTTAAAATTTCTGCAGTTTTTCATCTCAGTACATAGTCTGCTATTTTAGTTGTTCATGCCTGTAAGAACCTCTAATTTTCATGATTTTTGTTTTGCTGGATTCTATACACTTTCATCTCAGATTTTATTGTAGTCTATAGAATTCCTACATGCTGGAATACTACCTAAGAACAAATCTATTCTAAAAATTCCAACAAGTGCATCTCATCCCACATTCATTTTTCATATAGTTTAATTTTGAATTTAGGTTCATATATTGTTATTTACAACATCTTATTTTCTGCTATCATACATCAAAAAAATTCAAAACACAAAAAAAAAACTTAGATACATTTCATTAGATCATTTGTATGCCATCATTTTCATAATAACTTAAGAGCATAAATATCACAAGATAAGGGAAGGAAGTCATTACCTTTCCTTAGCCCAAAAATAACCACCCGTGCATTTCGAACCCAAACCTAATCTAAGATCTAGTAGCAACCTAATAGATTAGGGACATCCACGAGTCTGGTTTAACCACTTTGTGAAAGCTAGTGCATGCAATTGATCAATTGGTATCGGAAAGTTGGTGTCTAAGGCAAGAGGTCTAGTGTCAAACGACCTAAGCGGTGTTATGGTTCTTTAATTGGGTCCTTGCGAAAGCAAGGGGGGCCTCCCATACTCCCACCTCTTACCTGGTTGGTGAAAGGGCTAGTTGTTGTGTGTGTTCATCTAAGTTAACCCATTCATTTAGACTCATAGGTATAGCAAACCATAGTACCTTGCATTGTGTGTTGCCTATTTAGTCTATATTAGGAGTCCATTAGCCCATCCATCCTTATACTGTCCAGTGTAATCATGGTGTTAAACCTTGAAGCCCACTTGTGGGTCCTTAGCGAACAACTGGCCCAATTGGACCAAAAGATAGCCCGAGCATTGGCATGGGTAGAAGTCCGCAAGGACCATGCTAAATTCAAATCCTCTAGGCCCAATTCCCTTGGTCCAAGATCCTATTATCATGATCTTGCCCCTGAGCCTAGCCCTGGAAGCCCATACCCGTACTTGGTTGAATCAGAAAAAAAGCCCATTAGGAACATTAGGATAGAAGCTCCCTCATTAGGACAGAAGTTAACCATTATGTTTAGACTCATAGGTATAGCCTACCATAGTACCTTGCATTGTGTGTTGCATGTCTAGTCTATATTAGGAGTCTATTAGCCCATCCATCCTTATACTGTCCAGTGTAATCATGGGGTCAAACCTTGAAGCCCACTTGTGGGCCATCAGCGAACAACTGGCATAATTGGACCAAAAGATGGCCCAAGCAAAGGCACAGGCAGAAGCCCACAAGGACCATGCTAAATTCAAATCCTCTAGGCCCAATTTCCTTGGTCCAAGAGCCTATTATCATGATCTTGCCCCTAAGCCTAGCCCTAGAAGCCCCTACCCGTACTTGGTTGAATCAGAGAAAAAGCCCATTAGGAACATTAGGACAGAAGCTCCTTATTTCGAGGCAGTCTTGATCCTCGAGTTACATTGCCTGGGAGGAAGATATGGATGATTATTTTAAGTGGAATGAATGCCTGAGGATGGAAAGGTTAGGTTTACTAGAGTGCATCTATGGGGTCCAGTCGAGTCTTATTGGAACAATGTAGGGAGAGGGAGAGGCGTATGAGAGAGGACACAGGAACCCATTAGGACCTGGTAAGGAATGAAGAGCAAGCTTCGTGAAAGGTATATCTCTGTGTCCTACCAACAAAATCTCTTAGACTACTTAGAGAGGTTGACCCAAGGTAATGGATCAGTCAGTAATTATATTGATAGATTGGAGCATCTAATATGCTATATTATGAATATGGTTCCATACGATATCCTAATCCGATTTAAAGAGGGTTTAAGGAAGATATCTGGAGAGAATTGTTTAAACATAATATCTATAGTTTGGAGCAAGCCTACTGAGTAGCCCAAACTATGAGAGGTCCTTGAGGCATGCTAGATCAAGTACTTTGGACCTAAATTCGACCTCTTCCAGCTTGAATCATATCCCCATTGGTCCGACACCTAGTGTGAATTATACTTTTGTTGATCAACTCTCATCGTATCACCTCCAAACTACAAGGATGACATTAAAAGGAATTAGGTATGGCCGACACAGGATTAGTTGACCAGAATGAAGCCATACTAAAAGAACAATTAAAGGAGGAAGAATTAGAACCCATGATTGATGTATATGAGGCTGACATGAGTTTGGTAGACGAATATGAAGGAGAAGACTTCGAGAAGGACAACTCTAGTACCTTACATGAGGAAATCCTTGTAGAAGATAAGCTTGTTGAGCCTAGTCCTAAACATCAGAACAATAGAAAATTATTGAGGACTTGGTTGCTGTACGTCAATGCCCTCAAGAAAAGCCTACTCCTTTAGCCTCAACCCAAGAACTCATTCAGCTCCCTTGTAAAGAGTTCATTCCTCTAATCCCAGTTGATAACCTTTTTCTGAAACTGACCAAGTCTTCCTTTCATGAAAAAATTGCACTTACAATGACCAAATTCTCCATCCATCAATTTGACCTTATGATACCCATAGATCAATATTCAAATCTTAAGGTCATCTTGAATAACCAAGGTCTATCCCATGTTTCCCAAAGATTGCCCCAAGACTCTGATTCCTATTTCTTACCCTTTCTTGAGTCTACACATGTTTCTAAAGCTATTAGGTTACATTTTATTAAGATCACCAGTTACATGAACCCTTAGAGCCCATCCCCTTTGTGACATATTTTTGGAAGACCTTATGGCATTTGATAAAAACCCATGGTAAATTCTCATGTGCATACCAGACCAGGGTCAAACCTAGAAAGTCAATAATCTGTTAGGTTTAAGCCCTAGAGAGTCCAATAAAATTCCTCTCAATAGGAATACATAGTTGAGTCTGCTTTTTGTCAAGTGTTAGTATGAGTCTCAGAGTTCACAAAATCATTTGCACTACATATTAGAGGCATGCATAAAGAAATTAGCCTAAAAATCAACCTAATACAAAAAATTTGCTGATTCCCGAAAGCAAGCCAAAGAATATGAAATAAGGGATTTTGTAATGATTAGGCTTAGGCTTGAAAGGTTTCCACCAAGAACCGTTAAGAAATTTCATGCTCGTGGAGCTGGCCCCTTTAGAGTGATAAAGAGAGTTGACCATAATTCTTATGTGCTTGAGCTACCCTCGGATTATGGCATTAGCTCAACTTTCAATATCTCGGACTTAATTGAGTATAGAGAACTGGCAAACATACCCAGTGAGCCATTTGGGCCTGACCTTTTATTTGAGAGCGAACCCAACCCGAGTGTCCACCACCAATTTTACCTGAGAGAGGATAGCGGATCGAGCATGTCCTGGATGATCAAGCTATCACCACCCGGGGCAAAGGCTATCAACGTTACTTGGTCCGATGGCAAGGCCGACTCGAGTCTGACGATTCGTGGATTACCCAAGAGGACATACAGCACCTCAACCTCGACCTTTTGGAGGAGTACCAAAGCCAAATCAATACTTACTCGACAGGGTCGAGTTCCCCACCCCGGGAGAATTGGTGCGGGCACCAGGATCAGACAGAGGCTCCTCAACCTTCTATGGATCTCAGATTAGGGTTTTTAATTGATTGGATCCTATAATAAGGCTTCAAGCCTGAACATTTTAATTTTCAGTCATGTATTTAGTTTCAATTTTTTTTTTAGTCATGTACCTTGACAATTAGGTCATGTTAGGTCAATGGGTCTTGTATGTAGCTGAATTGGTCCAAGCCCAAGTCTGCTTGGAGATTGGGCCTTGTTGCCCTGGTGGCTACCTAAGAGGGGGTGAACTGGGAATTTAAAAGATTTAAGCAGATAATGTGTACTTAAAAATTCCTTTTAAAGTGTTAGGTGCTGTGGCAAAATAATGACTTGCAGAAGCTAAATAATATCAAAGAAGCACAACACACACACATAAATTATAGTGGTTCGGAGCAACCTAGCTCCTACGTCTACTATCCAATATACCACTTGAAATTTTCCCTATATTCACACCCGAATATAGTAGGATTGTTTTACAGGCTCACAATCACAAATCTATACTTTGGTTTTACCGGGATCACCAAAAAAAACCCAACACCCTTTCGTTTTGAACAGGATCACCAAAGAAACCTAACTTGGTTTTAATAGGATCACCAAGAACCCTACACTTGGTTTTTGTCTAAGGCTCACCAAGAATCTATTTGGTTTTTCAATTGGGCTCACCAATAACACAATAATTCAAGAATGAATTGAAAGTAAATGCAACAATAAATGACAAACTCTAGTTGTCAGATAGTTGCCGTTGTTGCGCTGAAGTAGCCTTTTTTAATTCTTTTTTAGTTCACTTGAGAGTCTTCCTTTCTTCCTTTAATGCTTCAATCTTCAGATGGGAGTTGGTGAAGAATGAAGACTGCTTTGAATGCTCACTTGTGCTCTCTAACTTCTTTTCTCCTTTTTGTATATTCTATTAAGCATCCTCTCTTTAATTCATGGATGTAAATCCCTTATATGGTCCCTTGTACTCATCTTTGAAGGATATAGCCGTTGAATTTTGTTGGGATTCGAAAACTAGCTGTTGGAGCACTTTTTGGCATTCAAAAAAGAATTCTGGAACTAGCTGTTATGTACCTGAAAATGACACTCGAGTTGGCTCGGATTCTTCGAGTCGGCTTGGATCCTTCAAGTTGATAGGTCGAGTCACCATTTCTTCAGCAGGGTCGGCTCTCTGTCTCAGGGTGCAAAAACTTCATCTTGGATGAGTCGGCTCTTGATAGCTTGGGTTGGCTCGAACATCCATTGTTGAAATATTGAACTCAAGGGTCAGCTCGCTTCACCAGGTCTTCAAAATTTGTTTTGGCAGAGTCGGCTCATTGTGGTTCGATTAGTTGTGGTCCGGGTTGGCTCGCCTGGCTTGTTCTCAAAAGACTTCAAAACTAGAATCTGGAAGAGTTGGCTCGAACTTATTCTAGTCAACTTGGATTTACTTGAGTCAGCTCGATTTCCTTCGAGTTGGCTCGGATTGCTGCGTGCCAGAATCCTTAGTGCATGCCATGAGATAGAGTCGGCTCTTTTGATGTTGGGTCGGCTCGAGTAAGTTCTTTAGGAATTCTTACAATTTAATATAAAAACTGATGGGGACATCAAAACCTATCCAGGTTTCTTTTTTTTATCCTGGATTTGCTTTTTTCTTTTTTGATTTTTTATTCCACTTATTCCACCTATCCTCGCTATTCCAACTTTATTCCTGATTATCCCAGACTTTTCCCTGACCTATTCTCGTCATCTTCAACCTCAAGATTATGTCCTAGAACTTTCATTTTTTCGCCGCCAGTCCTGGATCCGCCACGCCCGACCTCCAGCGACCCCCGATGGCCGTCCACCTTTTCCCCGGCATCGATCTTCTCGTGGGAACGTCGGCTGATCCCACCAGAGCCGCCCACAGCCGTCCGCCCCTTACCGCTCTGCTGTGCCATGCCGCACCGCCGTCCACCCTGCAGCTTACCCAGGCACCCTCTTCCCCACGTCATCGGCCGCCGATCTCTGGCGAGGTGGGAAGAAGAGAGGCAGGGTTTCATATCCAAGGTGTTTGCCACGGTCGCTTGCACCATCTTTCTCTATGTTTGATGGATGACGACTTCTATAAAAGAGATGGGGGCGAGAGAAATGGCCATCGTCTCTCACCAACCCCGACTTGCTGATGCAGAACAAAAGAAGAGATGATGCGATGTGGAAATAAATTAAGATTAATTCTTTTATATATATATTATATATTTTCTGAAATTGGCTTTGACTCAAAGGAAAGATAAACTAAATTGAAAAAAACTAGATAATAATTGAAAGCACAATTTAAATAAAACTGGATTATCAGAGTAGTTCAGAAGTAACGGATCGCTGGGGGTTGAGAAACTCCCAGACCTAGGGTTTCGCTCTGAACTTTCAACATGACAGAAATAAAGAGAAGAGATGGGTACCAACCAGATAGTGATCTTCACAATGTTTGGTGGAAGAACTCTCTCGAGCAGATTGTTGGATCCTCGGATTCGGATACCTTCGCAATGGATCCTCCAATACTGGTCCTGTGGCTGAGTCGGCTTCTCCTAGACTCAAGATCTGGGAAAGAAGGAGAACAAGTGATGGAATTAGATACTCAAGGAAGAATTTACCAGATTGAAGAACTTGAAAGTTGATGTGCTGAAATCCGGATTCTCCTGGAGGTTGATCTGACTTCCTCTGGGAATTGCTCTGGATCTGGAGTATCCGGACTAGACCCGGATGCTGGGGTCAGCCTTGACTTGAAGAGGGTGGCCATGAGAGGTGGGATATGCTAGGGCTTGGTGGAAAGAGAAGGAAGATGGGCGGCTAGGGTTTGGGAGTGAAGTGGCTAACCTAGGGTTTGGGGTTTGGAGATCTCACACCTCCTCAAGGTTCCTGGGGAACCGGATTTACTCCTTCACAGAGCTCAACACCTGGATGCAAGTGCGGAAGAGAGAAAACACAGAGTTTGCTCACACAAAAACTTGAATTCATTCATCAGATTACTTTAAAGTTTATAAGAAGGGTTTAATTTATAGGACTTTACAAGAGAGTAGGGTTTTACATCTTCCCATGTGGGACTAAAGGAGGGGATCTTCAAATTAGGATTGTAGGATCAATCCCTACACTTATGGCCGGCCAAAGGTTCCCAAAAAATTTGATTTGGGTTTTAAAAGGAAGGTAGATGGCGCCTCCAAGCTTTGTTCTTCAAGAGAGGATTTCTTTCCTTCCATGGCTCAACTCTTTTGGACTCCTCATTTTCTTTCTCCCTAAGTCATGGTCCTTCCCATCTTTGTTTTGGGTATTTTTGGGAGGGAATGGGCGCCTCCTTGAAGTTCTCTCCAAGAAGAATTTCTTCCCTTTCATAGTTTGGCTCTTATGGAAGGTCTTGGGCCACCCCCTTGATTTATGGATCCCTGGTTGCTTTCTCCTCAAATGGCGCATGAGAGAAGGGAGCTGCTATCTGTGGTGTGGGGACCAGAGTATACTGGATGGAGATGTGGCGCCCCCTGGACTCAGGCGTGTGGCTGGGAGTGTGGCGCCCACTTGCTTGGCCTTGGGAGAAAATGTGACACCCCAGGTTGAAGTCCTAGACCACTACTGAGTCAACATGACTCAACAAAAATAAATTGCAGGGAGTACAGACTTAAGCTAAAATTGAGTTGATCAAGTCAACCCTTATTAAAAGCCAGAAAACCCTAATTCTTCGGGCAAGGTCAATCAGAGATCCAGATGGAGCTCTGAAGTCTTCTTCTGAGTCTGGTGCCCGCACCACTTGCTTTGCTCCAAATCCCACTCGCCACCAAACTCGCCGTTCGCCATGACCATTCGGAGTCGTATCGCCGAGAGCCACCTGCTACAAGCCCCACACCGGGCCTTGCAAGGTCACGAGCAAGGGCAGCTCCGTCACCATCCGCCCCTGCTACTCCGCCCGGCTATGCCGCCGCCTTCCCCCAGCAGCCGGCCATGCCTCCCCGCAAGTCTGTCGTCACCTCCTCTATTCCAAGGCCACGGGAAGAAAGTTTATGCACGGATCTCAAAGCCCAAGGTTTGCACGGATCTCAAAGAAAATAATAATAATAATTTTTATAGATTTCAATGTGGTCTCAATCCTTCTGCATAGATTTCAGGGCAGGCCTAATCTTTGTAAATTCAAAGCATGCCTAATTTTTTTTATTTTAAATCTGGATGTATGGACCAATTGGGAAGTTTTTTTTAAAATTATTTTTAGATTAGGATTAGTTTTATTTTCTACCATATGAGGAGGATTGTGTTTAATTTTCTACCATGCTTTCAGGCTACAAACAAAGCTGGTTTGGGTTGTCACTTTTTTTGGGCTGCATGCCTTGTATTCTTTACATTGACCCAAAGTTTTGTAAGCCTATCTATAGGCACCTCCTCTCTTGAATAAAATATGATGATGAAGAATATGAATTTTTGATAAAAGAGTTTCTTGGTTCTGCCTCCGTTAAGAGTGGGCATGTGGCCCATTTTTCCTTCACCTGTGGGTGTTGAGGGGTGTGAGGCCCCAGTTATCTTCTTCCTAGCTGAGTCCCCTCTATGATCTTGGAGCTTCTCCTTCATGGCCCCAGGTAGCGATTTGGGTGGGATGCCCTAGGCTCTGCATGTAGTGAGATGGGTGGGATGCCCTAGACTACATGTAGTGGTGTGGGTGAGATGCCTTAGAGGTACGACGTCTCTCCGTGAAGGTAAGTCCCAAGTCCATAGAGTATCCAATCTTTCTTGCCCCCCATATTTTTTTCCACCTTTTTGACCCTATCACAGAGACTTTCTCAGCTCTCCAACGATCCTCCTAGCTAGCCTTCCCCTCGTCCCACATCATTGGTATCAGAGCTTCACCCCTATCATTTTTGTATCAGATCTTCATCCCTCAAGTTTTTGTATCAAGCAAGAGAGGTTAGGATTGAAAATAAAAGTTGAAAAAAAAGAAGAAAAAAAAAAAAGAAAAAAAAAATTGCAGCAAGCCTGACTCGACGGAGTCGAGTTTTCCCCTACCCCAGGAGAATGATGGGATATCAAAACCCATTCGGGTTTTTCTTTTTTTTATCCCAGATTTTCTTTTTTCTTTTTTGATTTTTTTATTCCACCTATTCCACCTATCCCTGCTATTCCAACTTTATTCCTTATTATCCCAGACTTATCCCCGACCAATTCCCGTCATCTTCAACCTCACGTTTAACTCCCAGAACTCCATTTTTTTTTCATTTTTTTCTCCCATTTGGCGTGGATCTGCCATGCCCGACCACCGACAACCCCGATAGCCCCACCTCCCCCCAGCGTCGATCTCATCATGGGAATGCTGGCGGATCCCATCGAGCCGCTCACGGTCGTCCGCCCCTTGCCGCTCCGCTATGCCATGCCACGCCACCATCCACCCTGCGGCTCTGCCCAGACGCCCCTCTTCCCGGTGCCGTCGGCCATCGATCTCCGGCGAGGTGGGAAGAAGAGAGGCAGGGTTTCATATCCAAGGTGTTTGCCACGGTTTGCTTGCGCCATCTTTCTCTACGTTTGGTGGATGCCGACTTCTATAGAAGAGATGGGGGCAAGAGAAATGGCCGTCGTTCTCTCACCAACCCCGACCTGCTCTGCTCCAAATCCCCCTCATCAACAATCCTGCCATCCACCGCTACTGTTCGGAGTCGTATCATTGAGAGCCGCCTACAACAAGCCCCACACTATGCCTTGCAAGGTCACGGGCAAGTGCTGCTGCTCCGTCACCATTTGCCCCTGCTACTCCACCTGGCCATGCCATCGCCTTCCCCCAGCCACCGCCATGCCACCCCACAAGTCCGTCGTCGCCTCCTCTATTCCAAGGCCACGGGAAGAGAAGTTTGTACATGGATCTTAAAGCCCAAGGTTTGCACGGATCTCAAAGAAATAATAATAATAATTTTTTTTACAGATTTCAAAGCGGTCTCAATCCTTCTGCACAGATTTCAGGGCAGGCCTGATCTTGGTAAATTCAGAGCATGCCTATTTTATTTATTTTAAATTTTGATGAATGGACCAGTTGGGAAGTTTTTTTTAAATTATTTTAGATTAGGATTAGTTTTATTTTCTACCATACGAGGAGGATTGCGTTTAATTTTCTAACCATGCTTTTAGGTTACAAACAAAGCAAGTTTGAGTTTTCACTTTTTTTGGACTGCATGCCTTGTATTCTTTACTTGGACCCCAAGTTTTGTAAGCCTATATAAAGGCACCTCCTCTCTTAAATAAAATATGATGATGAAGAATATGAATTTTTGATAAAAGTTTCATGGTTCTGCCTCCATTAGGAGTGAGCATATGCCCGTTTCTCCTTCACCTGCGGGTGTCGAGGGGTGTGAGGCCCTAGTTATCTTCTCCCTAGCTGAGTCCCCTCTATGATCTTGAAGCATCTCCTTCACGGCCCTGGTAGTGATTTGAGTGGGATGCCCTACGCTCCGTATGTAGTGAGATGGGTGGGATGCCTTAGACTACATGTAGTGGAGTGGGTGAGATGTCCTAGAGGTGCGACGTCTCTCCATGAAGGTAAGTCCCAAGTCCATAGAGTAACCATCTTTCTTGCCCCACATATTTTTTCTGCCTTTTTGACCCTAATCACAGGAGACTTCTCAGCTCTCCAACGATCCTCCTAGCTAGCCTCCCTTTGTCCCGTATCAATTTGGTATCAAAGCTTCATCCCCTATTAATTTTGGTATCAGAGCTTCATCCCGCATCAAAAACACTCTCACCAAACTCTCAAACAGTTAAAACAAACCAACTCTAAAGCACAACACTCATAGAAGTAACCCTTTTACATAATTTTTCTTAACTTTTTTTTCTGGGTTCTTCTTTACAAAATCCGATTAAAACATAACTCAACAAGAAGTATGAATGTAGGAGTTGAAGTTTGAACAAATAATCCATCCATCAAAAATTTATAAACCACTTGAAGAGTTGTTAGAAATAAACGTGCATGCTCCAATGTTTTGTTATCATCATAATCACTCAAGGGGTCAATAATCTCTTCCTTTTTGATGATGACAAACACCAGGCATGAAACATAAGATAAAACTCTATAATTACTTGTATAACTGTATTTGCAAGAATGTATAACAAGTATAGGAAAGCTTGACTATAGCTTTGACATTCTCAATTATCATTAATGTCAAATTGTAGAAGGAGAATTAGAGCATGTTAGTGATAAGAATCAGATTAGTATGAAATAATCTCCCCCTCAATAAATACTCCATGTTCTAACAAAAATTTTTTATGCAAGACAATGTAATGGAGCATGAGGTGTATTTCTCAAGTACTTCAAGAGAATATTCATGAATTAAAGCTCATGTATCAGGGTTTTCTAAGGCAATTTTCTGTTATGATGACTTAAATTTTGCTTTTCATGATTTGCTTGCTGAATTCAAAAAGCTGGGGTTAAATTAAATCCTTGAAGAAGCAAAATGATTTATTGCTAAAAGACAAGGATGAATTATTAGAAAAGAGCTAATATTTGCAAAAAAACTAATGTTTTTTTCTGCTAATGTTACAGCTTTGAAAACTGAGAAGAATGCTTTAATTGAGATAAACAAAGCTTTAGTTTGCCAAAAATAATGATTCAAAAAAAGGTTTGAAAAGCTTTAGCTTCTCGTTAAAAAACTTCAGGAGGTTGAAAAGCTTAAGCCTCTCATAGAAAAACTTACTTTCAGTTTTAATAAGCTTGAGCTAATTCTAAAAGAACAAAGAGATTCAAAAAGCAAAGCTGGAATTGGATTTAATGAATTAAATGCCAAAGGAATTTCAGCAACAAAATTTGTATCTCAAAAGCTTCAACTTTAAACACTAAATCTCAAAAAGCTTTTGGTTCATTTCCTTCAAATATGTTTCAAAAGGCTTAAAGTACATTCCTAATTTTGCTCAAAATCTTTCAAGCCACATATCCATTTCCTGCATCTGTTATAGCTTCAAAGCATGCATCATTCAAAAATGACTAAATTGTTTGCCATGCATGTCATAGATTTGGGCATAAATTTCACCATGTAACTCTTTAAAAAATTCTAAGATTGGTGCAATGAAATTAAGAACTATTTGGGTTCCAAAAGGAACCAATTTTGCTAACCCAAAGGACCCAAGTTAGCTTGGGTACCTAAAACCATTCCTTGATTGTTTTGCAGATTGTCTTGCAGCGCTGAATGCTAAGAAATGATGGTATCTAGATAGGTATTTAAGGCATATGACCAATGATAACGACCATTTATCACCTTACAAATGAAAGGAGGATCGGTTACTTTCGATGATAATGGCAAGGAAAAAATAATTGGAATTGGTAAGATCAAGATAACCCCCTGTACTTTTATTATAGATGCATTGCTAGTAGACAAATTGAAGCATAATCTGTTAAGTATTAGTCAACTTTGTGATAAAGGCTTCAAGGTTGTCTTTGAATCATCTGTGTATTGTAACTAACTCTCTTGACCTTAGCAAAAATTCATTGGTCATAGACTGGAAATATCTATGTGGTAGATCTAAATGATCTAGCCATGAATAGTAGTTCCAGTCTAGTAGTAATGAATGCTAAGACCAAGGAGTCATGTTTACTTTGGCATAGACGATTAGGTCATCTAGCATGCATATAATTGCCAAATTAATTTCAATAATCTAGTTAGAGGTTGCCACATTTTAAAGTAGATATTGATTATGTATGTGATGCTTGTCAATTAAGCAAACAAACTAGGAGAAGTTTAAATCAAAAAATATTTTCAACTACTAGACCCCTTGAGCTACTTCACATGGACTTATTTGGACCAACTAGGACCACAAGCCTAGTTGAATGAAATATGGCCTTGTGATTGTAGATAACTTTTCTAGATTCACATGGGTATTATTTATCGCACATAAAGATGAAACCTTCAATGTATTTTGAAAACTTTACAAAAAGGTTTTCAAATGAGAAAAATCATTTTATTATTTCTATAAGAAGTGATCACGGGATTGAATATCAAAATCATTTTTTGATGAATAATGCACTGAGCACGGCATTGATCATAACTTCTCTGCTCCTATAACACCACAATAAAATGGTATTGTAGAGAGAAAGAAATAGGACTTTGAAGAAATGGCCCGAACTATGTTGTGTGAAGGCAATCTTCCAAGGTACTTTTGGACAGAAGCAGTGAACATTGCCTGTTACATATTGAACATGTTTTAATATGCCCAATTTCAAGAAAACCTCCTATGACTTTGGAATGAAGAAACCTAATATTACTATTTTCATGTTTTTGATGTAAATGCTTTGTGTTGAATAATGGTAAATATAACCTAGGAAAATTTGATACAAAATCTGATGAATTCATATTCCTTAGTTATTCACGCACAACAAAGCATATAGAGTATTTAATAAGAGGACTCATACTGTAGAAGAGTTAATTCATGTTGTTTTTGATGAAGCTAACCCCCAACATCTAGAAAAGTTGAGTGTGTAAACGATGATGCAAGTACACTCCAAAAGGAGATGGAAGATCTAAGCATACAAGACAAGCCAACACAAGATGGAAATGAAGTGGCAAGATCATCCTGATTTACCAAAGCAATGGAGGTATGTAACTTCACATCCTAAAGATCTATTTATTGGTGATCCTTCTCATGGTGTTAGGACTAGGTCTGCCATAGAGATGCATATGACTACCTAGCCTTTGTTTCACAAATTGAACCACATAGTTTTAGAAGAAGCTAAAACTGATCCAAACTGGATGTGCCATGCATGAAGATTTAAACCAGTTTGAAAGGAATAATGTTTGGACTCTGTTAGTAGACCTCTAGACCATCCATCATAGGAACCAAATGGGTCTATAGGAACAAATTAGGTGATAATGGTAAGACCATGAGAAATAAAGCAAGGTTGGTAGCTAAGGGTAAAACCAAGAAGAGGAATAGATTTTGATGAACTTATTTACCTGTAGCAAGACTTGAGGCCATTAGATTACTTCTTGCATTTGTGTTGCCCAAAGAGCAACCCAAGAGGGAGGTGAATTGGGTCTCAAAAAAAATTTAAAGCTAAGCTTGATAAACAAGTAGCAAACTTCATAGACAGATATGCAATTCAATTCAATAAGGTACTAAAATTAAAGTGCAATGCTCCAATGTAAAGGTGCAGTGAAAATTATAAGTAATAAGCATAAAGTAAGAGCAAGGAGGGAGAGAACAAACAATCACAATACAACAATCTATAGGGTTCGATGCCAACAATGCACCACATCCACTCCCCAAGATCCCCTTGGAATTCACTATAATCTAATGATTACAGCCGATTAGTTTTCTGGGCTCACTAATCAAAACTCGACTTGTTTTTACAGGCTCACAAGTCACAACCTCACTTGGTTTACGGGCTAACCAGAACCTATTGGTTTTCACAAGGCTAACCAAAAACCTTCTTGGTTTTCCGAGCTAACCAAGAACCTTAGTATTTTGTGGGCTAACCATCAACCTAATTGGTTTTCAGGCTTACCAACAACCTTTACAAGATAAAAGATGGAGAAATAAAGAACCAATGTAAGCTTTCAATTAAAAGCAAATAGTCGATGTAGCTTGAAGTTGTGTTGCTTTGCTCTTGTTGAAGCCTTTTGAATGCCCAAATTGAATTCTTCAATGCACTTGATAGCTTGAATGCTTAGACGGAAGGCTTCTCTTGCTTGAGAGTGGTTGAGCTTGAATGAATAGGAGTTAAGGCTCTTCTCTTTCTTTCCTCTTTAAACTCTTTTGGATATTCCATTATACTTAAAAACTAGCTGTTGGAGGGCTTTGGGAGAGTTCTGTGCTTGAAAAAACTAGCCATTACTATTGTCATAACTCCATGTGTGACACTTCCTCTTCATGTGTCGACACATTAGGTCACACATGTTCTTCTTGAGTCGACACAAGTTCAAATATTCCATTCAGATTCTCTGAAAAATCATTAAGTGGACACATTCTCAGTTGAGTCAACACATTGAGTCGGCGCATTAGCTCCAAGTGTCGACACATCAATTGTTCCTTCAATTTCCTGCAAGTTGTGTGGCATGAAATTCTCAAGCGATGTGTTGATCCATGTGTTGATACCTTGAATCGACACTAAGGTCCAGTGTCGACACATCATGTAGGTTCGATGGCAAGGCGAAAATATAGATTTCAAAATTTTTATCTTTATGAAATCTTCACCAACCTTTAACCCAAGATCTCCTTAAAAGAATTAAACATATAAGATGTATATGTAAGATTTAATCTCAAATTAAAATACTAACCTGTATCGCAAAAATCCAAACTCTGATCTCCACCAGGTGCCCAAATGTTCACCCTCCAATGGTGATCCACACAGAAAAAGATGAGACAACATTTCTAGTTCTTGGCTCCTCTTCTTGAATTCTTTTTCAAGAATTCAATTCTTGGACTTTTAGGCTGAAATTTTCTTTCTTGAAAATTTCTTTTCTTCCTTCTTTCCTATTCTTGAATTTTTTTCAAGAATTCCCTTTCTTGAATTCCTTTTCTTGAATTGAATGGAAGAAAAATTAGACAGGCAAAGTCTTAATTCAAGAAGGAAAGAAGAGAACAGCCTTTCCTTTTTCTTCCTTTACCGTTCAAGACCTTCTTCTTATTCTTGTTTAGGGTCAGAGTTTCGACAGAGGATACCTCTGTAAGGGAAACAATACCCACAAGAACAAGGAGAAGTGTATTCTGGAGAGGAAGAAAAGGAATCGGATCTCTGAATTATGTTACGTGAAAACACCCCGAGAACCCACACCCTATTTATAGATCTCAGAGGGGCATCTTCTCAAAACAACGCAACCCTCTGAAACCCCAGGAATCACGATCCCTCATTCCTCGCGTCCCCTCAACCAAAAATCATGATTCTCCGATTTAATTTCGTTTTTCTTTCCGACGAAGGACTCTCGAAAAACTTCAGGAGAATCGCGACTTTTGGAGATGGATTTCCGACCGAAAGCGACGGATCTTTTCTTAATTTTTTCTTGGCCATCAGATCTAGATCCAAGGGCGCCAGACAAGGATCTGAATCGCCCTTTTTCAGATTTTTCTCCTTCCGTGTTATTTTCTTCTCCGCGCATGAAGAGGAGTCCACGCGCGTGGACTCTTCTTCTTGGTGCGCGCGGTGAGAAGGAGAGGCGGCTTGGAGAGAGGGTCTCAGTGACTTTTCACTTGGGTTCAGCCATGGGTTAGCCCAATGTCCTAAAAATTAAATTGGACCTTAATCTGTTTCAATTAGAACCCATTAAGCCTAATTCGGAACCAAATTCGAATTTGATTCGAATAGAATTTGGTCTGCAACACATGCTAGTGTGTTTATCCTGCAACATGATTTAATTCCAATTAAATCCTTCATCAATTTTCTTTTGTGTGTGACCCATGGGTTCCACACCTAGCCAGCAGTAGGTCCGAGTGCTATTTGACTTAATTCGGTTAGATCTCAACTAAGCCGATTTAAGTCACTCAAACTAGCTCGACTCAGTCAATTAGAATCTAATTCTAATTAACTGATTTGAATTACCATAACTCAATCATATACCTACAAGACAAGATTGACGTCTAGCACGTATCATGTCTACCCGGAAGATGTGGAATTTTGGTGGAATTACCAAAATACCCTTCAGTGGTGAGTTCCGGGCAATTCAGTCCTTTGATCAACTTGCATCCCGAATATGATTATGAATATGGATACTTGTCAATCCAATTTCATATTCATCCCTAGCTCAATCTTTATAATGATGATTCATTAATGAACCATTAGAAATAACTCTAATGTTCATACTTTGATCAAAGATTTCCTGAATCCATCATTTGAAATTAGCTGGATGCAATTCCCTCTTACTAGGGCTGATCATTCCTTGTTGACCTACTCACAACCTCCATATACAATCCACCATACCCAGTATCACCTCGTGCATGACTCAGTGTCATGATTGATTGCGAACCAAAGTATGGATTCATATATATAAGGTACTATGGTAGTCTCAGGTCAAAGGACCACATGCACTACTCCCACTATGAGAATTATCTATTGACAACAGATAAGTTCCATTAGATATTCTCAATATGGATCAATTCAGTGAACTCATTCTCTAATGAACACTCACATCCTAGTATTAGTGTCAAACACAAGTGACTGTGAGATCATTCACCCTCATCACAAAGCATATAGGATGTGCTGGTCTTGCCGGAACATTGATCCCCAACTCAATGTCCCATCGACCAGGAATATTTTAGATTAGGGTTTTAAGGCTTTAGGTCTCACTGGTATGATCTCATCATAACCCTAGAACCAGCCCTAATCTATGGGTTCATCATAAAATCATAAAGACACAGCGTATGATGAAAATAATGCCTTTATTATAAATGTCAATTCATTGATTTTGGGATCAAAATACAATATTTCAATTGGCTTTCAGGGCACAATCTTTCAATCTCCCACTTGCACTAAAGCCAATCGCCTTTAAATCTTAACCCCATACAATCAAGGTGGCGATCAAACTCTCGCTGTGATAGAGCCTTAGTGAACGGTCTGCTATGTTGTTCTTTGTTTCTACCTTTTAATGCAGACTTCTTGTCTTTCGACAATCTCTCGAACGAGATGGAAGCGTCTCAGAATGTGCTTTGATTTGTGATGAGCTCTTGGTTCCTTTGCTTGAGCAACAGCCCCCGTATTATCACAGTAAAGTGATACTGGACCTTCAATCTCAGGAACTATGCCCAACTCTGATATGAACTTCTTCATCCAGACAGCTTCCTTGGCAGCTTCACTAACAGCAATGTACTCTGCCTCAGTTGTTGAGTCAGCTACAGTTTGCTGTTTAGAACTTTTCCAGCTTACAGCTCCTCCATTAAGGGAAAAACATACCCAGATATAGATTTGCTGTCATCTGGATCTGATTGAAAACTAGAATCTGAATAAGCTTCTAGTTTAAGATCAGATCCTCCGTATATTAGAAAAATATCCTTAGTTCTTCTTAAGTACTTAAGAATATTTTTCACAGCCTTCCAATGATCCTCTCCTGGATCAGCCTGAAACCTGCTGGCTATACCTAAGGCATATGCCACATCAGGCCTAGTACACAGCACATAGCATACATAATAGACCCTACTGCCGAAGCATAAGGTATAGAATTCATTCTATTTCTTTCTTCAGGTGTCTTAGGAGACATCTTCTTAGAAAGATGTATGCCATGACCAATAGGTAAGTAACCTCTTTTACTTTCCTCCATGCTAAATCTTTTTAGCACTTGGTCAATGTACCTAGACTGGGATAACCTAGCATCCTCCTAGATCTATCTCTATAGATCTTGATGCCTAGTATATAAGATGCTTCTCCAAGTCTTTCATGGAAAACTGTTTAGATAACCATACCTTGACCGATTGTAACATTGGGATATCATTCCCAATGAGGAGTATGTCATCTACATACAGAACCAAGAAACTATGGCACTCCCACTAGTCTTCTTGTACACACAAGGTTCATCCTCATTTTTGATAAAGTCAAATTCTTTGACTGTCTTATCAAATCGGATGTTCCAACTCCTAGATGCTTGCTTTAATCCATAAATAGATTTCTTTAGCCTACATACCTGATTAGGTTTAGTCTCCAAGACAAAACCTTCTGGCTGTGACATATAACCCTCTTCCTCAAGGAAACCATTGAGGAATGCAGTTTTCACATCCATCTGCCAGATTTCATAATCATGATATGCTGCTATAGCAAGCATGATCCGAATAGATTTGAGCATGGCAACAGGAGAAAATGTTTCATCATAATCTATTCCCTGTTTTTGTCTGAAACCCTTAGCCACTAATCTGGCTTTATAAGTTTCAACTTGGCCATCTGCCCCAATCTTTTTCTTATAGACCCATTTGCATCCAATAGGGTTAACACTCTCTGGTGCATCAACCAAAGTCCAGACTTGGTTGACATACATGGAGTCCATTTCGGATCTCATGGCTTCCAGCCATTTGTCTGAGTCACTACTTATGACAGCATCCGTATATGTTAGAGGCTCATCATTATCAATGATTCGGGCTTCATTATTTTCAATAATGAACCCATACCTTTCAGGTGCATGTCGCACCCTATCAGACCTACGGATAGGAGTGGTGTGTTCAGGTTCTATACTAACTTGTTATGATTTTGTTGAGATGTATCTACTTGTTGAACTTCTTCAAGTTCAATATTTCTCCCACTGCCCTTTTGTAGGATGAACTCTTTCTTCATAAAAATGGCATGCCTACTGACTAAAACCTTTTGTTCAGTAGGGTGGTAGAATAGATATCCTATACTATCTTTAGGATATCCAACAAATAGACACTTTTCTGCTCTAACATCAAGCTTATGTCCAAAATTTCTTTTGACATAGGCTGGACATCCCCATATCTTAAGGTGCTTAAGATTGGGTTTCTTTCCCCTCCATAACTCATATGGAATGCTAGATACAGATTTGGATGGTACTCTATTTAAATATTAGCCGCTGTTTCCAAGGCATATCCCCAGAAAGAAACAGGTAAGTCTGTGAAGCACATCATGGACCGTACCATATCTAATAAAGTACGATTTCTCCTTTCAGCAACACCATTTAATTATGGTGTGTAAGGAGGAGTCCATTCAGAGATGATTCCCTTTTTTTAAGGTGATCAAGAAACTCGGTGGATAAGTATTCACCTCCTCTATCTGATCGAAGGATCTTAATACTTTTCCCCGTTTGTTTCTCTACCATACTTTGATACTCTAAAAATTTTTCAAAAGCTTCGGACTTATGTTTCATTAGATACACAAATCCGTACCTTGAAAATCATCAGTGAATGTGATGAAATATGAGTATCCACCCTTGGCCTGAGTTGTCATAGGTCCACATACATCAGTGTGTATGAGTCCTAATAACTCTGTTGTCCTTTCATTATGTCCACTAAATGGAGTCTTGGTCATTTTACCCATGAGACATGATTCACAAGTTCCTAATGATTCATAGTCATAAGGATTAAGGAATTTTCCTTGTATAACTTGTTAATCCTCTGCTCACTAATATGTCCAAGACGACAGTGCCAAAGTAAAGTATTGTTTACTTCATCTCTTTTTGTTTATTACTAACATGTAGTATATTGTCATCAGAAGATAAAGTTAAGAGACCATTGCAAAATATGCCATTAAATTATTTCATTAGAAAAACTGATTGAGCAGCCACTGCTCATTACATTCATTATATCCTTGTTTAAGTAACAAGGGTACAGATATGATGTTTCTAATGATTCTAGGCATAAATAACAATTTTTTAACTCTAAAATCTTCCCAGAAGGCAGCTTCAACATATAAGTCCCTACAGCTTCTGCTTGGATGGAATCTCCTCCAGCACCGTAGAGCTCGAAGTCGCCTTCCTTCAAAACTCTAATGTTCTGTAGTCCCTGCAATGATTTGCAGATATGATGACCACAAGCAGTATCCAATACCCAAGAGTTTGAATTAGAAGAGTCTAATGACAAAATTGCATGTATCTCATACATACCTTTTGGTGCATCACTAGCACCAGGCTTCACACTTGCAAGGTAAACCTTGCAGTTTCTTTTCCAGTGACCCGGCTTGCCACAATGAAAGCAGGTCATTTGTCCGGAGGCCTTCTTTCCTTTCTTTTTCTTGATGCCCCCTTTTGGGTTCAACCTCCTCTTGGAACCCTTTTTGCCTATTTTCTTCTTGTTTACACCATCCACAAGAAGAAGTGGAGCCTTATTTTTCTTTAAATGGCTCTCTGCTGTTTTAACATATTCAACAGCTCAGGCAAGGAAGTGTTAAGTTTGTTCATATGATAATTAAGAACAAACTGTGAAAATGACTCTGGGAGTGACTGCAGGATTAAATCCTGATTCAACTCCCCATCCATAACAAAACCCAATTGACCCAATCGGTGATTAGGTCAATAACCTTTAATACATGGTCTTGTACGGATGTACCTTCTGTCATCCTTGCACGGAATAACTGCTTAGATATTTCATATCTTGCAGTTCGACTATGTTCTCCATAAAGTTCTTTTAATTGAGCAATATGGAGTTTGTGTCCATGCTTTCATGTTGCCTCTGTACTCATTGGTCATAGAGGCAAGCATTATACACTTGACAGTAAGTGAGTCATTTTGCCACGTGTTATATGTGGTCTTATCCTCTTGCGAGGCATCTTCCCCTAATGGTTCCAAGGTTGGGGTATCAAGAATATAAGAAATTCTTTCTTGGCTGAGTACTATCTTCAGGTTTCTCAACCAATCAACATAGTTTGGTCCAGTCAATTTATTTGCATCAAGAATGCTACGGAGTGAGAGTGAAGAGGCCATTTAATCTACATTAACAATAACATTACATAAGCAAACAAACAATCAATGTTGACAAAACATAATTAAATTAGGACTTTAACTTAATTATGTCTCCCACTATTTATCAAGCATCATAACCCTCAATGTGATGATCGAGAAAACCCTAATTGGTTCTCTTAGTGGGGTTGAGATCCTAATTCCTTATAAAGACCTTGTGTGTACACAACAAATCTTATATAAGTTCAAAGGTAGGAAAACTCTTTCCAATTGTAATTCATACAATTCTCAACTTATCTTGGCCTCTAAAATATTAATAGCCTTGTGTGTACACAACAACTATAATATTTTAGTTAAGTTAGACCCTTCATTGCTATATAGTCATGATATTAATTATAATACCCTTGTGTGTACACAACAAAGTATTATATTAAATCATGCCATAAACATCAAATGTACCAAGCCAAAATTATGTTAGTCACCATAAAAGGCCTTGTGTGTACACAACAAACCTAATATGGATCATAACATAATAATGACTTGGCATGAAGGAAGGCCAATGTAGTGAATATTACACTAAGCATATCAATCAATAATTAAGTTAATCATATCGGCCAGGTAAGTGGGAGAGTGGTGGGAGTCCCCCCGTTGCTTTCCTTAGACACCAATAAGAATTGGCCAGGTCAGTCAACGGAACCAATTAAAAACCACGTCCTCTTTACCGATCATGAACCACTTTTCCTAGACACCGAATGATAAACTAATCATATTGATTATTTTTGCTTTTGGTATATGACACTACAACTTAATATGTTTTTAAAGAGGGCTTTATTAAAACAAAGCACATTCTAGCATATGTGCCATAGTGTGCCATCATACTAGGACAACCATTTACCACATAATGGATCCACCATTATGCCAGGGCAACCTTATTTCAGTATGATGACTAGAAGGCTAAACATATCTCTATACAAATTAAGGTTTAAGTGAAAACCTTAATTAGTGGCATACATCAAACATATATGCATAATTAACACAAATTGTGATTAGTGTGTCATCATACTAGGACAACCATTTACCACATAATGGATCCACCATTATGCCAGGGCAACCTTATTTCAGTATGATGACTAGATCTCTAAACATATCTCTACAACAATTAGGGTTGAGTGAAAACCTAATTGGTGACATTACATCAAACATATACTACATCTCATGTTACTATATAATATGCATCTAAAAATCAGCATATATATTTTAATCTTAATAAGGAGCTCTGATACCACTGTAGGGTTCGATGGCAAGGCGGAAACATAGATTTCAAAATTTTATCTTTATGAAATCTTCACCAAACCTTTAACCCAAGATCTCCTTAAAAGAATTAAAACATATAAGATGTATATATAAGATTTAATCTCAAATTAAATACTAACCTGTATCGCAAAAATCCAAACTCTGAATCTCCACCAGGTGCCCAATGTTCACCCTCCAATGGTGATCCACACAGAAAAAGATGAAGACAACAATTTCTAGTTCTTGGCTCCTCTTCTTGAATTCTTTTTCAAGAATTCAATTCTTGGACTTTTAGGCTGAAATTTTCTTTCTTGAAAATTTCTTTTTTTCCTTCTTTCCTCTTCTTGAATTTTTTTTCAAGATTCCTTTCTTGAATTCCTTTTCTTGAATTGAATTGGAAGAAAAATTAAGACAGGCAAAGTCTTAATTCAAGAAGGAAAAAAGAAGAACAGATCCTTCCTTTTTCTTTCCTTTACCGTTCAAGACCTTCTTCTTATTCTTGTTTAGGGTCAGAGTTTCGACAGAGGATACTCTGTAAGGGAAACAATACCCAACAAGAACAAGGGAAGGAGTATTCTGGAGAAAAAGGAATCGGATCTCTGAATTATGTTACATGAAAACCCCCGAGAACCCAACCCTATTTATAGATCTCAGAGGGGCGTCTTCTCAAAACAACGCAACCCTCTGAAACCCCAGGATCATGATCCCTCATTCCTCACGCGTCCCCTCAACCAAAAATCATGATTCTCCATTTATTTTTCATTTTTCCGACGAGGAGGACTCTCGAAAAACTTCAGGAGAATCGCGACTTTTGGAGACGGATTTGCGACCGAAAGCGACGGATCTTTTCCTTAATTTTTTCTGGCCATCAGATCCAGATCCAAGGCGCCAGACAAGGATCTGAATCCCCCTTTTTCAGATTTTTCTCCGATGTTATTTTCTTTCTCACGCGCATGAAAGAGTCCACGCGCGTGGACTCTTCTTCTTGGCACGCGCGTTGAGAAAGGGAGAGGGCGGCTTGGAGAGAGGGTCTCAGTGAACTTAATTCACTTGGGTTCAGCCATGGGTTAGCCCAATGTCCTAAAAATTAAATTGGACCTTATCTGGTTCAATTAGAACCCAATTAAGCCCAATTCGGAACCAAATTCGAATCTGATATCGAATAGAATTTGGTCCTGCAACACCTGCTAGTGTGTTTATCCTGCAAACATGATTAATTCAAATTAATCCTCATCCTTTCTTTTGTGTGTGACCCATTGGGTTCCACACCTAGCCACAGTAGGTCCGAGTGCTATTTGACTTAATTCGGTTAGATCTCAACTAAGCCGATTTAAGTCAACTCAAACTAGCTCGACTCGGTCAATTAGAATCTAATTCTAATTAACTGATTGAATTACCATGACTCAATCATATACCTACAAGACAAGATTGACTCTAGCAACGTATCATGTCTACCCGGAAGATGTGGAATTTTGGTGGAATTACCAAAATACCCTTCAGTGGTGAGTTACCGGGCAATTCAGTCCTTTGATCAACTTGCATCCCGATATGATTATGAATATGGATACTTGTCAATCCAATTTCATTTCATCCCTAGCTCAATCTTTATAATGATGATTCATTAATGAACCATTAGAAATACTCTAATGTTCATACTTTGATCAAAGGTTTCCTGAATCCATCATTTGAAATTAGCTGGATGCAATTCCCTCTTACTAGGGCTGATCAATTCCTTGTTGACCTACTCACAACCTCCATATACAATCCACCATAACAGTATCACCTCTTGCATGACTCAGTGTCATGATTGATTGCGAACCAAAGTATGGATTCATATATATAAGGTACTTGGTAGTCTCAGGTCAAAGGACCACATGCACTACTCCCACTATAGAGATTATCTATTGACAAACAGATAAGGTTCCATTAGATATTCTCAATCTGGATCAATTCAGTGAACCATTCTCTAATGAACACTCACATCCTAGTATAGTGTCAAACACAAGTGACTGTGAGATCAGTCACCCTCATCACAAAGCATATATAGGATGTGCTGGTCTTGCCGGAAACTTGATCCCCAACTCATGTCCCCATCGACCAGGAATATTTTAGATTAGGGTTTTAAGGCTTTAGGTCTCACTGGTATGATCTCATCATAACCCTAGAACCATAGCCCTAATCTATGGGGTTCATCATAAATCATAAGACACAGCATGATGAAATAATGCCTTTATTATAAAATGTCATTCATTGATTTTGGGATCAAAATACAATATTTCAATTGGCTTTCAGGGCACAATCTTTCAATCTCCCACTTGCACTAAAGCCAATCGCCTTTAAATCTTAACCCCATACAATCAAGGTGGCGATCAAACTCTCGCTGTGATAGAGCCTTAGTGAACGGGTCTGCTATGTTGTTCTTTGTTTCTACCTTTTAATGCAGACTTCTTGTCTTTCGACAATCTCTCGAACGAGATGGAAGCGTCTCAGAATGTGCTTTGATTTGTGATGAGCTCTTGGTTCCTTTGCTTGAGCAACAGCCCCCGTATTATCACAGTAAAGTGATACTGGACCTTCAATCTCAGGAACTACGCCCACTCTGATATGAACTTCTTCATCCAGACAGCTTCCTTGGCAGCTTCACTAACAGCAATGTACTCTGCCTCAGTTGTTGAGTCAGCTACAGTTGCTGTTTAGAACTTTTCCAGCTTACAGCTCCTCCATTAAGGGTAAAAACATACCCAGATATAGATTTGCTGTCATCTGGATCTGATTGAAAACTAGAATCTGAATAAGCTTCTAGTTTAAGATCAGATCCTCCGTATATTAGAAAAATATCCTAGTTCTTCTTAAGTACTTAAGAATATTTTTCACAGCCTTCCAATGATCCTCTCCTGGATCAGCCTGAAACCTGCTGGCTATACCTAAGGCATATGCCACATCAGGCCTAGTACATAGCATAGCATACATAATAGACCCTACTGCCGAAGCATAAGGTATAGAATTCATTCTATTTCTTTCTTCAGGTGTCTTAGGAGACATCTTCTTAGAAAGATGTATGCCATGACCAATAGGTAAGTAACCTCTTTTACTTTCCTCCATGCTAAATCTTTTTAGCACTTGTTCAATGTACCTAGACTGGGATAAACCTAGCATCCTCCTAGATCTATCTCTATAGATCTTGATGCCTAGTATATAAGATGCTTCTCCCAAGTCTTTCATGGAAAACTGTTTAGATAACCATACCTTGACCGATTGTAACATTGGATATCATTCCCAATGAGGAGTATGTCATCTACATACAGAACCAAGAAAACTATGGCACTCCCACTAGTCTTCTTGTACACACAAGGTTCATCCTCATTTTTGATAAAGTCAAATTCTTTGACTGTCTTATCAAATCGGATGTTCCAACTCCTAGATGCTTGCTTTAATCCATAAATAGATTTCTTTAGCCTACATACCTGATTAGGTTTAGTCTCCAAGACAAAACCTTCTGCTGTGACATATAACCTCTTCCTCAAGGAAACCATTGAGGAAGCAGTTTTCACATCCATCTGCCAGATTTCATAATCATGATATGCTGCTATAGCAAGCATGATCCGAATAGATTTGAGCATGGCAACAGGAGAAAATGTTTCATCATAATCTATTCCCTGTTTTTGTCTGAAACCCTTAGCCACTAATCTGGCTTTATAAGTTTCAACTTGGCCATCTGCCCCAATCTTTTTCTTATAGACCCATTTGCATCCAATAGGGGTAACACTCTCTGGTGCATCAACCAAAGTCAGACTTGGTTGACATACATGGAGTCCATTTCGGATCTCATGGCTTCCAGCCATTTGTCTGAGTCACTACTTATGACAGCATCCGTATATGTTAGAGGCTCATCATTATCAATGATTCGGGCTTCATTATTTCAATAATGAACCCATACCTTTCAGGTGCATGTCGCACCCTATCAGACCTACGGATAGGAGTGGTGTGTTCAGGTTCTATACTAACTGTTATATTTTTTTGTTGATTTATCTACTTGTTGAACTTCTTCAAGTTCAATATTTCTCCCACTGCCCTTTTGTAGGATGAACTCTTTCTCCATAAAATGGCATGCCTACTGACTAAAACCTTTTGTTCAGTAGGGTGGTAGAATAGATATCCTATACTATCTTTAGGATATCCAACAAATAGACACTTTTTTCTGCTCTAACATCAAGCTTATGTCCAAAATTTCTTTTGACATAGGCTGGACATCCCCATATCTTAAGGTGCTTAAGATTGGGTTTCTTTCCCTCCATAACTCATATGGAATGCTAGATACAGATTTGGATGGTACTCTATTTAAAATATAGCCGCTGTTTCCAAGGCATATCCCCAGAAAGAAACAGGTAAGTCTGTGAAGCACATCATGGACCGTACCATATCTAATAAAGTACGATTTCTCCTTTCAGCAACACCATTTAATTGTGGTGTGTAAGGAGGAGTCATTCAGAGATGATTCCCTTTTGTTTAAGGTGATCAAGAAACTCGTGGATAAGTATTCACCTCCTCTATCTGATCGAAGGATCTTAATACTTTTCCCCGTTTGTTTCTCTACCATACTTTGATACTCTAAAAATTTTTCAAAAGCTTCGGACTTATGTTTCATTAGATACACAAATCCGTACCTTGAAAAATCATCAGTGAATGTGATGAAATATGAGTATCCACCCTTGGCCTGAGTTGTCATAGGTCCACATACATCAGTGTGTATGAGTCCTAATAACTCTGTTGTCCTTTCATTATGTCCACTAAATGGAGTCTTGGTCATTTTACCCATGAGACATGATTCACAAGTTCCTAATGATTCATAGTCATAAGGATTAAGGAATTTTTCCTTGTATAACTTGTAATCCTCTGCTCACTAATATGTCCAAGACGACAGTGCCAAAGTAAAGTATTGTTTACTTCATCTCTTTTTTCGTTTATTACTAACATGTAGTATATTGTCATCAGAAGATAAAGTTAAGAGACCATTGCAAAATATGCCATTAAATATTATTTCATTAGAAAAATTGATTGAGCAGCCACTGCTCATTACATTCATAATATATCCTTGTTTAAGTAACAAGGTACAGATATGATGTTTCTAATGATTCTAGGCATAAAATAATAATTTTTTAACTCTAAAATCTTCCCAGAAGGCAGCTTCAACATATAAGTCCCTACAGCTTCTGCTTGGATGGAATCTCCTCCAGCACCGTAGAGCTCGAAGTCGCCTTCCTTCAAAACTCTAATGTTCTGTAGTCCCTGCAATGATTTGCAGATATGATGACCACAAGCAGTATCCAATACCCAAGAGTTTGAATTAGAAGAGTCTAATGACAAAATTGCATGTATCTCATACATACCTTTTGGTGCATCACTAGCACCAGGCTTCACACTTGCAAGGTAAACCTTGCAGTTTCTTTTCCAGTGACCCGGCTTGCCACAATGAAAGCAGGTCATTTGTCCGGAGACCTTCTTTCCTTTCTTTTTCTTGATGCCCCCTTTTGGGTTCAACCTCCTCTTGGAACCCTTTTTGCCTATTTTCTTCTTGTTTACACCATCCACAAGAAGAAGTGGAGCCTTATTTTTCTTTAAATGGCTCTCTGCTATTTTTAACATATTCAACAGCTCAGGCAAGGAAGTGTTAAGTTTGTTCATATGATAATTAAGAACAAACTGTGAAAATGACTCTGGAGTGACTGCAGGATTAAATCCTGATTCAACTCCCCATCCATAACAAAACCAATTGACCCAATCGGGTGATTAGGTCAATAACCTTTAATACATGGTCTTGTACGGATGTACCTTCTGTCATCCTTGCACGGAATAACTGCTTAGATATTTCATATCTTGCAGTTCGACTATGTTCTCCATAAAGTTCTTTTAAATTGAGCAATATGGAGTTTGTGTCCATGCTTTCATGTTGCCTCTGTAACTCATTGGTCATAGAGGCAAGCATTATACACTTGACAGTAAGTGAGTCATTTTGCCACGTGTTATATGTGGTCTTATCCTCTTGCGAGGCATCTTCCCCTAATGGTTCCAAGGTTGGGTATCAAGAATATAAGAAATTCTTTCTTGGCTGAGTACTATCTTCAGGTTTCTCAACCAATCAATAGTTTGGTCCAGTCAATTTATTTGCATCAAGAATGCTACGGAGTGAGAGTGAAGAGGCCATTTAATCTACATTAACAATAACATTACATAAGCAAACAATCAATGTTGACAAAACATAATTAAATTAGGACTTTAACTTAATTATGTCTCCCACTATTTTATCAAGCATCATAACCCTCATGTGATCGAGAAAACCCTAATTGGTTCTCTTAGTGGGGTTGAGATCCTAATTCCTTATAAAAGACCTTGTGTGTACACAACAATCTTATATAAGTTCAAAGGTAGGAAAACTCTTTCCAATTGTAATTCATACAATTCTCAACTTATCTTGGCCTCTAAAATATTAATAGCCTTGTGTACACAACAAACTAAATATTTTAGTTAAGTTAGACCCTTCATTGCTATATAGTCATGATATTAATTATAATACCCTTGTGTGTACACAACAAAGTATTATATTAAATCATGCCATAAACATCAAATGTACCAAGCCAAAATTATGTTAGTCACCATAAAAGGCCTTGTGTGTACACAACAAACCTAATATGGATCATAACATAATAATGACTTGGCATGAAGGAAGCCATATGTAGTGAATATTACACTAAGCATATCAATCAATAATTAAGTTAATCATATCGGCCAGGTAAGTGGGAGAGTGGTGGGAGTCCCCCCGTTGCTTTCCTTAGACACCAATAAGAATTGGCCAGGTCAGTCAACGAACCAATTAAAAACCACGTCCTCTTTACCGATCATGAACCACTTTTCCTAGACACCGAATGATAAACTAATCATATTGATTATTTTTGCTTTTGGTATATGACACTACAACTTAATATGTTTTAAAGAGGGCTTTATTAAACAAAGCACATTCTAGCAAATATGTGCCATAGTGTGCCATCATACTAGGACAACCATTTACCACATAATGGATCCACCATTATGCCAGGGCAACCTTATTTCAGTATGATGACCAGAAGGCTAAACATATCTCTATACAAATTAAGGTTTAAGTGAAAACCTTAATTAGTGGCATACATCAAACATATATGCATAATTAACACAAATATGTGATTAGTGTGTCATCATACTAGGACAACCATTTACCACATAATGGATCCACCATTATGCCAGGGCAACCTTATTTCAGTATGATGACTAGATCTCTAAACATATCTCTACAACAATTAGGGTTTGAGTGAAAACCCTAATTGGTGACATTACATCAAACATATACTACATCTCATGTTACTTATAAAATATGCATCTAAAACGAGCATATATATTTTAATCTTAATAAGGAGGCTTGATACCACTGTAATTTCGATGGCAAGGCGGAAATATAGATTTCAAAATTTTTATCTTTATGAAATCTTCACCAAACCTTTAACCCAAGATCTCCTTAAAAGAATTAAAACATATAAGATTATATATAAGATTTAATCTCAAATTAAAATACTAACCTGTATCGCAAAAATCCAAACTCTGAATCTCCACCAGGTGCCCAAATGTTCACCCTCCAATGGTGATCCACACAGAAAAAGATGAAGACAACAATTTCTAGTTCTTGGCTCCTCTTCTTGAATTCTTTTTCAAGAATTCAATTCTTGGACTTTTAGGCTGAAATTTTCTTTCTTGAAAATTTCTTTTCTTCCTTCTTTCCTCTTCTTGAATTTTTTTCAAGAATTCCCTTTCTTGAATTCCTTTTCTTGAATTGAATTGGAAGAAAAATTAAGACAGGCAAAGTCTTAATTCAAGAAGGAAAAGAAGAAGAACAGATCCTTTCCTTTTTCTTTCCTTTACCGTTCAAGACCTTCTTCTTATTCTTGTTTAGGGTCAGAGTTTCGACAGAGGATACCTCTGTAAGGGAAACAATACCCAACAAGAACAAGGGGAAGGAGTATTCTGGAGAGGAAGAAAAGGATCGGATCTCTGAATTATGTTACGTGAAAACCCCCGAGAACCCAACCCTATTTATAGATCTCAGAGGGGCGTCTTCTCAAACAACGCAACCCTCTGAAACCCCAGGAATCATGATCCCTCATTCCTCACGCATCCCCTCAACCAAAAATCATGATTCTCCGATTTAATTTTCATTTTTCCGACGAGGAGGACTCTCGGAAAAACTTCAGGAAGAATCGCGACTTTTGGAGATGGATTTGCGACCGAAAAGCGACGGATCTTTTCCTTAATTTTTTCTGGCCATCAGATCCAGATCCAAGGGCCAGACAAGGATCTGAATCGCCCCTTTTTCAGATTTTTCTCCGATTTATTTTCTTTCTCACGCGCATGAAGAGGAGTCCACGCGCGTGGACTCTTCTTCTTGGCACGCGGGTGAGAAGAGAGAGGGCGGCTTGGAGAGAGGGTCTCAGTGAACTTAATTCACTTGGGTTCAGCCATGGGTTAGCCCAATGTCCTAAAAATTAAATGGACCTTATCTGGTTCAATTAGAACCCATTAAGCCCAATTCGGAACCAAATTCGAATCTGATTCGAATAGAAATTTGGTCTGCAACACATGCTAGTGTGTTTATCCTGCAAACTGATTTAATTCCAATTAAATCCTTCATCAATTTTCTTTTTGTGTGACCCATTGGGTTCCACACCTAGCCAGCAGTAGGTCCGAGTGCTATTTGACTTAATTCGGTTAGATCTCAACTAAGCCGATTTAAGTCAACTCAAACTAGCTCGACTCGGTCAATTAGAATCTAATTCTAATTAACTGATTTGAATTACCATGACTCAATCATATACCTACAAGACAAGATTGACGTCTAGCAACGTATCATGTCTACCCGGAAGATGTGGAATTTTTGTGGAATTACCAAAATACCCTTCAGTGGTGAGTTACCGGGCAATTCAGTCCTTTGATCAACTTGCATCCCGAATATGATTATGATATGGATACTTGTCAAATCCAATTTCATATTCATCCCTAGCTCAATCTTTATAATGATGATTCATTAATGAACCATTAGAAAATAACTCTAATGTTCATACTTTGATCAAAGGTTTCCTGAATCCATCATTTGAAATTAGCTGGATGCTATTCCCTCTTACTAGGGCTGATCAATTCCTTGTTGACCTACTCACAACCTCCATATACAATCCACCATAACCAGTATCACCTCGTGCATGACTCAGTGTCATGATTGATTGCGAACCAAAGTATGGATTCATATATATAAGGTACTATGGTAGTCTCAGGTCAAAGGACCACATGCACTACTCCCACTATAAGAATTATCTATTGACAAACAGATAAGGTTCCATTAATATTCTCAATCTGGATCAATTCAGTGAACTCATTCTCTAATGAACACTCACATCCTAGTATTAGTGTCAAACACAAGTGACTGTGAGATCAGTCACCCTCATCACAAAGCATATATAGATGTGCTGGTCTTGCCGGAAACATTGATCCCCAACTCAATGTCCCATCGACCAGGAATATTTTAGATTAGGTTTTAAGGCTTTAGGTCTCACTGGTATGATCTCATCATAACCCTAGAACCATAGCCCTAATCTATGGGTTTCATCATAAAATCATAAAGACACAGCGTATGATGAAATAATGCCTTTATTATAAAATGTCAATTCATTGATTTTGGGATCAAAATACAATATTTCAATTGGCTTTCAGGGCACAATCTTTCAATCTCCCACTTGCACTAAAGCCAATCGCCTTTAAATCTTAACCCCATACAATCAGGTGGCGATCAAACTCTCGCTGTGATAGAGCCTTAGTGAACGGGTCTGCTATGTTGTTCTTTGTTTCTACCCTTTTAATGCAGACTTCTTGTCTTTCGACAATCTCTCGAACGAGATGAAGCGTCTCAGAATGTGCTTTGATTTGTGATGAGCTCTTGGATTCCTTTGCTTGAGCAATGCCCCCGTATTATCACAGTAAAGTGATACTGGACCTTCAATCTCAGGAACTACGCCCAACTGTGATATGAACTTCTTCATCCAGACAGCTTCCTTGGCAGCTTCACTAACAGCAATGTACTCTGCCTCAGTTTTGAGTTAGCTACAGTTTGCTGTTTAGAACTTTTCCACTTACAGCTCCTCCATTAAGGTTAAAACATACCCAATATAGATTTTGTCATCTGGATCTGATTGAAAACTAGAATCTGAATAAGCTTCTAGTTTAAGATCAGATCTCTGTATATTAGAAAAATATCCTTAGTTCTTCTAAGTACTTAAGAATATTTTTCACAGCCTTCCAATGATCTCTCCTGGATCAGCCTGAAACCTGCTGGCTATACCTAAGGCATATGCCACATCAGGCCTATACAACAGCATAGCATACATAATAGACCCTACTGCCGAAGCATAAGGTATAGAATTCATTCTATTTTCTTTTTCAGGTGTCTAGGAGACATCTTCTTAGAAAGATGTATGCCATGACCAATAGGTAAGTAACCTCTTTTACTTTCCTCCATGCTAAATCTTTTTAGCACTTGGTCAATGTACCTAGACTGGGATAAACCTAGCATCCTCCTAGATCTATCTCTATAGATCTTGATGCCTAGTATATAAGATGCTTCTCCCAAGACTTTCATGGAAAACTGTTTAGATAACCATACCTTGACCGATTGTAACATTGGGATATCATTCCCAATGAGTATGTCATCTACATACAGAACCAAGAAAACTATGGCACTCCCACTAGTCTTCTTGTACACACAAGGTTCATCCTCATTTTTGATAAAGTCAAATTCTTTGACTGTCTTATCAAATCGGATGTTCCAACTCCTAGATGCTTGCTTTAATCCATAAATAGATTTCTTTAGCCTACATACCTGATTAGGTTAGTCTCCAAGACAAAACCTTCTGGCTGTGACATATAAACCTCTTCCTCAAGGAAACCATTGAGGAATGCAGTTTTCACATCCATTTGCCAGATTTCATAATCATGATATGCTGCTATAGCAAGCATGATCCGAATAGATTTGAGCATGGCAACAGGAGAAAATGTTTCATCATAATATATTCCCTGTTTTTGTCTGAAACCCTTAGCCACTAATCTGGCTTTATAAGTTTCAACTTGGCCATCTGCCCCAATCTTTTTCTTATAGACCCATTTGCATCCAATAGGGTTAACACTCTCTGGTGCATCAACCAAAGTCCAGACTTGGTTGACATACATGGAGTCCATTTCGGATCTCATGGCTTCCAGCCATTTGTCTGAGTCACTACTTATGACAGCATCCGTATATGTTAGAGGCTCATCATTATCAATGATTCGGGCTTCATTATTTTCAATAATGAACCCATACCTTTCAGGTGCATGTCGCACCCTATCAGACCTACGGATAGGAGTGGTGTGTTCAGGTTCTATACTAACTATGTTATGATTTTGTTGAGATGTATCTACTTGTTGAACTTCTTCAAGTTCAATATTTCTCCCACTGCCCTTTTGTAGGATGAACTCTTTCTCCATAAAAATGGCATGCCTACTGACTAAAACATTTTGTTCAGTAGGGTGGTAGAATAGATATCCTATACTATCTTTAGATATCCAACAAATAGACACTTTTTTGCTCTAACATCAAGCTTATGTCCAAAATTTCTTTTGACATAGCTGGACATCCCCATATCTTAAGGTGCTTAAGATTGGGTTTCTTTTCCCTCCATAACTCATATGGAATGCTAGATACAGATTTGGATGGTACTCTATTTAAAAATTAGCCGCTGTTTCCAAGGCATATCCCCAGAAAGAAATAGGTAAGTCTGTGAAGCACATCATGGACCGTACCATATCTAAAAGTACGATTTCTCCTTTCAGCAACACCATTTAATTGTGGTGTGTAAGGAGGAGTCAATTCAGAGATGATTCCCTTTTGTTTAAGGTGATCAAGAAACTCGGTGGATAAGTATTCACCTCCTCTATCTGATCGAAGGATCATAATACTTTTCCCCGTTTGTTTCTCTACCATACTTTGATACTCTAAAAATTTTCAAAAGCTTCGGACTTATGTTTCATTAGATACACAAATCCGTACCTTGAAAAATCATCAGTGAATGTGATGAATATGAGTATCCACCCTTGGCCTGAGTTGTCATAGGTCCACATACATCAGTGTGTATGAGTCCTAATAACTCTGTTGTCCTTTCATTATGTCCACTAAATGGAGTGTTGGTCATTTTACCCATGAGACATGATTCACAAGATCCTAATGATTCATAGTCATCAGGATTAAGGAATTTTTCCTTGTATAACTTGTTATCCTCTGCTCACTAATATGTCCAAGAGGATAGTGCCAAAGTAAAGTATTGTTTACTTCATCTCTTTTTTGTTTATTACTACATGTAGTATATTGTCATCAGAAGAAAGTTAAGAGACCATTGAAAAATATGCAATTAAATATTATTTCATTAGAAAAATTGATTGAGCAGCCACTGCTCATTACATTCATAATATATCCTTATTTAAGTAACAAGGGTACAGATATGATGTTTCTAATGATTCTAGGCATAAAATAATAATTTTTTAACTCTAAAATCTTCCCAGAAGGCAGCTTCAACATATAAGTCCCTACAGCTTCTGCTTGGATGGAATCTCCTCCAGCACCGTAGAGCTCGAAGTCGCCTTCCTTCAAAACTCTAATGTTCTGTAGTCCCTGCAATGATTTGCAGATATGATGACCACAAGCAGTATCCAATGCCCAAGAGTTGAATTAGAAGAGTCTAATGAAAAAATTGCATGTATCTCATACATACCTTTTGGTGCATCACTAGCACCAGGCTTCACACTTGCAAGGTAAACCTTGCAGTTTCTTTTCCAGTGACCCGGCTTGCCACAATGAAAGCAAGTCATTTGTCCGGAGACCTTCTTTCCTTTCTTTTTCTTGATGCCCCCTTTGGGTTCAACCTCCTCTTGGAACCCTTATTGCCTATTTTCTTCTTGTTTACACCATCCACAAGAAGTGGAGCCTTATTTTTCTTTAAATGGCTCTCTGCTGTTTTTAACATATTCAACAGCTCAGGCAAGGAAGTGTTAAGTTTGTGTTCATATGATAATTAAGAACAAACTGTGAAAATGACTCTGGGAGTGACTGCAGGATTAAATCCTGATTCAACTCCCCATCCACAACAAAACCAATTGACCCAATCGGGTGATTAGGTCAATAACCTTTAATACATGGTCTTGTACGGATGTACCTTCTGTCATCCTTGCACGGAATAACTGCTTAGATATTTCATATCTTGCAGTTCGACTATGTTCTCCATAAAGTTCTTTTAAATTGAGCAATATGGAGTTTGTGTCCATGCTTTCATGTTGCCTCTGTAACTCATTGGTCATAGAGGCAAGCATTATACACTTGACAGTAAGTGAGTCATTTTGCCACGTGTTATATGTGGTCTTATCCTCTTGCAAGGCATCTTCCCCTAATGGTTCCAAGGTTGGGGTATCAAGAATATAAGAAATTCTTTCTTGGCTGAGTACTATCTTCAGGTTTCTCAACCAATCAACATAGTTTGGTCCAGTCAATTTATTTGCATCAAGAATGCTACGGAGTGAGAGTGAAGAGGCCATTTAATCTACATTAACAAAGAGCATTACATAAGCAAACAATCAATGTTGACAAAACATAATTAATTAGGACTTTAACTTAATTATGTCTCCCACTATTTTATCAAGCATTATAACCCTTCATGTGATGATCGAGAAAACCCTAATTGGTTCTCTTAGTGGGGTTGAGATCCTAATTCCTTACAAAAGACCTTGTGTGTACACAACAAATCTTATATAAGTTCAAAGGTAGGAAAAACTCTTTCCAATTGTAATTCATACAATTCTCAACTTATCTTGGCCTCTAAAATATTAATAGCCTTGTGTGTACACAACAAACTATAATATTTTAGTTGAGTTAGACCCTTCATTGCTATATAGTCATGATATTAATTATAATATCCTTGTGTGTACACAACAAAGATTATATTTAATCATACCATAAACATCAAATGTACCAAGCCAAAATTATGTTAGTCACCATTAAAAAAAGGCCTTGGTGTACACAACAACCTAATATGGATCATAACATAATAATGACTTGGCATGAAGGAAGGTCATATGTAGTGAATATTACACTAGCATATCAATCAATAATTAAGTTAATCATATCGGCCAGGTAAGTGGGAGAGTGGTGGGATTCCCCCCGTTGCTTTCCTTAGACACCAATAAGAATTGGCTAGGTCAGTCAACGGAACCAATTAAAACCACGTCCTCATTACCGATCATGAACCACTTTTCCTAGACACCGAATGATAAACTAATCATATTGATTATTTTTGCTTTTGGTATATGACACTACAACTTATATGTTTTTAAAGAGGGCTTTATTAAATAAAGCACATTCTAGCAAATATGTGCCATAGTGTGCCATCATACTAGGACAACCAATTTACCACATAATGGATCCACCATTATGCCAGGGCAACCTTATTTCAGTATGATGACCAGAAGGCTAAACATATCTCTATACAATTAAGGTTTAAGTGAAAACCTTAATTAGTGGCATACATCAAACATATATGCATAATTAACACAAATATGTGATTAGTGTGTCATCATACTAGGACAACCATTTACCACATAATGGATCCACCATTATGCCAGGGCAACCTTATTTTAGTATGATGACTAGATCTCTAAACATATCTCTACAACAATTAGGGTTTGAGTGAAAACCCTAATTGGTGACATTACATCAAACATATACTACATCTCATGTTACTTATATAAATATGCATCTAAAAATCAGCATATATATTTTAATCTTAATAAGGAGGCTTTGATACCACTGTAAGGTTCGATGGCAAGGCGGAAACATAGATTTCAAAATTTTTATCTTTATGAAATCTTCACCAAACCTTTAACCCAAGATCTCCTTAAAAGAATTAAAACATATAAGATGTATATATAAGATTTAATCTCAAATTAAAATACTAACCTATATCGCAAAAATCCAAACTCTGAATCTCCACCAGGTGCCCAATGTTCACCCTCCAATGGTGATCCACACAGAAAAAGATGAAGACAACAATTTCTAGTTCTTGGCTCATCATCTTGAATTCTTTTTCAAGAATTCAATTCTTGGACTTTTAGGCTGAAATTTTCTTTCTTGAAAATTTCTTTTCTTCCTTCTTTCTCTTCTTGAATTTTTTTTCAAGAATTCCCTTTCTTGAATTCCTTTTCTTGAATTGAATTGGAAGAAAAATTAAGATAGGCAAAGTCTTAATTCAAGAAGGAAAAGAAGAAGAACAGATCCTTTCCTTTTTCTTTCCTTTACCGTTCAAGACCTTCTTCTTATTCTTGTTTTGGGTCAGAGTTTCGACAGAGGATACCTCTGTAAGGGAAACAATACCCAACAAGAACAAGGGAAGGAGTATTCTGGAGAGGATGAAAGGAATCAGATCTCTGAATTATGTTACGTGAAAACCCCCGAGAACCCAACCCTGTTTATAGATCTCAGAGGGGCGTCTTCTCAAAGCAACGTAACTCTCTGAAACCCCAGGAATCACGATCCCTCATTCCTCATGCATCCCCTCAACCAAAAATCATGATTCTCCGATTTAATTTTCGTTTTTCCAATGAGGAGGACTCTCGGAAAAACTTCAGGAAGATCGTGACTTTTGGAGATGGATTTGCGACCGAAAAGCGACGGATCTTTTCCTTAATTTTTTCTCGCCATCAGATCCAGATCCAAGGGCGCTAGACAAGGATCTGAATCGCCCCTTTTTCAGATTTTCTTCGATGTTATTTTCTTTCTCACGCGCATGAAGAGGAGTCCACGCGCGTGGACTCTTCTTCATAGCACGTGCATGTGAGAAGAGAGTGGGCGGCTTGGAGAGAGGGTCTCAGTGAACTTAATTCACTTGGGTTCAGCCATGGGTTAGCCCAATGTCCTAAAAATTAAATTGGACCTTGATCTGGTTCAATTAGAACCCAATGAAGCCCAATTCGGAACCAAATTCGAATCTGATTCGAATAGAAATTTGGTCTGCAACACATGCTAGTGTGTTTATCCTGCAAACATGATTTAATTCCAAATTAAATCCTTCATCAATTTTCTTTTGTGTGTGACCCATTGGGTTCCACACCTAGCCAGCAGTAGGTCCGAGTGCTATTTGACTTAATTCGGTTAGATCTCAACTAAGCCGATTTAAGTCAACTCAAACTAGCTCGACTCGGTCAATTAGAATCTAATTCTAATTAACTGATTTGAATTACCATGACTCAATCATACCTACAAGACAAGATTGACGTCTAGCAACGTATCATGTCTACCCGGAAGATGTGGAATTTTGGTGGAATTACCAAAATACCCTTCAGTGGTGAGTTACCGGGCAATTCATTCCTTTGATCAACTTGCATCCCGAATATGATTATGAATATGGATACTTGTCAAATCCATTTCATATTCATCCCTAGCTCAATCTTTATAATGATGATTCATTAATGAACCATTAGAAAATAACTCTAATGTTCATACTTTGATCAAAGGTTTCCTGAATCCATCATTTGAAATTAGCTGGATGCTATTCCCTCTTACTAGGGCTGATCAATTCCTTGTTGACCTACTCACAACCTCCATATACAATCCACCATAACTAGTATCACCTCGTGCATGACTCAGTATCATGATTGATTGCAAACCAAAGTATGGATTCATATATATAAGGTACTATGGTAGTCTCAGGTCAAAGGACCACATGCACTACTCCCACTATAAGAATTATCTATTGACAAACAGATAAGGTTCCATTAGATATTCTCAATCTGGATCAATTCAGTGAACTCATTCTCTAATGAACACTCACATCCTAGTATTAGTGTCAAACACAAGTAACTGTGAGATCAGTCACCCTCATCACAAAGCATATATAGGATGTGCTGGTCTTGCCGGAAACATTGATCCCCAACTCAATGTCCCATCGATCAGGATATTTTAGATTAGGGTTTTAAGGCTTTAGGTCTCACTGGTATGATCTCATCATAACCCTAGAACCATAGCCCTAATCTATGGGTTCATCATAAAATCATAAAGACACAGCGTATGATGAAAATAATGCCTTTATTATAAATGTCAATTCATTGATTTTGGGATCAAAATACAATATTTCAATTGGCTTTCAGGGCACAATCTTTCAATCTTCCACTTGCACTAAAGCCAATCGCCTTTAAATCTTAACCCCAAACAATCAAGGTGGCGATCAAACTCTCGCTGTGATAGAGCCTTAGTGAACGGGTCTGCTATGTTTTCTTTGTTTCTACCCTTTTAAAGCAGACGTCTTGTCTTTCGACAATCTCTCGAACGATGGAAGCGTCTCAGAATGTGCTTTGATTTGTGATGAGCTCTTGGTTCCTTTGCTTGAGCAATAGCCCCCGTATTATCACAGTAAAGTGATACTGGACCTTCAATCTCAGGAACTACGCCCAACTGTGATATGAACTTCTTCATCCAGACAGCTTCCTTGGCAGCTTCACTAACAGCAATGTACTCTGCCTCAGTTGTTGAGTTAGCTACAGTTTGCTGTTTAGAACTTTTCCAGCTTACAGCTCCTCCATTAAGGTTAAAAACATACCCAGATATAGATTTGCTGTCATCTGGATCTGATTGAAAACTAGAATCTGAATAAGCTTCTAGTTTAAGATCAGATCCTCCGTATATTAGAAAAATATCCTTAGTTCTTCTTATACTTAAAATATTTTTCACAGCCTTCCAATGATCCTCTCCTGGATCAGCCTGAAACCTGCTGGCTATACCTAAGGCATATGCCACATCAGGCCAGTACACAGCATAGCATACATAATAGACCCTACTGCCGAAGCATAAGGTATAGAATTCATTCTATTTCTTTCTTCAGGTGTCTTAGGAGACATCTTCTTAGAAAGATGTATGCCATGACCAATAGGTAAGTAACCTCTTTTACTTTCCTCCATGCTAAATCTTTTTAGCACTTGGTCAATGTACCTAGACTGGGATAAACCTAGCATCCTCCTAGATCTATCTCTATAGATCTTGATGCCTAGTATATAAGATGCTTCTCCCAATTCTTTCATGGAAAACTGTTTAGATAACCATACCTTGACCGATTGTAACATTGGGATATCATTCCCAATGAGGAGTATGTCATCTACATACAGAACCAAGAAAACTATGGCACTCCCACTAGTCTTCTTGTACACACAAGGTTCATCCTCATTTTTGATAAAGTCAAATTCTTTGACTGTCTTATCAAATCGGATGTTCCAACTCCTAGATGCTTGCTTTAATCCATAATAGATTTCTTTAGCCTACATACCTGATTAGGTTTAGTCTCCAAGACAAAACCTTCTGCTGTGACATATAAACCTCTTCCTCAAGGAAACCATTGAGGAATGCAGTTTTCACATCCATCTGCCAGATTTCATAATTATGATATGCTGCTATAGCAAGCATGATCCGAATAGATTTGAGCATGGCAACAGGAGAAATGTTTCATCATAATCTATTCCCTGTTTTTGTCTGAAACCCTTAGCCACTAATCTAGCTTTATAAGTTTCAACTTGGCCATCTGCCCCAATCTTTTTCTTATAGACCCATTTGCATCCAATAGGGCTAACACTCTCTGGTGCATCAACCAAAGTCCAGACTTGGTTGACATACATGGAATCCATTTCGGATCTCATGGCTTCCAGCCATTTGTCTGAGTCACTACTTATGACAGCATCCGTATATGTTAGAGGCTCATCATTATCAATGATTCGGGCTTCATTATTTTCAATAATGAACCCATACCTTTCAGGTGCATGTTGCACCCTATCAGACCTACGGATAGGAGTGGTGTGTTCAGGTCTATACTAAATATGTTATGATTTTGTTGAGATGTATCTACTTGTTGAACTTCTTCAAGTTCAATATTTCTCCCACTGCCCTTTTGTAGGATGAACTCTTTCTCCATAAAAATGGCATGCCTACTGACTAAACCTTTTGTTCAGTAGGGTGGTAGAATAGATATCCTATACTATCTTTAGGATATCCAACAAATAGACACTTTTCTGCTCTAACATCAGCTTATGTCCGAAATTTCTTTTGACATAGGCTGGACAACCCCATATCTTAAGGTGCTTAAGATTGGGTTTCTTTCCCCTCCATAACTCATATGGAATTCTAGATACAGATTTGGATGGTACTCTATTTAAAAAATTAGCCGCTATTTCCAAGGCATATCGCTAGAAAGAAATAGGTAAGTCTGTGAAGCACATCATGGACCGTACCATATCAAATAAAGTACGATTTCTCCTTTCAGCAACACCATTTAATTATGGTGTGTAAGGAGGAGTCAATTCAGAGATGATTCCCTTTTGTTTAAGATGATTAAGAAACTCGGTGGATAAGTATTCACCTCCTCTATCTGATCGAAGGATCTTAATACTTTTCCCCATTTGTTTCTCTACCATACTTTGATACTCTAAAAATTTTTCAAAAGCTTCGGACTTATGTTTCATTAGATACACAAATCCGTACCTTAAAAAATCATCAGTGAATGTGATGAAATATGAGTATCCACCCTTGGCCTGAGTTGTCATAGGTCCACATACATCAGTGTGTATGAGTCCTAATAACTCTGTTGTCCTTTCATTATGTCCACTAAATGGAGTGTTGGTCATTTTACCCATGAGACATGATTCACAAGATCCTAATGATTCATAGTCATAAGGATTAAGGAATTTTTCCTTGTATAACTTGTTAATCCTCTGCTCACTAATATGTCCAAGACGACAGTGCCAAAGTAAAGTATTGTTTACTTCATCTCTTTTTCGTTTATTACTAATATGTAGTATATTGTCATCAGAAGATAAAGTTAAGAGACCATTGCAAAATATGCCATTAAATATTATTTCATTAGAAAACTGATTGAGCAGCCACTGCTCATTACATTCATAATATATCCTTGTTTAAGTAACAAGGGTACAGATATGATGTTTCTAATGATTCTAGGCATAAAATAATAATTTTTTAACACTAAAATCTTCCCAGAAGGCAGCTTCAACATATAAGTCCCTACAGCTTCTGCTTGGATGGAATCTCCTCCAGCACTGTAGAGCTCGAAGTCGGCTTCCTTCAAAACTCTAATGTTCTGTAGTCCCTGCAATGATTTGTAGATATGATGACCACAAGCAGTATCTAATACCCAAGAGTTGAAATAGAAGTCTAATGACAAAATTGCATGTATCTCATACATACCTTTGGGGCATCACTAGCACCAGGCTTCACACTTGCAAGGTAAACCTTGCAGTTTCTTTTCCAGTGACCCGGCTTGCCACAATGAAAGCAGTCATTTGTCCGAGACCTTCTTTCCTTTCTTTTTCTTGATGCCCCTTTTGGGTTCAACCTCCTCTTGGAATCCTTTTTGCCTATTTTCTTCTTGTTTACACCATCCACAAGAAGAAGTGGAACCTTATTTTTCTTTAAATGGCTATTTGCTGTTTTTAACATATTCAACAGCTCAGGCAAGGAAGTGTTAAGTTTGTTCATTTGATATTAAGAACAAACTGTGAAAATGACTCTGGGAGTGACTGCAGGATTAAATCCTGATTCAACTCCCTATCCATAACAAAACCCAATTGACCCAATCGGGTGATTAGGTCAATAACCTTTAATACATGGTCTTGTACGGATGTACCTTCTGTCATCCTTGCACGGAATAACTGCTTAGATATTTCATATCTTGCAGTTCGACTATTTCTCCATAAAGTTCTTTTAAATTGAGCAATATGGAGTTTGTGTCCATGCTTTCATGTTGCCTCTGTAACTCATTGGTCAAAGCATTATACACTTGACAGTAAGTGAGTCATTTTGCCACGTGTATATGTGGTCTTATCCTCTTGCGAGGCATCTTCCCCTAATGGTTCCAAGGTTGGGGTTGAAGGGAGTTTTTTTTTTTTTTTTTTTTTGTGCCTACACTAAGCAGAGGATAGGAACAGGTAGATGTTATAAAACAATTTCAATTAATCGCGGGAAACCTGTCCCAAAACCAGGATCAAAATTATATTTGCATAGAAAACATAAAGATGCATGGATATATTTTTTCATAATTTTTGGACATGTATAAATGCAAATAAAAATTAAGTTGAACTTATTCCAAGCTGGAATAAGGGAGAATAGGGTGGAATAGCTATGAGGAATAGGGTGGAATAGCTATTCCCGCTATTCCACCCTTCTTCAACCTCGGTCCAGAGATTGCTTACCGTGGAGCAAGGTTCAGATGCCGACTGCGGCGCGCACAGGTCTCCAACCCCGAGCTCCTAGGTCCGCTGGAATCCTTGCTTGACCGGCTACAAGGTGATGAAATCGGATCTCCAGGTCTCCGGCATTTTCCACTTCGAATCGGGGCTCCAAAAGTCATCCACGGCCACGGTTGCAGCAGGGGGATTTGAAGATCACACTTTGATTACCTTGCATTGGAGCGATGACTGCTCCCAGGATCTCAGGCGAAATCCCTCTAGAGGAGATACACGCGTGGGAACTTCTGATCGGAGCTCCGGTGTCGCTAGCCGCCGGATCCCAGGTTTCACGAATTTTGGAAAGATGGAGGAAGCTCTCAAAAAACCCCACGAAAGAGAGGAAGAAGGGGGTATAAAAATCATCTCTGGATGCCAACCGAAGGGGAGAGCAAGGGTCTTCAGTTTGGTGCGAAGGGGTGGTGGGATTTAATCGAAATAAATCAACAGCAGATGCCCTGTTTCGGTTTCAGAAACTCAAACGTCTCAGGCGAGAAGACGACGGTTCAAAGGTGAACCGGCAAATGACCAAAAAGCCCTTCGGTCCAAGGGCAAAGCAGGGTCTATTTGGTTCAGGCCAAAACCCAGTCAAACGAAGTCCAAATCGAACGAAACTGGACTCAAAACGAAGCTAAGAATGAACCCTAACTTTCTACAGTCCAACCTCACTGATTTGAGTTGAAATCGATTTGGAACCGACTAAAACAAAAATCACTGGACTTAGAAACATTCATCAAACCATTTGATGGACATGGGTTCAATCCTAGTCAGCCAGGAACATATTCCTGGTTGATCCAGAGAAGACCTGATCAACCCAAGACCGGGTCAATCAGAAGAATGCAACCAAAATCGTGACAAAACACCGAAACGATTCCCAATCGAATCGGTTCCTGATCAGATAGAAATTCTCTGTGGCGTGTGACCTCATAGGTTCGAACCTAAACGGTAGTACTGGGACACTTCCAGTACCAAACAAGATACCACCTAGCAATGGGTCTCGGCGTCCGGATAGGTCGAAGATGCGGGAGCATCCATCGAACCTCTGGCATATGGTTAGCGCATAATTTATCCCTTTGACCTCCAATGCTCAGGATGACCTAGGGTTGAACTGCCAACCCCAGCTATGTCAATCCACTACGTGTCTCAATCTCGCATGTCCAGTGACTCTTCACTGGGACCACCCCGGCCGAGGATTTGCTAAATTGAGACACTGCGAGACATTCAATCCAAATCATTTGGACAGGTCAATTCCATCTTGGTCCACTACTGCTCCACAAGTACTTGCCTATACCCAGAACCTTTCGTCACCGGATTAAAAATCCGGGTAGTCCGGCACCAAAGCACAGGGAGTTGCTTGCAAGCTACCATAGTTGCCTCAGGTCAGAGGGACACTTATGCCCATATCCATTCGCGAGCGATCCTTAGGCAGATAAGGTGCTACGCGGAGTCACGTCTAATGAGATATCAAATATCCCACTTGCAGATCACATCAGTGTCACCACACTCCTTTGGTCAAGAGGACAACCAAACAATGCGAACTACAACAGCCTATGCTTGATATGTTGCTATCCAGGTACAACATATCATTTGGCTGAGAACCCTGTTTAAGGACCACTCGATATATCCTCTCTATATCGATGTAATAGTAGTCCTAAGGATATCATCACTAAAGAATTCATTATAGGAAGATGTAAAGTGATGAGAAGCCAGAATAACTTTTATTCATTATAAAAATTACATAACAATTAGCTCAACCATCTACAACCTAGATGATTGGCTTTGGGATACAATTCCCAACAAACTCCCACTTAGACTAAAGCCAATCAGAACAGTATCGAATACCCATCTTCCATTTGTAACTGTCGAATTCTTTAATTCCGATGGCTTTGGTAAAGGGGTCGGCCGGATTTTACTTTCCATCGATCTTCTGAAGGTCGATGTCACCTCGTTCCACGATCTCTCGTACAAGGTGAAAGCGCCGCAGAATATGCTTGGTGCGTGATGTGCCTTCGGTTCTTTGGCTTGAGCAATCGCCCCTGTGCATCACAATGCAGAGGAATAGAATGCTCCAGGGAAGGTGCCACTCCCAGCTCGCCTATGAACTTCCACAACCAGACAGCCTCTTTTGCTGCATCAGATGCGGCAATATACTCTGCTTCACAAACCGAGTCTGCAACAGTATGCTGCTTGGAACTTTTCCAGCAGATAGCTCCACCATTCAGGATAAAAACAAATCCTGACACACTCTTGCTGTCATCATGATCTGACATAAAACTGGAGTCAGTATACCCCTCTAGTTTTAGGTCAGAATCTCCATAGAGTAGCCATTGATCTTTAGTATTTCGCAAATACTTAAGGATGGTCTTTACCACCTTCCAATGTGCTTCTCCTGGGTTAGATTGGTATCTACTCACTACCCCTAGTGAGTATGCCACATCGGGTCTAGTACACAACATAGCATACATAATAGAACCCACTGCCGAAGCATATGGTATTCTACTCATACGCTCTCTTTCCTCAGGGGTTGTCAGCACAATCCCTTTTGGAAGAGTGATTCCATGGCCTATCGGGAGATAGCCTTTCTTGGAATTTTCCATGCTAACCCTTTTTTTTAACACGGGTCAATGTATGTCGACTGGGACAATCCCAGAAGCCTCTTTGATCTATCTCTATAATTTTTCATACCTAATATGAATGATGCTTCTCCCCATATCCTTCATGGAGAATTGTGATGAAAGCCAAACTTTTATTCCCTGTAATGCAGGAACGTCATTCCCGATTAAGAGAATATCGTCCACATACAATACAAGAAATACAACTACAGAACCATTGGCCCATTTATATATGCAAGTTCTTCTCCGTTCCTAATGAAGCCATACGATTTGATACACTTATCAAACCGCATGTTCAACTTCGAGATGCTTGCTTTAGCCCATATATAGACTTCTGAAGTCTACACACTTTTGACTCGTCTATGGAAGTGACCCCTTCAGGTTGTGTCATATACACTTCCTCCTCCAGCTCTCCATTTAGGAAGGCTGTTCGGACATCCATTTGCCAGATCTCATAGTCAAAATGTGAGCTAAAGCTAGCATAATCCAATAGATTTCAGCATTGCCACAGGAGAAAATGTCTCTCATAGTCAATACCATAACGTTGACGATACCCCTTGGCAACCAGACGGCTTTATAGGTCTCTACCTTCCCGTCTGCGCCTCTTTTCCTTTTGAAGATCCATTTGCACCCAATGGGTTTTATCCCTTCAGGTGCATCAACCAATGTCCATACATGGTTGATTTCCATGGACTCCATTTCGGATTTCATGGCTCCAAGCCATAACTCAGAATCAGACCTTTGCATTGCATCCATATAGGTGATCGGATCCTCGTTGTTCTCATCGAGTTCAACAGGATCGCCATCCTGGATTAGATATCCAAAATATCTATCCGGTGGACGCGATACTCTATCGGATCTCTTTAATGATTGCACAATAGGCTCAGATTTGATCTTACCAAATCAGGTTCAATACCAGCCTGTGTTGTCCCAGGTTCTTCTACTTGTAGAACTTCATCAAGTTCTATCTTAGAAGCTACAGTTCCTTCAATAAGGAACTCCTTTTCTAAAAGATAGCTCTAAGTCTGACGAACACCTTTTGTTCATCAGGCAAGTAAAGTAGTATCCTTTGGATTCTTTTGGATAACCAACAAAAAACATTTTTCAGACCTTGGCCCTAGTTTATCTGTTTCCAATGCATGACATAAGCCGGACACCCCCAGACACGAAAACGTGAAGGGTTGGCTTACGTCCTGTCCATATTTCATATGGAGTTTTGTCAACGGATTTACTAGGAACATTATTAAGAAGTTGACATGCAGTCTCCAATGCATATCCCCAGAAAAAACATAGGCAAAGTAGCAAACCCCATCATAGATCGGACCATGTCCAACAAGGTCCGATTTCTCCTTTCAGACACTCCATTTAACTGAGGTGTCATAGGAGGAGTCCATTGAGAGAGAATCCCATTCTCCTCAAGATATGTCAAAAACTCATCTGAAAGGTATTCACCACCTCGATCTGATCGAAGTATTTTGATTTCCTTTCTGGTTTGTTTTTCAACTTCATTACGATATCGTTTGAACATTTCAATGAATCAGACTTATGTCTCATGAGGTAGACATAACCAAACCTCGAAGGTCGTCTGTAAAAGTAATGAAATATCTAAACCTCCTCTAGCACAGATAGACATAGGTCCACATACATCAGTATGTACAAGACCTAGGATATCTGAGGCTCGCTCACCTTTTCCTTTAAAAGGTGATTTGGTCATCTTTCCAATAAGACAAGATTCACAAGTTGGCAGTGATTCACAATCACTGACATCTAGGAGGCCATCTCCTATTAACTTGTTAATCCTATTTTTATTGATGTGACCTAGCCTACAGTGCCAAAGATAGGCTTCATTGACATCATCTATTCTAGGGCGTTTACTAGAACTTGTACTCATTACAATAACAGGCTGTGATAGTAAATATATGCCATTAACTAAGCTTCCATTCATGATAGTCTTACCATTCAAAATGATAGAACAAACGTTTTTCTTTATTGAAAATTCAAAATTTTCATTGGCCAGAAGGCCTACAGAAATAACATTAAGTATGAAAGAAGGACTATAATGACAGTCACTTAGAGTGACATTACAAGACTCATAAGACAACTCCAGAACACCCAACGCCAGAACTGGAACAGCATTTCCATTCCCTACGTTCAGGTACTTCTCGCCATCTTCGAATCTTCTACTAACTCGAAGTCCCTGTAAAGAATTACAGATATGAATAGGACTTCCGGTATCTAATACCCAGCTAGTAGTATCACAAAGTAAAGTTAGGATATATCATATATATACCTGGTGCAGCAACAGCTTGCTGCTTCTTCTTCTTCGGCCTGTTCGGGTCAAGTGAAGCGATGTAAAGAGGACAATTCCTCTTCCAATGACCCTGCTTCTTGCAAAAGAAGCACTCTGCCTTGTCTGGTCTAACTTCTTCTTGGTATGACTTGGACCAGGAGCAGACTGTAGCTTCTTGCTCTTCTTTTTCTTCTTTTTCTTAAAGGGTTGAGGAGCACCTGCCGACGAACCTCCTACATAATTCACCAGCCCTTTGTTGAGCTGGTGGTCCTTTTCATAGGCTTGCAGTAAACCTAACATCTCATGATAGTTTACTACCGCCTATTCAATCTCCAATGATCGAGAAAGGACACGTAGGAGGGTGGCAGGGAGTTCAGGATCGCATCTTTTCCCAGCTGTTCGTGAAGGGGACAGCCGAGCTTGCCCAGGCGCTCGAACAACTCGATCATGTTCATAACATGATCAGTCACAGAAGCACCTTCACGCATACGCGTGTTATAGATGGCGCTGGAGATACGGTATCTCTCAGCGTCATCAGGAGTCCCAAAAGACTCCTTCAACCTTTGAAGGATATCCTCAGGCTGGGCCTCCTCAAACCTGCGACTGAACTCATCGTTCATCGCAGCCAGCATAATACATCGGACAGTGGTCCGATCAGAGATCCACTTCTGGTAAGTGTCTCTAACCGGTCCCCGAGTATTGGCAGCGGGAACTACAGGTGCCTGATCCGTCAGAACGTACAAGATCCGTTCATGCTCAAGGACTATCCTCAATCTTCGATACCAGCTATCGAAGTTGGGTCCAGTCAATTTTTCATTGTCCAATAATGGACGGAGCGACAGACTGGTGGACATCTGAAAGAAAAATATGACCAAAATTAGTTTATGTAATTTTCAAAACCCTAAAGACTTGGACTTTAGTCAAAAAGGTTCTCCCACTAACTTTTCAGAATAGGAGCCTCTACCTCCAATTCCGTGAAGTCAAATTCAAAGTGGGTACTAGAATCCAATAGACCACGTACAAGCCCGTCTAGGGTACGGCTCACCCATACGTGTCTAAAGGTAGGTTCTTTAACCAATTGCTACCCTTAGCAATTTCTAGTAATCTATTTTGCCCCAAGATGCACTGTAATCGACCTAGGGCCTCCTATTACAGGCTCTCGGTTAGGTCCAACCATTAACATGCCGAATTGAGTGTTTCCAACCAACAAATGACCAAGCCCGTCTAGGGTACGGCTCACCTGATCACTGTTGAGAAGGTCACACTCAACCTTCATATTAGGGAGAGTAATCCCAATAGCGTGATATACACCCTTTCTATGGAACTGCCGATGCATACCCAACTAATGGACATTTACAAACCCACTTAATGGGAGGCAAAGACTTTGTTAACTCCTTAACTAGGCCTTTTAAGGACCTAATAATTTAGAGGATTTTAAAATTTGTGACATATAATAAAAAAAAATCATGAACCTTGATCCATAAACTCCCACTAAATCTTAGAAGGTTTATGGTTAGGTTCATGGGCACCTAAATCAGTCAGACTGATAACCTTAAATGGCATGGGTTGATCTAACTCAATAATCCTTCCTAAATCAAATCAGGTTAGCCAATTTGGCCAGGTAAGTGCGGTCGAGGCATGAGTTACGGCATTAACCACTTTCCTTAGACACCAATTACAAGAACTGGCCAGGAAAGGGTACCCTCAAAGCCAAGGACCATAAGGCTGCTTACCTTAGACACCAAATTGGTTTACCGTCATCAATTAGATTAGAAAAATTGAGTTAGGTTAGCCACTGAGCCAGATTAGATCCATTTAGATGAATGGACTCAAGCTTCTAACTAATTAGAAACTAGGAAAAGATAATCCTTAATCAACTTTTGATTAAAATTATTTTTAGAGTTCATTCAACTAAACCTAGGTCTAGACCAATTAGGATCTAATCCTAGCCCAACCATTAACCCATTTGGCTTATCAAATGACTTAAGGTTTTATAAACCCTAATTTGCATTTATCATTTAAATATTTCAAATAATTCATAATATAAGAAATCAAGCCAATTATTTAATTAAACAATTTTAATTAAATCTTGTAAAACTCCTTTTACAATTAATTCTTATTTACATTTAACATATCAAAAAATAAAATAATACATGCCATCATTAATTCTTAATTAAAACAATTTTAATTAACAATTAATAATTCAACTAATTACCAAATAGTTAATTAAACATTTTAATTAACTAAAATATGCAAATATAATTTTAAATTGAACCTGGCTCTATACCATTTGAAGGAAGTTTTTTTTTAATTTTTTTTTGTGTGCCTACACTAAGCAGAGGATAGGAACAGGAATGTTATAAAACAATTTCAATTAATCGCGGAAAAAACTGTCCCAAAACCAGGATCAAAAATTATATTTGCATAGAGAACATAAAGATGCATGGCATATATTTTTTTTTATATTTTTGGACATGTATAAATGCAAAAAAAATTAAATTGAACTTATTCCAGGCTGGAATAAGGGAGGAATAGGGTGGAATAGCTATGAGGAATAGGGTGAATAGCTATTCCCGCTATTCCACCCTTCTTCAACCTCGGTCCAGAGATTGCTTACCGTGGAGCAAGTTCAGACGCCGACTGCGGCGCGCACAGGTCTCCAAACCCCGAGCTCCTAGGTCCGCTGGAATCCTTGCTTGACCGGCTACAAGGTGATGAAATCGGATCTCCAGGTCTCCGACGTTTTCCACTTCGAATCGGGGCTCCAAAAGTCATCCACGGCCACGGTTGCAGCAGGGGGATTTGAAGATCAAACTTTGATTACCTTGCACTGGAGCGATGACCTGCTCCCAGGATCTCAGGCGAAATCCCTCTAGAGGGGATACACGCCGTGGGAACTTCTGATCGGAGCTCCGGCGTCGCTAGCCGCCGGATCCCAAGGTTTCACGGATTTTGGAAAGATGGAGGAAGCTCTCAAAAAACCCCCGAAAGAGAGCAAGAAGGGGGTATAAAAATTATCTCTGGATGCCAACCGAAGGGGAGCAAGGGTCTTCAGTTTGGTGCGAGGGGTGGTGGGATTTAATCGGAATAAATCAAATAGCAGAGCCCTGTTTCGGTTTCAGAAACTCAAACGTCTCAGGCGAGAAGACGACGGTTCAAAAGGTGAACCGGCAAATGACCAAAAAGCCCTTCGGTCCAAGGGCAAAGCAGGGTCTATTTGGTTCAGGCCAAACCCAGTCAAACGAAGTCCAAATCGAACGAAACTGGACTCAAAACGAAGCTAAGAACGAACCCTAACTTTCTACAGTCCAACCTCACTGATTTGGAGTTGAAATCGATTTGCAACCGACTAAAACAAAATCAACTGACTTAGAAACATTCATCAAACCATTTGATGAACATGGGTTCAATCCTAGTCAGCCAGGAACATATTCCTGGTTGATCCAGAGAAGACCTGATCAACCCAAGACCGGGTCAATCAGAAGAAAACGCAACCAAAAACCATGACAAAACACCGAAACGATTCCCAATCGAATCGGTTCCTGATCAGATAGGAATCCTCTGTGGCGTGTGACCTCATAGGTTCGAACCTAAACGGTAGTACTGGAACACTTCCAGTACCTGCACAAGATACCACCTAGCAATGGGTCTCGGCGTCCGGATAGGCGAAGATGCGAGAGCAATCCATCGAACCTGTGGCATATGTTACCGCATAATTCATCCCTTTGACCTCCAATGCTCAGGATGACCTAGGGTTGAACTGCCAACCCCAGCTATGTCAATCCACTACGTGTCTCAATCTCGCATGTCCAGTGACTCTTCACTGGGACCACCCCGGCCGAGGATTTGCTAAATTGAGACACTGCGAGACATTCAATCCAAATCATTTGGACAGGTCAATTCCATCTTGGTCCACTACTGCTCCACAAGTACTTGCCTGTACCCAGAAACCTTTCGTCACCGGATTAAAATCCGGTAGTCCGGCACCAAAGCACAGGGAGTTGCTTGCAAGCTACCATAGTGACCTCAGGTCAGAGGGACACTTATGCCCATATCCATTCGCGAGCGATCCTTAGGCAGATAAGGTGCTACGCGGAGTCACGTCTAATGAGATATCAAATATCCCACTTGCAGATCACATCAGTGTCACCACACTCCTTTGGTCAAGAGGACAACCAAACAATGCGAACTACAACAGCCTATGCTTGATATGTTGCTATCCAGGTACAACATATCATTTGGCTGAGAACCCTGTTTAAGGACCACTCGATATATCCTCTCTATATCGATGTAATAGTAGTCCTAAGGATATCATCACTAAAGAATTCATTATAGGAAGATGTAAAGTGATGAGAAGCCAGAATAACTTTTATTCATTATAAAATTACATAACAATTAGCTCAACCATCTACAACCTAGATGATTGGCTTTGGGATACAATTCCCAACAAACTCCCACTTAGACTAAAGCCAATCAGAACATATCGAATACCCATCTTCCATTTGTAACTGTCGAATTCTTTAATTCCGATGGCTTTGGTAAAGGGGTCGGCCGGATTTTCCTTTCCATCGATCTTCTGAAGGTCGATGTCACCTCGTTCCACGATCTCTCGTACAAGGTGAAAGCGCCGCAGAATATGCTTGGTGCGCTGATGTGCCTTCGGTTCTTTGGCTTGAGCAATCGCCCCTGTGCTGTCACAATGCAGAGGAATAGAATGCTCCAGGGAAGGTGCCACTCCCAGCTCGCCTATGAACTTCCGCAACCAGACAGCCTCTTTAGCTGCATCAGATGCGGCAATATACTCTGCTTCACAAACCGAGTCTGCAACAGTATGCTGCTTGGAACTTTTCCAGCAGATAGCTCCACCATTCAGGATAAAAACAAATCCTGACACACTCTTGCTGTCATCATGATCTGACATAAAACTGGAGTCAGTATACCCCTCTAGTTTTAGGTCAGAATCTCCATAGAGTAGCCATTGATCTTTAGTATTTCGCAAATACTTAAGGATGGTCTTTACCACCTTCCAATGTGCTTCTCCTGGGTTAGATTGGTATCTACTCACTACCCCTAGTGAGTATGCCACATCGGTCTAGTACACAACATAGCATACATAATAGAACCCACTGCCGAAGCATATGGTATTCTACTCATACGCTCTCTTTCCTCAGGGGTTGTCGCACAATCCTTTTTGGAAAGAGTGATTCCATGGCCTATCGGGAGATAGCCTTTCTTGGAATTTTCCATGCTAAACCTTTTTAACACGGTGTCAATGTATGTCGACTGGGACAATCCCAGAAGCCTCTTTGATCTATCTCTATAGATTTTCATACCTAATATGAATGAGGCTTCTCCCATATCCTTCATGGAGAATTGTGATGAAAGCCAAACTTTTATTCCCTGTAATGCAGGAACGTCATTCCCGATTAAGAGAATATCGTCCACATACAATACAAGAAATACAACTACAGAACCATTGGCCCATTTATATATGCAAGGTTCTTCTCCGTTCCTAACGAAGCCATACGATTTGATACACTTATCAACCGCATGTTCCAACTTCGAGATGCTTGCTTTAGCCCATATATAGACTTCTGAAGTCTACACACTTTTGACTCGTCTATGGAAGTGAACCCTTCAGGTTGTGTCATATACTTCCTCCTCCAGCTCTCCATTTAGGAAGGCTGTTCGGACATCCATTTGCCAGATCTCATAGTCAAAATGTGCAGCTAAAGCTAGCATAATCCGAATGGATTTCAGCATTGCCACAGGAGAAAATGTCTCGTCATAGTCAATACCATAACGTTGACGATACCCCTTGGCAACCAGACGGGCTTTATAGGTCTCTACCTTCCCGTCTGCGCCTCTTTTCCTTTTGAAGATCCATTTGCACCCAATGGGTTTTATCCCTTCAGGTGCATCAACCAATGTCCATACATGGTTGATTTCCATGGACTCCATTTCGGATTTCATGGCTCCAAGCCATAACTCAGAATCAGACCTTTGCATTGCATCCATATAGGTGATCGGATCCTCGTTGTTCTCATCGAGTTCAACAGGATCGCCATCCTGGATTAGATATCCAAAATATCTATCCGTGGACGCGATACTCTATCGGATCTCCTTAATGATTGCACAATAGGCTCAGGATTTGATCTTACCAAATCAGGTTCAATACCAGCCTGTGTGTGCCCAGGTTCTTCTACTTGTAGAACTTCATCAAGTTCTATCTTAGAAGCTACAGTTCCTTTCAATAAGGAACTCCTTTTCTAAAAAGATAGCTCTAAGTCTGACGAACACCTTTTGTTCATCAGGCAAGTAAAAAAAGTAGTATCCTTTGGATTCTTTTGGATAACCAACAAAAAACAGTTTTCAGACCTTGGCCCTAGTTTATATCTGTTTGCAAACGCATGACATAAGCCGGACACCCCAATACACGAAAACGTGAAAGGGTTGGCTTACGTTCGTCCATATTTCCTATGGAGTTTTGTCAACGGATTTACTAGGAACATTATTAAGAAGTTGACATACTGTCTCCAATGCATATCCCTAGAAAAACATAGGCAAAGTAGCAAACCCCATCATAGATCGGACCATGTCCAACAAGTCCGATTTCTCCTTTCAGACACCCATTTAACTGAGGTGTCATAGGAGGAGTCCTTGAGAGAGAATCCCATTCTCCTCAAGATATGTCAAAAACTCATCTGAAAGGTATTCACCACCTCGATATGATCAAGTATTTTGATTTCCTTTCTGGTTTGTTTTTCAACTTCATTACGATATCGTTTGAACATTTCAAATGAATCAGACTATGTTCATGAGGTAGAACACCCACCTCGAAAGATCGTCTGTAAATTAATGAAATATCTAAAACCCCCTCTGCACACAGATAGACATAGGTCCACATACTCAGTATGTACAAGACCTAGGATATCTGAGGCTCGCTCACCTTTTCCTTTAAAAGGTGATTTGGTCATCTTTCCAATAAGACAAGATTCACAAGTTGGCAGTGATTCACATCACGACATCTAGGAGGCCATCTCCTATTAACTTGTTAATCCTATTTTTATTGATGTGACCTAACCTATAGTGCCAAAGTAGGCTTCATTGACATCATCTATTCTAGGGCGTTTACTAGAACTTGTACTCGTTACAATAACAGCTTTGATAGTAAATATATGCCATTAACTAAGCTTCCATTCATTATAGTCTTACCATTCAAAATGATAGAACAAACGTTTTTCTTTATTGAAATTCAAAATTTCATTGGCCAGAAGGCCTACAGAAATAACATTATGCATGAAAGAAGGACTATAATGACAGTCACTTAGAGTGACATTAAAGACTCATAAGACAACTCCAGAACACCCAACGCCAGAACTGGAACACGCATTTCCATTCCCTACGTTCAGGTACTTCTCGCCATCTTCGAATCTTCTACTAACTCGAAGTCCCTGTAAAGAATTACAGATATGAATAGGACTTCTGGTATCTAATACCCAGCTAGTAGTATCACAAGAGTAAAGTTAGGATATATCATATATATACCTGGTGCAGCAACAGCTTGCTGCTTCTTCTTCTTCGGCCTGTTCGGGTCAAGTGAAGTGATGTAAAGAGGACAATTCCTCTTCCAAGATCCTGCTTCTTGCAAAAGAAGCACTCTGCCTTGTCTGGTCTAACTTCTTCTTGGTCTGACTTGGACCAGGAGCAGACTGTAGCTTCTTGCTCTTCTTTTTCTTCTTTTTCTTAAAGGGTCAAGGAGCACCTGCCGACGAACCTCCTATATATTCACCAGCCCTTTGTTGAGCTGGTGGTCCTTTTCATAGGCTTGCAGTAAACCTAACATCTCATGATAGTTTACTACCGGCCTATTCAATCTCCAATGATTGAGAAAGAAACATAGGAGGGTGGCAGGGAGTTCAGGATCGCATCTTTTCCTAGCTGTTCGTGAAGGGACAGCCGAGCTTGCCCAGGCGCTCGAACAACTCGATCATGTTCATAACATGATCAGTCACAGAAGCACCTTCACGCATACGCGTGTTATAGATGGCGCTGGAGATACGGTATCTCTCAGCGTCATCAGGAGTCCCAAAAACTCCTTCAACCTTTGAAGGATATCCTCAGGCTGGGCCTCCTCAAACCTGCGACTGAACTCATCGTTCATCGCAGCCAGCATAATACATTGGACAGTGGTCCGATCAGAGATCCACTTCTGGTAAGTGTCTCTAACCGGTCCCCGAGTATTGGCAACGGGAACTACAGGTGCCTGATCCGTCAGAACGTACAAGATCCGTTCATGCTCAAGGACTATCCTCAATCTTCGATACCAGCTATCGAAGTTGGGTCCAGTCAATTTTTCATTGTCCAATAATGGACGGAGCGACAGACTGGTGGACATCTGAAAGAAAAATGACCAAAATTAGTTTATGTAATTTTCAAAACCCTAAAGACTTGGACTTTAGTCAAAAAGGTTCTCCCACTAACTTTTCAGAATAGGAGCCTCTACCTCCAATTCCGTGAAGTCAAAATTCAAAGTGGGTACTAGAATCCAATAGACCACGTACAAGCCCATCTAGGGTACGGCTCACCATACGTGTCTAAAGATAGGTTCTTTTAACCAATTTCTACCCTTAGCAATTTCTAGTAATCTATTTTGCCCCAAGATGCACTGTAATCGACTAGGGGCCTCCTATTACAGGCTCTTGGTTAGGTCCAACCATTAACATGCAGAATTGAGTGTTTCCAACCAACAAATGACCAAGCCCGTCTAGGGTACGGCTCACCTGATCACTGTTGAGGTCACACTCAACCTTCATATTAGGGAGAGTAATCCCAATAGCGTGATATACAACCATTCTATGGAACTGCCGATGCATACCCAACTAATGGACATATTATAAACCCACTTAATGGAGGCAAAGACTTTGTTAACTCCTTAACTAGCCCTTTTAAGGACCTAATAATTTAGAGGATTTTAAAATTTGTGACATATAATAAAAAAATTCATGAACCTTGATCCATAAACTCCCACTAAATCTTAGAAGGGTTTATGGTTAGGTTCATGGGCACCTAAATCAGTCAGACTGATAACCTTAAATGGCATGGGTTGATCTAACTCAATAATCCTTCCTAAATCAAATCAGGTTAGCCAATTTGGCCAGGTAAGTACGGTCGAGGCATGAGTTACGGCATTAACCACTTTCCTTAGACACCAATTACAAGAACTGGCCAGGAAAGGGTACCCTCAAAGCCAAGGACCATAAAGCTGCTTACCTTAGACAACAAATTGGTTTACCGTCATCAATTAGATTAGAAAAAATTGAGTTAGGTTAGCCACTGAGCCAGATTAGATCCATTTAGATGAATGGACTCAAGCTTCTAACTAATTAGAAACTAGGAAAAGATAATCCTTAATCAACTTTTGATTAAAATTATTTTTAGAGTTCATTCAACTAAACCTAGGTCTAGCCCAATTAGGATCTAATCCTAGCCCAACCATTAACCCATTTGGCTTATCAAATGACTTAAGGTTTTATAAATCCTAATTTGCTTTATCATTTAAATATTTCAAATAATTCATAATTATAAGAAATCAAGCCAATTATTTAATTAAAATAATTTTAATTAAATCTTGTAAAACTCCTTTTACAATTAATTCTTATTTACATTTAACATATCAAAAATAAAAATAATACATGCCATCATTAATTCTTAATTAAAAAAATTTTAATTAACAATTAAATAATTCAACTAATTACCAAATTAGTTAATTAATATTTTTAATTAACTAAAAACATGCAAATATAATTTTAAATTGAACCTGGCTCTGATACCATTTGAAGGAAGTTTTTTTTTTTTTTTTTTTGTGTGCCTACACTAAGCAGGGGATAAGAACAGGTAGATGTTATAAAACATTTTAATTAATCGCGGAAAAAACTGTCCCAAAACCAGGATCAAAAATTATATTTGCATAGAGAACATAAAGATGCATGGCATATATATATATATATTTTTTTGGACATGTATAAATGCAAATAAAAATTAAATTGAACTTATTCCAGGCTGGAATAAGGGAGGAATAGGGTGGAATAGCTATGAGGAATAGGGTGGAATAGCTATTCCCGCTATTCCACCCTTCTTCAACCTCGGTCCAGAGATGCTTACCGTGGAGCAAGGTTCAGACGCTGACTGCGGCGCGCACAGGTCTCCAAACCCCGAGCTCCTAGGTCCGCTGGAATCCTTGCTTGACCGGCTACAAGGTGATGAAATCGGATCTCCAGGTCTCCGGTGCTTTCCACTTCGAATCGGGGCTCCAAAAGTCGTCCACGGCCACGGTTGCAGCAGGGGGATTTGAAGATCAAACTTTGATTACCTTGCACTGGAGCGATGACCTGCTCCCACGATCTCAGGCGAAATCCCTCTAGAGGGGATACATGCCGTGGGAACTTCTGATCGGAGCTCCGCGTCGCTAGCCGCCGGATCCCAAGATTTCACGGATTTTGGAAAGATGGAGGAAGCTCTCAAAAAACCCACCGAAAGAGAGCAAGAAGGGGGTATAAAAATTCTCTGGATGCCAACCGAAGGGGAGAGCAAGGGTCTTCAGTTTGGTGTGAAGGGGTGGTGGGATTTAATCGGAATAAATCAAAACAGTAGAGGCCCTGTTTCGGTTTCAGAAACTCAAACGTCTCATGCGAGAAGACGACGGTTCAAAAGGTGAACCGGCAAATGACCAAAAAGCCCTTCGGTCCAAGGGCAAAGCAGGGTCTATTTGTTCAGGCCAAAACCCAGTCAAATGAAGTCCAAATCGAACGAAACTGGACTCAAAACGAAGCTAAGAACGAATCCTAACTTTATACAGTCCAACCTCACTGATTTTGAGTTGAAATCGATTGCAACCGACTAAAACAAAAATCACTGGACTTAGAAACATTCATCAAACCATTTGATGAACATGGGTTCAATCCTAGTCAGCCAGTAACATATTCCTGGTTGATCCAGAGAAGACCTGATCAACCCAAGACCAGTCAATCAGAAGAAAACGCAACCAAAAATCGTGACAAAACATTGAAACGATTCCCAATCGAATCGGTTCCTGATCAGATAGGAATCCTCTGTGGCATGTGACCTCATAGGTTCGAACCTAAACGGTAGTACTGGAACACTTCCAGTACCTGCACAAGATACCACCTAGCAATGGGTCTCGGCATCCGGATAGGCCGAAGATGCGAGAGCAATCCATCGAACCTGTGGCATATGGTTACCGCATAATTCATCCCTTTGACCTCCAATGCTCAGGATGACCTAGGGTTGAACTGCCAACCCCAGCTATGTCAATCCACTACGTGTCTCAATCTCGCATGTCCAGTGACTCTTCACTGGGACCACCCCGGCCGAGGATTTGCTAAATTGAGACACTGCGAGACATTCAATCCAAATCATTTGGACAGTTCAATTCCATCTTGGTCCACTACTGCTCCACAAGTACTTGCCTGTACCCAGAAACCTTTCGTCACCGGATTAAAAATCCGGGTAGTCCGGCACCAAAGCACAGGGAGTGCTTGCGAGCTACCATAGTGACCTCAGGTCAGAGGGACACTTATGCCCATCCATTCGCGAGCGATCCTTAGGCAGATAAGGTGCTACGCGGAGTCACGTCTAATGAGATATCAAATATCCACTTGCAGATCACATCAGTGTCACCACACTCCTTTGGTCAGAGGACAACCAAACAATGCGAACTACAACAGCCTATGCTTGATATGTTGCTATCCAGGTACAACATATCATTTGGCTGAGAACCTTGTTTAAGGACCACTCGATATATCCTCTCTATATCGATGTAAAGTAGTCCTAAGGATATCATCACTAAAGAATTCATTATAGGAAGATGTAAAGTGATGAGAAGCCAGAATAACTTTATATTCATTATAAAAATTACATAACAATTAGCTCAACCATCTACAACCTAGATGATTGGCTTTGGGATACAATTCCCAACACTATCTCTATAAATTTTCATACCTAGTATGTAAGAAGCTTCACCCAAGTCCTTCATGGAGAACTGAGATGATAACCAGACCCTTATTCCTTGTAATGCTGCGACATCATTCCCGATTAAGAGAATGTTGTCAACATACAGTACTAGGAATACGATCACAGAACCATTAACCCATTTATAGATGCACGGTTCTTCTCCGTTCTTAACGAAGCGTACGATTTGATACACTATCAAACCTTAAGTTCCAACTTCGAGATGCTGCTTGAGTCCATAAATGGACCTCTACAACTTCATGCTTTTGATTCATCTGTGGATGAACCCTTCAGGCTACTCATCATATACACCTCCTCTTCCAGCTCCCCATTTAGGAAAGCGGTTCGGACATCCATCTGCCAGATCTCGTAATCAAAATATGCTGCCAACGCAAGCATGATCCGAATGGACTTAAGCATTGCACAGGGGAGAAAGTCTCGTCATAATCGATACCATATCGTTGACGATACCCCTTGGCAACCAGACGGGCTTTTATAGGTATCTACCTTCCCATCTGCGCCCTTTTCCTCTTGAAGATCCATTATACCCGATGGGTTTTATTCCTTCAGGCGGATCAACCAATGTCCAAACATTGTTGATTTCCATGGACTCTATTCGGATCGCATGGCTCCAAGCCATGCCTCAGAGTCAGATCTCTGAAGTGCATCCATATAGGTGATCGGATCCTCATGTTCTCATCGAGCTCAATGGGATCACCGTCCCAGACCAAGAACCGTAGTATCTATCCGGGTGACACGGTATTCTACCGAATCTCCTAATGGGTTTGGGTGTGATTCAATCACAGCCGGTTCTACGATGTCCTTAGAGTGTGTAGGTTCTTCTATTGGCTGAACTTCATCAAGTTCAATCTTAGAGGCTATAGTTCCTTCTCCAAGGAACTCCTTTTCCAAAAAGATAGCTCTAAGAGCAACGAACACCTTTTGTTCATTCTAAGTAGAAGAAATACCCTTTGGTTTTCTTAGGATAACCAACGAAATAAACACCGATCAGACCTAGGACCAGTTTGTCTGAGTCTAAACGTTTTACGTAAGCCGGACAACCCAGACCCGAAGGTATGAGATTGAGGGTTTACGCCATTCCACATCTCATACGGAGTGGAGACAATAGACTTACTTGGAACATTATTTAATAAGTAACAGGCTGTCGAAGCGCATATCCCCAAAAGGATAGCGGCAGAGTTGCAAAGCCCATCATTGATCGAACCATGTCCAACAAGGTTCGATTCCTCCTTTCGGACACACCATTCAACTGTGGTGTTCCTGGAGAGTCCATTGAGATAGAATTCCATTCTCCTCAAGATATGTCAAAAAAGCATCAGATAAGTATTCACCACCTCGATCAGATCGAAGGGTTTTAATACTTTTCCAGTTTGCTTTCTACTTCATTATGGTCGTTTGAACATTTCAACGACTCAGACTTATGTCTCATTAAAAGACATAACCGAACTTGAAAAGTCGTCTATAAAGTAATGAAATATTTGTATCTTCCTCTAGCACTTATTGTCATCGGTCCACATACATCAGTATGTTAGACTTAGAAGTTCTGTAGCTCGTTCACCTTTTCCAGTAAAAGGTGACTTGGTCATTTTACCAAGTAAACAGGATTCACAAGTGGGCAGTGATTCAGAATCACTGACCTCGAGGAGTCCATCTCCTTGCATTTTGTTATCCTATTTGGGTAATATGACCTAGCCTACAGTGCCAAAGATACAATCGTTGACATTATCTAACCTTGGACGTTTGCTAGAAGTGTACATTACACTAACAGGCCTTGATAGTACGTATATGCCATTATTTAATCTAGCTTTCATTATAACAGAGTTATTCAAATAACATTGCAAAAATCTCTTTTTATTGATAGTTCAAAACCATAATTGGCCAAAAGGCCTACAGAGATTATGCACATAATGAAACTAGGACAATAGTGACAGTCGACTAGTTCGACAGTATAAGACTCAAAGACAAGACACAGGACTCCAACCGCCAGTACTGGAACACGATTTCCTTCCCGACGCTCAGAAACTGTTCTCCATCTTCAAATCTTCTGCTAACTTGAAGTCCCTGTAACGAATTACAAACATGAATTGGACTACCAGAATCCAATACCCAGTTAGCAGTATCAACAATTGAGTAATTACAAGGTTTTATCATATAAATACCTTGTTCAGCAGACTTCTGCTTTCTTGGCCTGTTCGGATCAAGGGACGCAATATAAAGAGGACAGTTCCTCTTCCAGTGTCCCTTCTTCTTGCAGTAGAAGCACTCTGCAGAACTGATCAGCCTTATACTTCCTGGTCTGACTAGGGCCAGGAGCATTCTGCACTTTCTTCCCTTCTTATTTATTTTCTTCTTCCCTTTCTTAAAGGGACGACGACCTCTACTACCTCCCACTAAATTCACCACCCCCTTATTCAGTTGGTGGTCTTTCTCGAAAGTTTGCAGCAACCCCAAAAGATCATGGTAGTTGACTGTAGGCTTATTCATCTATATGATCAAGAAAGTCAAGATAGGAGGAGGGAAGAGAATTCAGGATCGCATCCTTGCCGAGCTGCTCGTGCAAGGGGCATCCGAGTTTGCCTAGTTTTCAATCAGCTCGATCATGTACAATACATGATCAGTGACTGAACCACTATTCGGCATCTTGGAGTTGTAGATGGCACAAGACACTTTGTACCGTTCTACATCATCCGGGGTGCCAAAGGATTCCTTCAACTTTTGAAGGATTTCATCAGGTTGGGCCTCCTCGAATTTGCGAGTGAACTCGTCGTTCATCGCCGCTAGCATAATGCAACGGACAGTAGTCCGATCAGAGACCCACTTCAGATAAGCATCTCTGACCACACTCCGTGCATTTGCGGGAGGGATTTTAGGTGCCGGATCCGTTATCACATACAGGATCTGTTCGTGCTCCAGAACTATTCTCAACTTTCGATACCAACTATCGAAGTTGTGACCCTTTAACTTCTCGTTATCGAGAAGTGACCGGAGCGATAAATTTGAAGACATCTGAAAAGGAAATATGACCTATTAGTATATGAATTAATAAATTAACCAAAAGACTTGGACTTTAATCTAAAGGTTTCTCCCACTAATTTTTCGGATTGGTAGCCTCTAACTCCAATCCATGAAAACACTTTTTCAAGTAGGTACTGAAATCCAATAGGCCACGCATGAGCCCGACTATGGCCGGCTCACCCATACGAGCCTAAAGGTAGGTTCGTAAACCAATTGTTTCCTTAAACAGTTTTCAGTATTTTATTTTGCCCAGAGAACATCCCAATCGGCCTAGGGGCCTCCTATTGCGGGTCTCTGGTTAGGTCTAACCATTAAAATGACTAATCCAATGCTTCCAGCTAACTAAAGACCAAGCCCAACTATGGCCGGCCCACCTGGTCCCGTTAAAGAGGTTGCACTGAACCATCATCGATCAGATAGAAATTCCAGTCGCCGGATGTACACCCGTTCTATGGAACTGCCGATGCACACCAAGCTAGTGGACACATTTCTATCCAACTTAATGGGAGGCTAAGATACTATCAACTCCTTGACTTAGTCTTTTTAAGGACCTAATAATTTTAGAGGATTTTTTTTTGTGACAGAAGATGAAGGTAAGGACATGGATCATCCTCCCACTGAATCAATCAGATTCCAGGAGGGTTGAATTAAATCAACAATTGATCCATGGGCACCTATTGATCAGTCAGACCGATCAACCTGGGTGACATGGGTTAACTCGAGTCATTGAGCTTTTCCAATCAGTTCTGGTCGACTCGACTAGCCAGGTAGGTGAGATCATGGGTGAGTATCCGCCATTAACCATCTTTCCTAGACACCAACCAAGTTGGCCAGGAAAGAGGTAGCCTCATACAACCATGATCACAATTGCCAAACCTACCTCAACACCAGTCGGTTTACTAGACTCGATCAGACTAGCCTAAAGACTCTGGCATCCACTGAGCCACTAATTGGATCCATTTTAGATGAACAGATCAACTAATCTAACTATTAGATAGTTCTAAAGAAAGACCTTAAACAACTTTTGTTTAATCTTCTTTAATCCGGTTCAACTAAACTTAGGTCTAACCCAGTGATGGACCCAACTAATCAGCTAACCCAATTTGCCCAATTTGGCTTATGCAAATTTTATTAGATTTCATAAACCTAAAAATTTTTATTAAGCCAAATACTTAATTAAAATATTTTTTAATTAAGTCTCTATGTAAAATAATTTTACATCTTAATTATGCATCATACCTAGATTTATACTTTTATAAATATTATATGACCCAAATAACAAAATTATAAATCATGCCAAAATTATAAAATAATTTTAATTTCTTTTTGATTTCCTTAAAGGATCTTTCTGAAGAGGCCAACACAGACGACCGCATCGTGTCAAAGACACACGGCCATGGTGAAGGTCTCAACTAGGTTCCTAAAAGTACTCTCTAATCCCAAGATTAAACAATTTAATCTACTATACAAGCATCAAGATATGTTACTCTAGAACCTGGCTCTGATACCACTGAAAGTAAAATCATGGTTGCAGGTGCCTACGCTAAGCATGCAACAGCACAGGAAGCAGGTAAATATTTTAAAACATTTTTAAAATAATACGAAAAATACCTACTCCGCACAGGACCTAGCATATGCAAGATGCATGTATTGGCATGATACAGGACATATAATATTTATAAACATTTTAATAAATCAAGATCTACACATGCACCGAAATTAAAACCCAAAAACATACCTTATTCCCAGCTGGAATAAGTCTGGGATAAACTTGGAATAGACTGGAATAACTGGAATAAAGTTATTGCAGTCGTCTTCCACCTTGGGCTGAAAATAGGGCTTCCGAAAAGTCCCCGGAACGCCGCCTTCCGGACCTCCGATCGCTCCCAATTTGAGCTGTAGATTCTTAAGGAAGTCCTCTTCGATTTGGCACTAGTTTTATGCAAGAAAAACTAAGCCAATAAATCGTCAAAATTTGCCAAAGTCTACTGCACTAAAATGGCAGCAGAACAGAGTAGCTGTCTTCGTCGTTGGATTTCGGGCAATTGGAGCGATCCCGGCTCGCATGGTTTGCTCCGAGGAGTAGAAGAATACTCCCTCTAGAGGGGAGACATGCCCGAGGCTCTTCGATCCCTCTCCATGCGTGGTGCTAGCCGCCGGAAGATGGTTCATGGTCACAGGTTGCTGCAGCAAAACAGAATTGCTGCAGCAGGGATTTTTGGAGCACTAGAAACAATGGGAAAACTCTCGCTCACACCCTCCTAAAACCCAGCCTAAAAGAGCAATCACTAAGTTCTCAACCAGCGTCTCTCAACCTCTCAAAGTACAAAGAATTTTGTTGCCTTTTCTTGGTTCTCACGGTGGATTTTCTGATCTTTTTTTTTTTAAACAGGGACAGCAATGGGTTGTATAAATAGGCAGCATAGAGAGGGAGGTGGAGAGACGGTGAGGTGACGAGGCTGGGAGGCTGCAGCAGCTGTTAA